>BSBM01000456.1:56062500-56548900 GCA_027924585.1 Larix kaempferi | reverse complement strand
TTATTAATACATTATACCTTTTATTTATTATGATTAAATTGTATCTTTTATTTACTTTTAACCATAATATTTTTTCTATTAATGTTCAATAATTAATTTTTTACAAATCCCCCACTTAATAATTAATTCATTCCAAAAAATTGCCCTAGTTATACTTTTTATCTTTTAAATGTTTTTATTTTTAATAATTTTATTTATTTTCATTCTCTATTTTAATCATTATTTTATTTGATTCACGTTATTTCTCTCAAATTTTACCCTCATTATCCTATACCTAACATATATTTCGAATGGATAGTTCTCTCCCACTACTTTTATTTAAATTGTCAATTCTATTTTATCATCATACATCTTCATATTATCTTGAGTATGGGTGGAGTGTCCATCCGAAATGCGTTGATTTTTTTTTAGATCCACACATTAATAATACATAAGCTTACACAGACAACTTAAAAAGATCAAATTCCTTGAACTCTATTTGTGTTAATAATTTAATATGAAAAAATAACACATGACTTGGAATTAAATGATAAAAAAATATACTCCTTTAGAAACTTGATCCCTCACAGTGCTTGATAAATGGATCTATGTTGGTAATAACTTGAATAGTGGAAAGAGAGTCATTTTTTGTTTAGCAAAACAATTTTAAAGGAGGAAAGAAAAACAAAGTGTTCTTATTATGCCAATGAGTCAAGTCCATAGGTGAAGGTAAGGGAATTGAAATTCTAGAAAAAATAAAAAAATTGTTGTTTGAGTTATTTCAAAGAACCTACCCAAGGGGATTACCATCTTTTAGGAGCATTTCCTGTAAAATGTAATCTATTATAAGATCTAGTTTACCTAATAAATCCCTGCACTAGTTTACCTAATAAATCCCCGCACTAGATGAAACCTATTGAGAATGAGGAGTTCAATATACAAGTGCATAAATTATTTGAAATATATTTAATTAGAAATATTAAACCAATGTGATAAACCAACAACACTAAAGCGAAAAAAAATGTGGAGAATGGAAAATGTGCATTTGTGAAGGAGGTCAATGAAAAAATGATTTTCCGAGACCAATGAAGGATTTATGAATGCTTGGCCATTCCATTTGGTTTAATAGCTGCTCCAAGTACCTTTATGAAACTAAAAAAAAAGTACTAAAACTCTAACCCTATCTAGGTAAGTTTATCATTGTTTACTTAGACGATATTTGAATTTTAGCAAGACAAAATAAGAACATATGAAACATTTATGACAAGTGTTGGATTTATTGAATCAAGAGAAATTACTAGTACTCTACTAAAACATGGAAAAAAATAGAAAGTCATGGAGTGGTGATTGAATTGCATACCTAGACTATTTCATAAAGGAGGATTTTTATTTAAAAATAATTAGTTATGTAATCCAATAAGATTCATGAGGGAAAATCTTACCAGAGAACTACAAAATGGATATTTTTGTGGGAATTTTTGTTTTTAAAAACCAAGAGAATTGGTGGAGAAGTTTTATTATTGGCCAAGGATAGCTACATATATCAAGAATTGGATTGAAAGTTACATAGTTTGTCAAAATTAAAAGGGAAAAAGTCAAAAGACCAAGTTATATAAACCATTTCCAAAACTAAAAGAGATATGGGTGGACAATAAAATGAGTGGGAAGACATTATCATTTTAGACTATAGATATTATCTACGAATATAGTGTAGATTTTCCTTTATCATTATTTCACTTCCTTTTATAGGAACCAATTTGTATCCTACAAATTGTAATAATGATTATAGATTCTAATTATAGTTGTAAAAGAATTTTAATCATTGGTTGATGAATTAAATATTTCATAGTTGATAAGATGATTAAAATAATTGCAATTTTTTAAATTTTGTAATTTTTCAATCTTGTACAAATAATGTAATAATTTGAAAATTAATTTGTACTATAATTGCAAATTTTTAATTTCAAGTTGTAATTTCTAATTGTAACTGCAACTGCAATTTGCTATTGTAATTTTATAGTTGTGATTGCCAAATTTGTAATTTGTACCTTGTAAATCTAATTAGTAATTTTTTATTGTAATTGTTCTTATAATTTGCAGTTGTGAAATTGTAATAATGATTGTAAATTTTAACTATACTCGAGATGGTAACTTTCAATTACAATTTTGATTGTGCACAATTTTCAATTATAATTATAGTAAATATAAATGAATTCGAAATAAATACATAAACATATAAATAAAATTGCATCACAAGGATGAATCATACTCATCAACATAAAAAATATACATGATCATACACATGAAGATAAATATCATAAAATAAATATTTTACAGCCCACTAAGTTCATAAAAAATTAAATGCATATATACACATAACAATAACAATTAATATTTCAATGTGATCATCATATCAATGGCCATCACCACCATCACCTAACATCATGTAATGTACCATCATCATCGTCATAACATCATCTAACATAACCATCACACAAGTATGATAAGAATCATCTAAAGTCATGCACATCTATCATCACCTATCAAACATAAGCATCATCTCACAAACACATAAAAAATAGCTAACAAAATCTATCATACATATCAAAAATAACTTAACATATACACATATAAACAATTATATCTATTATCATCTAACACATTATACATTTAACAGATTTAAAGATCATCTAACACAGAGATCTAGTAATAACATTTGACAAAATGATGCAGGAGCATCATGCTCTCTATCCATTGTAAATATGTTGAATTCTTTATGAAAATAGAGTCCTAGAAGTAGTGAGTCATCAGTGGTATATGAGTTGCTAGATAGAGAATTGTCCTTGTAACGAATCTGCATTAGCAGGCAGGATTTAAGGATCATTAATATTGAGCTGCTATTGTTAGAAATTAGTTGCTTATTTGTAGGGTATTGTTGAGGATGTTGCAGATCTGAACCAGAATTGGTTTCAGAGTCCTTTGTTAAATGCTTGTGAGTATACAAGGCATAGTGTGGATAAAACAATGTAGATCAGGCCAATCAAGAATGTATCAGGCCTATGAAATGCTGGATATGTGTTATATTCTTTGAATGTATGTGAAGGGGAGAGTGTGCTTGTCAGCGACGCAGGTGACGATCCCTGTAGGGCGTTTTGGCTTTCGAGCATAGAGAGAAAAAAAATTTGGGGATCGCATGTAGTTTTTGGGGATTATTCTAAAAATATGTAATTTAATCCCGGTTAAGGGATTGGGGTCTATTGACTAATCTGAGTTAACAAATTAGGGTTTTGGATGCTACAAAATACCTATATTGTGTTGTGAGTGATTCATAACGAGACTATGAGAAAAATAGGAGTGGCGACTCCAAGGTTTGCTGGTTTTCCCAGTTAAGTGTTTCCAGGGTAAATATCTGTGTACTATGTGTGAATGTTGTGGTGTAATCTCTGTTTTGATTTAAAGAATCTGTATGCTTTGCTTCTCTACACAGGTTTAAAACTTACTTGTGGTATCAGAGCTCAGTTTATTTGGTTTCAAGGGGATGCCTTTGTTGCTAAGGGTTCGATGCGGTTAATATATCTTGGGTTTGTGATAAACTTGGTTTCAGTGGGAGCTTTGTAGTCTCGATTTTTGCATTGAAAGAGAATGGCCAACAATTCAAGAATTGAGTTCGAGAAGTTTAACGACTAGAAATTTGAGCTATGGAAGCTCAAAATGAAGGATATTCTTGTAGATTGGGATTAGTGGATTGCTATGGATTCGGGTACACAACCCACTGGAATGTCGAAAGAAGATTGGGAGAAATTAGATAGAAGGGCGAGGAGTACAATTCGACTGTGCTTATCATACTCTGTTTTATTGAACATATCCAGAGAATGTACTGCGTTAAAGCTTTGGACGAAACTAGGGAGTTTGTATCAATCAAAATCCCTTGTGAACAAGTTGTTTCTACAAAAGAAACTGTATGACCTCAAAATGGATGATAATGACATAGTGACATAGAATCTAAATGTCTACAATACTCTGGTAAGTCAAATAACCTATGTTGGCATTACAATGGTTGAAGAAGATAAAAGTATTACATTATTGTGTTCTTTGCAATATTCCGGGGACAATCTAATTGTGGAAATAGGGAGTGCTAATCAAGCAACTCTAAAATTTGATGAAATAGTATCATCCCTGCTATCAGAAGAGATGAGGCGGAAAGCCATGGATACTCATAGCATGGATGCCTTGTCTGTGACAGGTAACCCCAAGGAGAGAAACAAAAATAAGGGATGTGGGGGTAGATCTAAATCTAAGGGTAGATCTAAATCCCCAGGAAAATTTTAAGGAAGTGTTGTAAATGCGGTAAAGCTGGGCACTATAAAAAGGATTGTAGATATAATAATATTGATAAAGGAAAGGGTTCAGAGTAAACCTCTACCACAGAGGCAAATACTTCCTCAGAAGAAGGAGGGGATGTGTACCTAGTTTCTACTGGTAATCCTTCAGAACGTGATATATGGTTGATTGAATCAGGTGCATCATGTCATATGACCCCTCACAGGGAGTGGGTCTGTGAATATGAAGAGTACAATGGAGGAGATGTGTTTCTGGGAGATGACTCACCAGCCAGTATCATTGGGCGTGGTAAAGTCAAGTTGAAACTAAAGGATGGAAGGATTAGAACTCTCCCTGGAGTACTACACATTCCAAATCTAACAAGAAATTTGATTTTTGTCAGAAATATGGATATTGCAGGTGTAAATACTGTGTGTGGAGATGGTGGTTGCAAAATGGTTCGAGGATCAATGGTATTGATGAGCGGAATTTGGTATGGAGCTCTGTACAAACTATTGGAAAGAACCATCATTGGTGAATGTAACAGTTCTATTGTTCCTAAGGGGGGGAGATATAGAAGACAGAACCCTGACTGCATCAGGAGCAAAGACAATGCTATGGCATCAAATATTGGGGCATATCAGAGAAAAGGGCCTTCGCGCATTACAACGTAAAAGTATGGTTTAAGGTATGACTGATTGTGCTCTAGATTTTGATTTCTGTGAAAATTACATATATGGAAAACATAATAGAGTAAGCTTTGCATCTGGTGCTACAAGACCAAAGGGAATTTTAGAGTTAATACACAGTGATGTGTTTGGATCGGTGCTTGTTCCATCACTAGGTGGATCTGTGTATTATGTTTCATTTATAAATGATTTC
Organism: Larix kaempferi; assembly: GCA_027924585.1. Classification (NCBI taxonomy): domain Eukaryota; kingdom Viridiplantae; phylum Streptophyta; class Pinopsida; order Pinales; family Pinaceae; genus Larix; species Larix kaempferi. Next base: position 56,543,719 of record BSBM01000456.1, on the reverse strand, counting down.
TAAAGAAAACATGGATTTATTTCCTTCGAAATAAATATGAAGTATTTTCTAAGTTCAAAGAATTTAAGGCTATTGTAGAGAATCAAACAAAAAAGAAAATAAAGGTACAGATAATGGTGGAGAGTTTTGTGGGAATGAATTCGAGGAATTCTGTAAGAAGTGCGGTATAGAAAGGAAAAAGACTACTCCATACACACCTCAACAGAATGGAGTTGTTGAAAGGATGAATAGGATGCCGATGGAAAAGGAAAGAAGCATGCTAAGCAATGCCGGGATAGGACAAGAATTATGGGCAGAGGTAGTGGATCCAACATATTACTTGGTAAATCGATCACCCACATCAACTTTGGTTGACAAAACTCCACAAGAGGTTTGGACTGGTAAGAAACCCTCTATTAAACATCTGAAATAGAATGCTGATTGCTACAGCAAGCTTCAGAACTTCAATGGCTTCCCACACATGTTGTAATTATTACAGTCAAATGACCTCATTTTTCATTTAAATTTATGCAATCTTTGTTGCAGGTTGTGGATAATTGTTTGATGCAGGGCATGTGTGATAAATTTCACATGGTATCAGAGCTGCACCAGCTCAAGAACTGATATATTCATCTTCAAAGGGCGCACCAGAGGCTCAGGGGCTCCATTAAAATCCATAGATCAAAGGTTTAATTTCACAGGCTTGAAATTGGATCAATCTCAGGAGAGTAGCTCCCTTCTAGTGTTCACAAATTTGGAGAGAATTTATTTGAGAGTCTATAATTCTTCCTAAATTGTTATAGAGTTCATAAATCAGATTTTCTTCTCACAAAGGGCGCACTGCTGATCAATAGAGCAGCATTTTCAGTCCATTTCTCTCACTCCCTTCAATTTCTTTGAAAGGAAAGCTGAGATGATCATTCTATTCCGCAGTAAGGGACTGTATAGGGTGACAATGGGGACATAGAACGAGCCAAATTCAACAGTGGAGAAGGAAAATTGGTTTAATAGGCTGGATGAAGTGTATGGCCTCTTATGCCTTAGTATTTCCAGGGACCTTTTGTTCCATTTGGATGGACTTACCACTCCAAATCAAGTCTGGACAAAATTGGAAGGCTTGTTTGGGAAAACTGATGATCTTAGGGGACATAAATTGGACAATGAACTTGTGTCACTGAATCCAAGTGGTTATGACAGAATTCAAGACTTCTTCACCAAGTTTAAATCACTTGTTTTGCAACTTAAACAATGTGGGATCGAAAAGAAAGATGAGCAATTAATTCTGTCCATACTTTCAAAGTTAGGACCGGAGTATTCTGTTTTTGTTTCAAGCTTTCATGCTACCAAATTGACAGTTCGAAATTGGAAGATGCCTTCACTGGCTGAATTCATGGAGTTGTTACCACAGGAGCAAGACAAATTGGTGCAAATGGGGGCTATCAACCCTTCAAAAGATCATGCTCTTCTAGCTTGAGACTCCAAGAATTCAAAAGGCAAGAAAAAGGAAAAGGACAAGGAGCAACAATATGAGCATAAGAAAGAGAAACCAAAATCTTCAGAGGAGCCTTCAAATTCAAAGAAGGACAAGCAACAGAAGAAGGAGAAGTCAAAATGCACATACTGTCATAAAGGATGGCGCCTTGAAAATTCCTGTATGAAGAAGCAGATAGATATGATGGCTCAGCTTCTAGAGAAGCATCATATTCCACTGCGTGAAGGATCCAAGAAAAAGGATGTAGGATAAAATTATGAAGACAAGGAGAAGTGGCATGCCTTGATGGAAGGAAATGCAAGGATGTCCTCCTTCATAATTGACTCTAGAGCCTCAAGACATATGGCTGAAAAAAAAGGTCTCTTCTCCAAATTTGAGCATGTTGATGGGCCTACAATTCTGATGGGAGATGAATCTGAAATTCCAACAAGAGGTATGGGTAAAATTGACTTAGACAATGGCTGCTTTAGCGATGTATGTTATGTCCCTAAATTGTCTGCAAATTTACTCTCTATATATCAGATTACTCACACTGGAAATCCAAAAAAAGTCACATTCACCCCTGATGAAGTAGAAATCACTGAAATTGCCTCAAACAAACCAATAGATGTAGGTGTTGCTGACTATGATTCAAGAATGTACAAGTTCTCACATTTCCTACCTTACTCATCACCCACTGCTCTTCATACACATGCCAATGAGACTAGCAGACTTTGGCATGAAATATTTGGCCATAGAAACTATAGATATTTGCAAAAAATAAGCACCCAATCCATGGTTGAAGGGCTGCCATCAATTAAGTATATGAGTGGTGTTTGTCGAGGTTGCATTGTTGCTAAGCACCCTGCACATAAGTTTGAGAAAGGGAAGGCCCATAGAGCTTCATATCCTCTTGAACTTATCCATAGTGACCTCTTAGGACCTATTCACATTCCATCCTTGAGAAACTCACAATATGTACACACCTTCATAGATGATTACTCAAGACACTATTGGGTGTAGTTTTTGAAATTGAAGTCTGAAGTTTTTCAAAAGTTTACTGTTTTCAAAGCCCATGTTAAGAATAGTTCTGATTTCAAATTAAAGGCTCTTAGGACTGATAATGCAAAGGAATATGTCAACAAATATATGCAGCAACTATGTTAACAAGCAGGTATTCAAATGCAACATATAGTCTCCTACACACCATAACAGAACAGTGTGGCAGAGAGGAAAAGCAGGTCCTTGAAGGAGATGGCAAATTGCATGATACAGGAAAAGAGTTTGTTTCAAAGAATTTGGGATGAGGAAATAAATTGTGCAGCATACATCCAAAATAGGGTTCCACATAGTTAATTGAAAGGAAAAACTCCCTATGAGGCTTGGTTAGGACAAAAGCCCGATGTATCACACTTGAGGAGTTTTGGCTCAAATGCTCGGGCAAGAATTCCTCCAGAGAAAAGGAAGACTATGCAACCTCAAAGAAAGCCATGTATCTTTATTGGTTATGCTGAAGATGCCAAGGCATACAAGCTGCTGGACCCTTTCACTCTCAAGACATTCCTTGAAAGAAATGTTAAATTTGAGGAAGAACTAGTCCTGTAATTGAAGCAAGAAGATGAGGGTGAATGCTCCAGTCAAATGGAAATTGGAGAAGACAATGAATACGCAAGTGGTGATTCTGATTTTGAGGATGAGGATGAATATATTGCAGTTCCAAATCCACCTCCAAGACAAAAATGGGATGAAAAGACAATTGAGGCAACAAGTGATCTTGCAGGTGATCCACATGATGCAAGGAAAACACGGTCCCAGTATCACAATGCTGACATTATTTTTATGGCCAATGATCCTTTCCTCTCTAAGAGGTGTTTCATGATGGTTGGATATGATCCAACATCATTTGATGAGGCTTCACAAGACCCCAAATGGCAGCTTGCTATGGATGAAGAGTTTCAGTCCCTATAAGACAATGAAACTTGGGAACTAGTTCACCTTCCTCCTAGCAGAAAATTTGTTAAATGTAAGTGGATCTTCAGGACAAAAGTGGCTGCTGATGGTGAAGAAAAAAATTAAAATTCAAGGCTGGTTTCAAAAGGATTCTCTAAGGTCCAAGGACTTGATTACACAGATACATTGCATTGGTGGAAAAGATGGAGTCATTTAGACTAGTTCTGTTTATTGCCGCATCAAAACAATGGGAAGTGCACCACATGGATGTCAAAAGTGCATTTCTCCATGGGGATATTGAAGAGGAGATATATATGCATCAGCCAGAAGGATCTTTTGCTGATCCAACACTTGTTTGCACATTGAAGAAGTCACTCTATGGCCTCAAGCAATCTCCCCGAGCTTGGTATGCCAAGATTGACAATTTTCTGCTGTCACAAGGATTCCAATGATGCAAATCAGATCCGAATGTTTATATGCAGCATTATGGTAACTCTTTATTACTAATTGTATTGTATGTAGATGATCTTCTGATCACAGGGAGTTCCATTTATATGTTTGCTTCATTTAAATTTGCTTTGCATAGTTCATTTTCCATCACTGATCTGGGCTTGTTGAGACACTTTTTGGGACTTGAGATTTATCAGTCAAGCACAGGTATCAAGGTATATCAGTCCAAATATGTAGCATACCTGCTCAAAAGGTTCAAGATGGATGAATGCAAGGCAACCAAGATTCCATTCCTTTCTGGTGTCAAACTATAAGAAGGTAGTTCCACACCGTTGGTAAATTCTACACTGTATAGGCAGCTTGTTGGGAGTTTGTTGTACATGACTCATTCTCGACCTGATTTATGTTATGCAGTAAGTTTGGTGTCCAGATACATGCAAGAACCTCATGAAATCCATTGGAGGGAAGAAAAAATAATTCTGCATTATCTACAGGGAACAAGGTCTCATGGGATTCACTATGTTGCTGGTTCTTCAATAGAACTAGTTGGCTTCACAGATGTTGACTAGGCAGGTGACTATATAGACCGGAAGTCCACTTCTGGTTATGTATTTATGCTTGTTGGAGGACCTATTTTTTGGTCAAGAAAAAAGCAGAGTGCTATTGCCTTGTCCACAACAGAAGCTGAGTATAGAGCTGCTATGAATGCAGCCACACAGTGTGTTTGGTTGAGAGGGATTCTTATAGAGTTTGGGATCATCCTTGTTGCACCTACAGTCATTTGGTGTGACAACCAGAGTACCATGAAGATATCTACAGAGCCAGTACAGAGACAGAGGACCAAGCACATCGAGATACACATGGATTACATTCGAGGATTGGTGCATGATCAGATTGTTGCACTGCAGTATTGTCCCTCTTCAAAACAAACTGCGGACATTTTCACCAAATGTTTTAATGAAAATAGCTTCACTCATATCAAAAATTTCCTTGGAGTGAGTGAATACATGGTGGAGATAGCTTGACAACATGAGGAGAGTTCCAGTTTTGTTCATGTCCATGTTTTGAGGGGAGGTTTTATTTCCCAAGTGGTTTTCCTTCTTTCCTTGGTTGATTGGACAAATATGGAAAATGTATCTTTATTGGTTATAAAGATGGTATGAAAGGTTATAAGCTTTGGAATCCTGTAACTAAGAACACTGTCTACAGTCGAGATGTTGTGTTTAGAGAGGTCAAAGAACTTCCCAGACAGGGAGTGACTCAAATGGAGAAGGGACCAGAGAAGATAGAGTTTGAGTTAGAAGATGAAGAATCTGACTCAATGGAAGAAGATGAATAAGAAGAATAAGAACCTCATACCCCAGCTCTAAGGAGATCATCTCGAGAAAGAAGGAAACCATAAAGGTATTCCCCTTTTGATTTTCGGTCCAGTTTTTCTTTATCTATTTGTTAGAGCATTAATTATTGCATTAGACCTTAGTTTATTAATTAGACTTGTCATTTATGACACCTGGCGGGTTTTCTAGTCACCTAGGGGGGTTTAATATAGTTTCCAATGTGTAGTTGGGTTAATTATTGGTAAGTTGGCCCCAATAGTCCACAAAGGCACCTTACTAAGCCTTATCCACTTGCTTTAGTTTCCAAAGGCGCCCAACCAACTTTATTTCTAATTCTGGAATAGGCAAGTTGACTATTGCACTTGGAAACTAGGAAACAAAGCCAAGTTTCCATTTTTTTGCTTCTAGCTTTTGTCATAACATTCCTAAATGCCATTTAGTTACTGCTAAATGCTATTCCAAGTCATATCTATGCCCCACATGCATCTTTGGTGGTTTTAGGAAGGTTTGGAGTCAAATTAAGGCAATTAATGCAAATAAGCCATCTTTTGTGGAGGCTTCCAAATGGCAACAAAGGCCATTCGAATTGTATTCTATGTAACTATTATTTTTCTGTAATAGAATGCTGATTGCTACAGCAAGCTTCAGAACTTCAATGGATTCCCACACATGTTGTAATTATTACAGTGAAATGACCTCATTTTTCATGTAAATTTATGCAATCTTTGTTGCAGGTTGTGGAGAATTGTTTGATGCAGGGCATGTGTAATAAATTTCACATGGTATCAGAGCTGCACTAGCTCAAGAACTGATATATTCATCTTCAAAGGGCACACCAGAGGCTCATGGGCTCCATTAAAATCCATAGATCAAAGGTTTAATCTCACATGATTGAAATTGGATCAATCTCAGGAGAGTAGCTCCCTTCTAGTGTTCACAAATTTGGAGAGAATTTATTTGAGAGTCTATAATTCTTCCTAAATTGTTATAGAGTTCATAAATCAGATTTTATTCTCACAAAGGGTGCACTACTGATCAATAGAACAACATTCTCAGTCCATTACTCTCACTCCCTTCAATTTCTTTGAATGGAAAGCTGAGATGATCATTCTATTGCGCAGTAAGGGACTGTATAGGGTGACAATGGGGACAGAGAACGAGCCAAATTCAGCAGTGGAGAAGGAAAAATGGTTTAACAGGATGGATGAAGTGTATGGCCTCTTATGCCTTAGTATTTCCAGGGACCTTTTGTTCCATTTGGATGGACTTACCACTCCAAATCAAGTCTGGACAAAATTGGAAGGCTTGTTTGGGAAAACTGATGATCTTAGGGGACATCAATTGGACAATGAACTTGTGTCACTGAATCCAAGTGGTTATGACACAATTCAATACTTCTTCACCAAGTTTAAATCACTTGTTTTGAAGCTCAAACAGTGCGGGATCGAAAAGAAAGATGAGCAATTAATTCTGTCCATACTTTCAAAGTTAGGACCGGAGTATTTTGTTTTTGTTTCAAGCTTTCATGCTACCAAATTGACAGTTCGAAATTGGAAGATGCCTTCACTGGTTGAATTCATGGAGTTGTTAACATATGAGCAACACAAATTGGTGCAAATGGGGGCTATCAAACCTTCAAAGGATCATGCTCTTGCAGCTTGAGACTCCAAGAATTCAAAAGGCAAGAAAAAGGCAAAGGACAAGAAGCAACATAATGAGTAGAAGAAGGAGAAATCAAAATCTTCAAAGGAGACTTCAAATTCAAAGAAGGACAAGCAACAGAAGAAGGAGAAGTCAAAATGAACATACTATCACAAAGGATGGCACCTTGAAAATTCTTGTATGAAGAAGCAGATAGATATGATGGCTCAGCTTCTAGAGAAGCATCATACTCCACTGCCTGAAGGATCCAAGAAAAAGGATGCAGGATAAAATTTTGAAGACAAGGAGAAGTGTCATGCCTTGATGGCAGGAAATGCAAGGATGTTCTCCTTCATAATTGACTCTAGAGACTCAAGACATATGGTTGAAAAACAAATTCTCTTCTCCAAATTTGAGAATGTTGATGGGCCTACAATTCTGATGGTAGATGAATTTGAAATTCCAACAAGAGGTATCGGTAAAATTGACTTAGACAATGGTTGCTTTAGAGATGTATGTTATGTCCCTAAATTGTCTGCAAATTTACTCTCTATATATCAGATTACTCACACTGGAAATCCAAAAAAAGTCACCTTCACCCCTGATGAAGTAGAAATCACTGAAATTGCCTCAAACAAACCAATAGATGTAGGTGTTGCTGACTATGATTCAAGAATGTACAAGTTCTCACATTTCCTACCTTACTCATCACCCATTGTTCTTCATACACATGCCAATGAGACTAGCTGACTTTGGCATGAAATATTTGTCCATATAAACTATAGATATTTGCAAAAACTAAGCACCCAATCCATGGTTGAAGGGCTGCCATCGATTAAGTATATGAGTGGTGTTTGTCGAGGTTGCATTGTTGCTAAGCACCCTGCACATAAATTTGAGAAAGGGAAGGCCCATAGAGCTTCATATCCTCTTGAACTCATCCACAGTGACCTCTTAGTACCTGTTCACATTCCATGCTTGAGCAACTCACAATATGTACACACCTTCATAGATGATTACTCAAGACACTACTCGGTGTATTTTTTGAAATTGAAGTCTGAAGTTTTTCAAAAGTTTACTGTTTTCAAAGCCTATGTTAAGAATAGTTCTGAATTAAAAATAAAGGCTCTTAGGACCGATAATGTAAAGGAATATGTCAACAAATATATGCAGCAACTATGTGAACAAGCAGGTATTCAAATGCAACATATAGTCTCCTACACACCATAGCAGAACGGTGTGGCAGAGAGGAAAAACATGTCCTTGAAGGAGATGGCAAATTGCATGATACAGGAAAAGAGTTTGTTTCAAAGAATTTGGGATGAGGAAATAAATTGTGCAGCATACATCCAAAATAGGGTGCCACACAGTGAATTGAAAGGAAAAACTCCCTATGAGGCTTGGTCAGGACAAAAGCCCGATGTATCACACTTGAGGATTTTTGGCTCAAATGCTCGGGCTAGAATTCCTCCGGAGAAAAGGAAGACTATGCAGCCCCAAAGAAAGCCATGTATATTTATTGGTTATCATGAAGATTCCAATGCATACAAGCTGCTGGACCCTTTCACTCTCAAGACATTCCTTGAAAGAAATGTGAAATTTGAGGAAGAACTAGTCCCGCAATTGAAGCAAGAAGATAGGGTGAATGCTCCAGTCAAATGGAAATTGGAGAAGACAGTGAAAACTCAAGTGATGATTCTGATTTTGAGGATGAGGATGAATATATTGCAGGTCCAAATCCACCTCCAAGACCAAAATGGTCTGAAAAGACAATTGAGGCAGCAGGTGATCTTGCAGGTGATCCACATGATGCAAGGAAAACACGGCCGCAATATCACAATGAAGACATTGTTTTTATGGCCAATGATCCTTTCCTCTCTGAGAGGTGTTTCATGATGGTTGGATATGATCCCAAATCATTTGATGAGGCTTCAAAAGACCCCAAATGGCAGCTTTCTATGGATGAAGAGTTTCAGTCCCTTCAAGACAATGAAACTTGGGAACTAGTTCCCCTTCCTCCTAGCAGAAAATTTGTTAAATGTAAGTGGATCTTCAGGACAAAAGTGGCTGCTGATGGTGAAGAAACAAAGTACAAGGAAAGGCTGGTTGAAAAAGGATTCTCTCAGGTCCAAGTACTGGATTACACAGATACCTTTGCCCAGGTGGAAAAGATGGAGTCAGTTAGACTAGTTTTGGCTATTGCAGCATCAAAACAATGGGAAGTGCACCACATGGATGTCAAAAGTGCATTTCTCCATGGGGATATTCAAGAGGAGATATATATGCATCATCCAGAAGGATATGTTGCTTATCCAACACTTGTTTGTAGGTTGAAGAAGTCACTCTATGGCCTCAAGCAATCTCCCCGAGCTTGGTATGCCAAGATTGACAATTTTCTGCTGTCACAAGGATTCCAATGATGCAAATCAGATCCGAATGTTTATATGCAGCATGATGGTAACTCTTTATTATTGATTGTATTGTATGTAGATGATCTTCTGATCACAGGGTGTTCCATTTATATGTTTGCTTCATTTAAATTTGCTTTCCATAGTTCATTTTCCATGACTTATCTGGGCTTGTTGAGACACTTTTTGGGACTTGAGATTTATCAGTCAAGCACAGGTATCAAGGTATATCAGTCCAGATATGTATCATACCTGCTCAAAAGGTTCAATATGGCTGAATGCAAAGCAACCAAGAGTCCATTCCTTTCTGGTGTCAAACTAGAAGAAGGCAGTTCCACACCGTTGGTAAATTGTACACTATATAGGCAGCTTGTTGGGAGTTTGGTTTACATGACTCATTCTCGACCTGATTTATGTTATACAGTTAGTTTGGTGTCTAAATACATGCAGGAACCTCATGAAATCCATTGGAGGGCAACAAAAATAATTCTGCATTTTCTACAGGGAACAAGGTCTCATGGGATTCACTATGTTGCTGGTTCTTCACTAGAACTAGTTGGCTTCACAGACGCTGATTGGGAAGGTGACTATAAAGACCGGAAGTCCACTTCTGGTTATGTATTTATGCTTGCTGGAGGACCTATTTTCTGGTCAATAAAAAAGCAGAGTGCTATCAGCCACACAGTGTGTTTGGTTGAGAGGGATTCTTATAGAGTTTGGGATCAGCCTTGTTGCACCTACAGTCATTTGGTGTGACAACCAAAGTACCATGAAGATATCTATAGACCCAGTATAGATACAGAGGACCAATCACATCGAGATACACATGGATTGCATTCGAGGATTGGTGCATGATCAAATTGTTGCATTGCAGTATTGTCCCTCTTCAAAACAAACTGCAAACATTTTCACTGAATGTTTTACTGAAAAGACCTTCACTCATCTCAAAAATATCCTTGGAGTGAGTGAAGACATGGTGGAGATAGCTTGACAGCATGAGGAGAGTTCCAGTTTTGTTCATGTCCATGTTTTGACAGGAGGTTTTATTTCCCAAGTGGTTTTCCTTCTTTCCTTGGTTGATTGGACAAATAAATATAAAGGGTGACCAAGCCATGTTGATGGGCCCTATTTTTATTTATTTGCACAAATTTTTTCTTAAGGAGGGGTGTTAGATCATTAATTATTGTATTAGACCTTAGTTTATTAATTAGACTTGTCATTTATGACACCTAGGGGGTTTTCTAGTCACCTAGGGGGGTTTAATATAGTTTCCAATGTGTAGTTGGGTTAATTATTGGTAAGTTAGCTCCAATAGTCCACAAAGGTGCCTTACTAAGCCTTATATACTTGCTTTAGTTTCCAAAGGCTCCCAACCAGCTTTATTTCTAATTCTAGAATTGGCAAGTTGATTATTGCACTTGGAAACTAGGAAACAAAGCCAAGTTTCCATTTTTTTGCTTCTAGATTATGTCATAACCTTCCTAAATTTCATTTAGGTGCTGCCGCATTCTATTCCAAGTCATATCTACGCCCCACATGAGTATTTGGTGGTCTTAGGAAGGTTTGGAGTCAAATTAAGGCAATTAATACCAAATAAGCCATATTTTGTGGTGGATTCCAAATGAAAACAAAGACCATTCGAATTGTATTCTATGTAACTATTATTTTTCTGTCATAGAATGCTGATTACTACAACAAGCTTCGGAACTCCAATGGCTTCCCACACGTGTGGTAATTATTACAGTCAAATTACCTCATTTTTCATGTAAATTTATGCAATCTTTGTTGCAGGTTGTGGAGAATTGTTTGATGAAGGGCATGTGTAATCACTTTCACACTATTACTGATGATGATCCTAGAAATGTGAAGGAAGCTGCTGATTTAGAGGATATAGATCTATGGAAGAAGGCCATGCTTGAAGAAATGGAAGCTTTGGACAAAAATGAAGCATGGGATCTAGTTCAATTACCTGCTGGAAGAAAAGTCGTTGGCAACAAATGGCTATTGAAAAAGAAGTTAAATGCAGAAGGTAAAGTGGAGAAGTACAAAGCCTGTTTGGTAGCAAAGGTATATTCTCAGGTAGAGGGAATTGATTTTGGTGAAATATTTTCCCTAGTTGCAAAATTAACTTCCATTAGATTTCTTCTTTCTATTGCTGTTGCTTTTGATCTTGAAGTAGAGCAGATGGATGTGAAGACAACGTTCTTACGTGGGGATATAGAATAAGAAATGTAGATGAAACAACCAGAAGGGTTCACAGTAAAGGGAAAGAAAGAGTTGGTATGTAAACTAAAGAATTCCATGTATGGTTTGAAGCAATCTACAAGGATGTGGTACTAAAAGTTTGACACATACATACTTGAATTGGGGTTTGTGAGAAGCAAAGCTGATCACTGTGTATACTCCAAACAAGTTGGTGATCACTACATTAAAATATTATTGTATGTTGATGACATGTTGCTAATTGGAAACAACAAATATGTCATTAAGGAGGTGAAGTCTCAGCTATCCTCCAAATTTTACATGAATGATCTCGGTGCTACAAACTTCATACTAGGAATGGAGATTAAAAGAGATCGTGCAAACAAGAAGATCTAGTTAAATCAAAGAAACTATGTTGAGACAATACTACAGAGATTTAAAATGCGGGAAAGTAAACCAGTCAAGTTACCTATACCTGTAGGTGTAAATTTATCTGTAGATCAGTGTCCCAAGACATAGGAAGATAAAGAAGATATGGCATGAATTCCATATGCTAGTGCAGTTGGGAGTTTGATGTATGCAATGGTCTGTCCCAGACCAAACATTGCTCATGCAGTGGGAGTATTGAGAAGATATATGTCAAAACAAGGGAAGGAGCACTAAACAGCTGTAAAGAGGGTCTTCAGATATTTGCATGGCACTATAGATTATGCAATCTACTACTAAGGAATACCTAGACAAGACAGAGTAATAAATGTACATGGATTTGTTGATGAAGACTGGGATGGAGATCTTGATCATAGAAGATATACAAGTGGGTATGTGTTTACCCTATTTGGAGGAGCTATTAGTTGGATGAGCAAGAGACAGGTGGTAGTTGCACTCTCAACTACTGAAGCTGAATATATGGCAGCCACTCATGCAAACAAAGAAGTTGTATGGTTGCAAAGATTATGTTTAGGTGTTGGGTTTGTACAGAAAGCTGTAAGGTTAGATTGTGACATTCAAAGTGCAATCTTCCTGGAAAAGAACCCTGCTTATCATGCTAAGACAAAGCATATTGATGTGCAATATCACTTTGTGAGAGATATGGTCGAAGACCAGAAGGTGTTGCCGGAGAATGTTGACACCTTGAGGAATGTTGCAGACTTATTAACAAATTCTGTCAGTACAGAGAAGTTTTCTTGGTGTAGAGAATCTATGGGAATTGATGCCCTAAACTGGTGACTTTATGAGCACATGACTCATTGTTATGCAGAGAAAACAACAAGTGGGAGAATGTTGGGTATGTCTTATATTCTCTGCATGTTTGTGAAGGGGATAATGTGCCTGTCAGCAGCGCAGGTGATGATCCCTTCGACACCTTCACGGAAATAGGCCGGTAGGCCAATTTTGTTTGCGAGTGTAGCGAGCTAAACTTTTTGGGGATCGCATGCAAATTTGGGGGATTATTCTAAAAATATGCAATTTAATCCTGGTTAAGGGATTGGGGTATATTGACTAATCTGGGTTAACGGATTAGTGTTTTGGATGTTACATAATACCTATATTGTATTGTGAGTGATTCATAACGAGACGATGAGAAAAATAGGAGTGGTGGCTCTAAGGTTTGTTGGTTTTCCCAGTTAAGGGTTTCTAGGGTAAATATCTGTGTACTATGTGTGAATGTTGTGGTGTAATCTTTGTTTGCTTTAAAGAATACGTACGCTTTGCTTCTCTACACGGGTTTAAAACTTACATGAAATTCAGAACACGGGTTTTGAGTAGATGTTAATGTACATGTTTTCTTATGTTTGAATTAAGAAAAGGATGATTATGTATGTCTCTATGTAAATGGGAAAATTATATCTGAATTGTGATAGAAGAATAGTTCTCTCTGTGTGTGTGATTCTATGAATTGAGTGATAGTTGAATTATGTCCATGCTTGACAAATCTGTTGGTATTCAACAACTTGTAATTGGGATTTTATGATAAATGGAATGTTATAGAAGGTTTTATTGATCTCTATGTGTGGGTTCATGAAATAATTGACAGTTGAATACATACTGAATACTTGGTAATCCTCGGTGTACAATATTGTTGTAGGCATACAGTTCTACAGTGATAATTGCGTTTCCTTGTAAACCTTTGGATCATCGATCACTGAAAGGATCAATGCTTTGTATATACGAATTCGCAGAGGTGAAGATATGGTTGGCCTCGAACGAGCTTATGAAGCATAATTAGAATGAATTTATTTTATGTTTCATTCCCTGTGCAATTTAGATTAAATTCCTGTGTAATTAAGGCTTGTTGTTGATGAAACTGTCCATGTTTTAATGATCTTATTGCTAGCTTAATTATTGTTCAAATAGGAAATGATGTTCAGATCTAGCGAAGGAGATCAAGTCTGGTGAAATTCAGTTGAATCGTAATCAATATGAGGTTGATTGATTGATTCTCTTATCAATCAACGAATGGTCGTAGCAAAATAATTTGGTCCATTCCACATATTACGAGTGGTCCATCTTGGATTGGTCATAGTACTATGGTATTATGAAATGAATAGGCTGCGATTGAAATTATCTCTAGTTTCCATCATTTTAATACAAAGAATGAGTTCTATAGCCGGAAATTGGAATTGAGAAAGTGTATTGCAGAGTTGGTCCATTGAGATCAATAGAAATTGACTTGAACCTGTAAATGATGTTATAAATCAGGGACACATTTTGTTGATCCATGTGTGATATAAAGAACCTATGAATCGAGATCCTATGGACAACAAATTATGAGTTGAGGTCTCTATTATTGAGGTAATAGATAGAGGTATAGGAAAAAGATTAAAGCTCGTGGAAGAATTCAAATAAATATGTGCAGAGAAGGGCATCTGGAAAATTTTGCATAGGCATTATTGTAAGGCTATTAAAGGACCCTTTGACACCATTATTTGGGTTTAATGGTTAGTCTAAGTCAAAAGGGATACCATAACTGTGGATATAAATTTAAATATGGCCACAAGGGTCATAAAAAAAGTACACAATTAGATGCATTATCTAACATAACAATCACACACAAATCTAACTAACGCCATCTAAGATAAAAATCTGTCAAGCACACCTAGAAAACATATCTAACATGACCTAATGTACACATCACCTTTGACATATATAAATAAACATCAACATCAACATGCATGAAAAATGTAGTGTGTGTGTGTATGAAAAATTATATCAAATGCGTCATGATGCATGCCAAATATACATATCCAATCCAATAACTGCTATAAGATATCTACTCCACCAACAGAGGAATCTGTACCTCTGATAGGAGAAAAAGTAGACATGAGAGCATCATAAATATATCCATCAAGATGAATCTCACTCGCTGCAACCATCCTATCTACAACATAGGTGAATAGAGTAGGAGATGGTGGAGTGGCTGGTAGGATGAGGGGATGGATTGGAGATGGTGGTGGCTTGATTGGATGTGGAGGAGTAAATAATGGTCGGTCATGATCATGGTGAGGAGAAGGAGAATTATGGGGGGCATCATATGGCTATGTTTCTACATCATGGTGAGGAGGAAGAGGTAGAGCATGAGATTATGACACACTTGCATCATGGTGAGGTGTAGGTGGTGGAGCATGCAATGAATATTCTTGCATCATTGCATATTCATTGCAAGTGTGTCATAATCTCATATATATCAACCCATATGACATATATATATCAATGATATATAAGTGTGTCAACGATATATATCAACCCATTTGACATGGTTATTTCAGCTGTAAAAAATAACATACTTGGAGAATTTAGATTGAGAAGATATCAGATGTAAATTATATCTCCAAATATTTCATCATAAACCAACTGAATCTAATAGGATGACAATCAATAATTTATAATTGATGTCAAGATCTGATATTTAATAAATGAAAAATCGAAAAAGGAAAGAAAATTCAAACCAACTCAGAAGAAGAAAGCACACCAAATCAAAACAGAATTATATACATGATAGGTACAGTTATTATTCCCAATAAGGAAATGATGTGAAGTAGTGTTTCAAAATCTTCCCATTCATTGGATGGATCTCAGATTCCCCTTCCAGCGAACTTAACCGAAAAATACTTGGACAAACTTTTTCTGTAACAATGAAATGTTTGATCCCAAGGAACTGAAACTTCGTGTGTTTTCCCTTATCCTCACTTTCTCTGTCCCATTTCAATACCAAATCTCCAACATCAAAGTTTCTATCCGAAGAGGGCCTATGGTCGAACCACTTCTTTACAATGTGTTGATTTTGGTCGAACTTTTGTTTAGCCTTAGATCTCTCTTGTTCAAGATTAAGTAGAGTGTTAATTATGCTCTACAAAGAAAAACATTCAACATCTTGGAGGGATTAGGAAATTTGCAATGAAGGGAGAAAGATGTTGGGTGGTAAGATTGCTTCCTTCCCGTAAACAAGGAACAATGGGAAATTTCTTATAGCATCCTTTGGAGTCACTCTATCAGCCCAAAGAGTATTGGGAAAGGAAACATGCCATCTTTTGTGATGATATGGAACTGTTGTATTGAGGATTTTGATCAAGTTTTTATTTTTGGATTTAGCCAAACCATTACCGCAAGGGTAATAATTGGCTAAGTATTTAATCTTGATTCCTTTTTCCAATACATAAGAGGTTAGATCCACATACGAAAAATACGAAGCGTTATAAAAAATTAATGATTCAGGCACACTGAAACAATTTATAATGTTACTTTCTAAGAATGATATCACCTGACTTGAGTTGACCATTCGTAATGGCATCGCTTCGACCCATCTAGTGAAGTAATCCGTAGTTGCTAGAATAAATTTATGATGAAGAGACGAATGAGGATTTATTGGCCCCACGATATCCAAGACCCACTATTGAAAAGGAAATTCTAATGAAACTCGTTGAAGCAGAAAAAAAAACCTTTTTCACTTTACCTGCATCCTTTTGGAAAATATGACATATACGAGCTAAGGTATGTGCATATTTGAAAAGAGTGGTCCTGTAGTAACCAACCCTTAACACCATTTGTATTGTAGTATCGCCTCCATAATGACCTCCAATAGGGCCCGAATGTAATTCTATCAAAAATTTGTTGGCATACTCCCGTTGAAGGCATCTATGCAAAACCCCATCAAAGTTTTTTCTAAAGAGTAAATCATTAACAAGGTAGAAGGGTGCATATTTTAACTAAAGATCTCACTTTTCATTGCATCCAAATATGATGGAGCATATCCATGCAGAAAAAAAAACTTCATATCAGTGTACCATGAATCAAAATGATTGGAAATGCAAGAATTTTCATTTGAGATTAAATATTCTTCATTTAAAAAAAAAATCAACATTAGGTGAAGGGATAGAATCAAATACCAACTTCCAGAGACCCTGACATTTAAAAATATGGGTTGGTTTAATTTCATGGTCATACTCTTACAAATTTGTCTTCCAATGTGCACATATTTCACCCAACTCTTTTTGAACTAGCAAATTTTGAACTGCATAATGGGGAACAATTACCTTTTTTCTCCTTAATATATTGTGTGTAGCATTTTACTTCTTTAAAAACAACAGAGGCATGTTTTTCAACAACTGAATATTTTGACCGTGCACCTGTAGTGCTCTGGTTTTTACAGCAGAGCACTAAGTAAAATTTCTAAGTTAATTTTCTATGTATTAACTTATTCAGGTATATGTGAGTAAATTTCTAATGAAAATTCTATGCTTTTAAATGATATTCAGTATACTGTTTTGTTTTCAATAATCATACATTCGTATTAAAAAAAAAAACTAACATATCAATATTTTCCTTCAACAATTTGTGTTTTTAGCATAAGAATATGTTTCACAGTAATAAATCAGTAAGTAGCAAGGTATATGCAGGTTTGAGAGTATGTTTCCACATAATAATTAAATAAAATAAATAATCAATGAAATTACTTGATGCTGATGCTAGTAGACCGTAGGTTGTAGCAGGTTATGTCTATATTCTCTTAGTTAGCCAAGATGATGTGTCCACCCTACCGACCAGCCAGTATCTTGATGGCCCTTGGAAATCAAAGGATTTCCAAGCCCCCGAGTTCACAATCTGATAATCCCGAGAGTAATGTTTACTTAGGTTCTCAAAACCTTTTTCTGTTCTCCCACCTTTCTCTCCACTTCAAGCTATTCCCCCCTTACCTTAAACTTTCTCCCCCTCTATATACATTTCCTTCCTCGAGAAGACCTTGGGATTACTCCACCGCCCCAAACTCCCCCTCTCGAGCCCCTCAAACATTTACTCCTTTCACTTAGTTCATTCATACACGTTACATTATAAAAATGTATTTTTCACACTCAATGTACCGAATAATTAATTACACTCATGGTAAATTTATTTGATTTTGATTGATGGTCGTAAGTATTTATTACGGTGGGAATCATTACCCAAAGGTTATCCATTCGGGACAAGGTTTATTAATTACAAGTCTATTTACCACCTTTGTATTTAATGTTATTAATGTAATTAATAAAATATTATATAAATAGTTGACCCTTTTCAACTTGGACATGGTGTTTCTTAATGGTCTACCACATCCGTCAAGATAACTTATCTTGAGATTTAAATTCTAAGATTCGTATTGAATAATTAAATAGTACTAAACCATTTTCCATCACATCACATCCATTCCAAAATTGTTATCCTATTATGTCTAACTTAGAAACGGAAATAATCACACTCTAATCATTTATTAATCAATATTTAAATTTTACCTATATTGCAATTGTTATGACATGGATAGTAATATTATTAAAATAACATTAATTAAGTAATAATATTAATTAAATCACCACAAAGTAATAATAAATGGTGAATTTAATAAAAATGTCTTTTAAATCATTTGTTTATCACATGAGTACCCTAACATCTACATAGTATCGTCGTTCTTCTAAACAAAGCACCCTTAAGGGCTTAAACAATCTTACTAATTAATTAGACAGTATCATTACCTTATTTACAACAATTCTCAGATGACAATGTGAACTGACGACACTTGTCTCAATTGTTTATCACGATGTTTACCAACAAGTAATACATAGCTTAATTGATTTGTTTTACACATCTTAAATAAATTTGTATTTATTATCTGAGTTCAATCAATGCATGATTAACATAATTACTTATGACGACTTATACATTTATTCAATATGTTAAGTGTTTGTATATCGATACTAGTGTACATGTGCAAGGTGTGCATGTGTGGCCAGCGTATGCACAGATCATAAATGTACTATAGGCAAACCCCATCCCGCCTATGCATACCTGCTAATTAATAGTAGTATTTACCCCCATGTAGAAGAACAAGCATAATATATATAGTACAATTACTTTAACATCGTTGGTTATTTAACAGTTAATTCTTTACGATTTCACATCATTATCTTTATCTTTACAATAGTTTAATCAATCATGTACAAGGAAGGGTACCTACTACCACTAACTCAGAATCAAGGAATACTCAACCCTCGACAGTACTAACTAACACATCCTCCCATCATAACCTACGTCCTGCATCCTCCCTATCCTTGCTCTGCTAGTACAAAAGTGGATGTCGGACTCACTGACCTGACCACATGGAACTTGAGAGCGATAGCATCAGCTGAATAGCAGACCAATCCTCCCCTAGCAGGCATCCGACCATCGTCATCACAACAACATGGGGAGCATGTCTCAGCACGGCCCTCCCACGACCTCGGGTCTCATGGAAACATAGGGTGGGAAACACATCCATCCCACTCAACATACTGGGCCTCTGCCCTTATCGACTCATACTTTGATGCTATCGGGATTATCAGTTTGTGTTATCGTATCATCATTTTTGGCTGCTAAGGTTTACTGTACGAACATGTTTTTTCCAATATATCAGATCAAGTAACTGGCTATCCCATAGCCCTTGTGTCATGTAGGTTAGTATTTCGCAAAATAAAAATTTATAGAAAGCATTTCCCATTGATCACCAATTGATCCATGTTATCAAAAATCATTTAATTTCATGTAACCTTTTTAGTTCATCATAGATGCGTATGACATATAACACTTCAATAATTCATATAAGAAGATGGTATCCACGTACTGAATCATATATTTCACATCTTATTAATGAAAACATATAAACATATACTGTAATCGTAAAAAAAAGAAATCATATGTTAATCATGACATCGTAACCGCATAACATAGTAACATCATAATCATAGTGAAATCATAAACAAAGTAACATCATATAATGAGGTCCATCATATCGTAATATAGTTTACTCAGTCGAGCTGAGTTCAATAGAATATATAAGAAAATAAAGTATGGTGTGTCTAACTGATAAATATGCCTAGTCAAAATATGGGCGTTACATACACCCACCCTTTGGGAAATTTCGTCCCGAAGTCATGGTCAAAATAGTGAGGGAAAATCTCAACGCATGGTCTTTGCATCCTCCCAGGTAGTAGACCATGGGCTATACTTGTCCCATTGGACCTTAACTTGGTCCACATGGCAACTACGAAGCTGTCGAACCCTATGATCAAGTATACGTAATGGTTCGACCCTGAAGGTTCCCTCGTCTGAGACCTGCAATTCCTTCCAATGAATTTTGTGAGTCTCATCAGCTATGTAATGTCGTAATACATAAACATGAAATACATTATGAGTTTTATGCAAGTGGGGTGGCAGCGCAAGACGATAAGCAACTGGTTCGATTTTCTCAAGAATCTCAAATGGACCTATAAAGAGAGGTGACAACTTGGTACCCTTCCCAAACCGAATGGTACTTTTATTTGCTCTGATGCAAATAAATACACGATCCCCTACTCCATAACTTTTATCTGATATGTGTGCATCAGCGTAACTCTTTTTCCTATCCTGTTCTTCCTTCAGCCACTGCCTAATCCGTAACACTTGCTCCTCCATTTCCTGAATCAATCCAAGCCCAATTAAAACTCGATCCTCTAACCTGTCCCAACTGAGTGGTGTCCTGCACGGCCTCCCATACAATGCTTGATATGGCGGCATACCAATGGAGCTGTGATGACTATTGTTGTATGCAAACTCCACTAAAGGAAGATATTTCTCCCACTGTGTCTGTTGATCCATAACATACATCCTAAGCATGTCCTCCATCACTTGATTCACCCTCTCTGTCTATCCATCTGTCTTGGGGTGATAAGCTGAGCTTAAGTTCAACTGTGTCCCTAATGTTGACTGCATGCTTGTCCAAAATCTGAAGGTGAAATTAGGGTCTCTGTGAGAGATTATCTTTTTAGTAACTCCATGAAGACGTACAATCTCATTTATGAATACCCTTGCCACATCTGTCACATCATAGGTGTCTCTGACTGGAATGAAGTGAGCGCTTTTGGTCAGTTTGTCGACTACCACCAAAATAGCATTATGTCTCATAGATGTGAGTGGTAATCCTACAACAAAGTCCATGGAAATTAATTCCCATTTAGTCATAGGAATATCATGCGGTTGTAGGAGACCGGCCGGGTGACGATGATCTGCCTTAACTTGTTGACACTCAAGGCACTTCGAAACAAAATCCACTACATCCATCTTCATACCTGGACAGAAGAAGAGTTTCTTCATGTCAGTATACATCTTCTTCACCCCTGGGTGTGCACAGTAATGTGATCTATGGGCCTCTCTAAGGATTGTTTCCCTGATATCACCTTCCTTAGGAACATACATCCTTCCCTGATACCACAACAATCCATCTTCCTCAAGATGGTACCCATCGTACTTCAATTCTTGTTCCTTTCCATCTTGAATAGCTGAGGTTGCTTTTAGGTACCAACTATCGCCCAATAGTTGTCCTAGTACTCTTTCTCTCAAGTCCACCTTCAAGGGAATTAAGGAGAAAAGTCTCGGTCTTCGGTTTAGAGCGTCTTCCACCACATTCTCCTTTCCTTTGATGTAAGAGATACCAAAGTCATACTCACTCATGAACTCACTACATCGCCTTTGCCTAGCATTCAAATCCCTTTGGGTAAAGATGTACTGCAAGCTCTGATGGTCTGTTTTAAGGGTGAAGCTTCTACCAACTAGGTAGTGCCTCCATAATTTTAGTGCCAACATTACTGCTGCCAATTCTAGATCATGCGTGGCATACTGCTCCTCATGAGGTTTCAACTTTCGAGATGCATAAGCTATTACCCCACCTTCCTGCATCAACACCGCTCCTAGTCCTTGCTTCGAGGCATCGGTGCATACCATGAAATCTTTATCCATGTCTGGTACCCGCAAGATCGGTGCACTTGTCAACAATCTCTTTAACTCTGTAAAAGCGGCATCGCATTCACCGGTCCATTCATACCGGATTCCCTTGCATTGCAAGGTGGTAATAGGTTTTGCAATTTTAGAAAATCCTACAAACCTCCAGTAATAGCCTGCTAACCCCATGAAGTTGCGCACCTCATGAGCATTCCTTGGAATTGGCCAATCTTCAATGGCCTTTACTTTTTCCGGGTCTACAGAGATCCCTTCACTTGAGATGATGTGCCCCAAGTAGTGAATCTCTTTTTGGAAGAAGGAACACTTTGATAATTTACCATAAAGTTTATGTTCCCTTAAGCATGTCAAGACTAACTGCAAGTGTTCCTCATGCTCCTTCTCATTCTTAGAATAGATAAGAATATCATCTAAGAAGACCTGAACAAAGCGGTCCAAGTATTTTTGGAAGACACCATTCATGAGGCTCATGAATACAGCTGGAGCATTGGTCAAACAAAATGGTACCACTACAAACTCATAACTCCCAAATCGAGTTCGAAAGGAAGTCTTAGGAATGTCGCCTTCCTTGATCCTCAACTGGTGATACCCTGATTGTAAATCAATCTTTGAGAAGACTGACGCACCTTTCATTTGATCAAAGAGGTCATCAATTCTTGGTATGGGATACCTGTTCTTCACTGTGGCTTTGTTCAAATCTCTGTAATCTATGCACAGTCGCAGAGATCCATCCTTCTTCTTAACGAAGATCACTGGTGCTCCCCACGGTGAGATACTAGGTCTAATCAGTCCCAAATATAGCAACTCTTTTAACTGGATCTGTAACTCACGGAGCTTTGGAGTTGTCATTTTATAAGGCATTTTTGAGATAGGTTCTGCACCAGGTTTTAGTTTGATTGTGAAATCGAGCTCTCTTTCTGGAGGTAGTCCTGGCAATTCCTTCGGAAAGACATCCTTGAACTCGGAAAGTACTGGGTAAGAATTCAAGGAAGGTCCTTTACTATCGCTCACGGCCTCCACTACAAACAACTGGCATCCTTGTCTTAGGCACCACTTAGCTTTCACCATAGAGATGAAACGGAGGGATACCTTCCTCTCCAAGCCTTGGATTTGAATTGTCCTTCCCTTGTCATCGAGGCACAACACCTTCTTCGCATAACAGTCTAAGAAAGCTCTATGGCCTTCTAACCAATCCATGCCAATAATGAGGTCATAGTCCCCAAATTGGTGACATAAGCATCCAACTTAGTGGTGCATACTCCTAAGTCAACCTCACAACTCCTCACTTTAAGACCTACTGTTTGCTTAGCTCCTGAAGCCATTTCAACCAGTTTGAAATCATCGTGCTCATAGGCTGCCAACCCACATTTATCTAATGCAAATGGTGAAATAAAACTATCAGTTCCTCCCGGATCAAACAAAATTTTAAGTTTGGCATTGTTTACTTTACCAATGGATTCTACTACGGTAGACTGATGTTCTGCTTGGTGGTTATGAACCGCTGCATGAATCCAATGACTGTTACCTGAACTATCCATGGGTGCTTTTCCTTCCCTGTGCCTGCTGCTTGACTGACCCTTGGGACAGTCTTGCTGGAAATGAGGACCTCCGCATCCCCAACAAGAGAGATTGGGAGGGGCTTGCATGTTGCTCGAAGGAATCCTATGAGATGAGTTCCTTCCCCTGGGTCCTCTAAAACCCCTTGATCCTCTATAGGAACTTCCTATCCCTGGCTTTGGTGGGTTGCAGACGATGCCTGCGAGATTGAGTTAACTGAAGTATTACCCCTCGGTGTGAACATGTTACCGTAAGGAGGAGGTCTAGATTGTCCTCCCCTGAAGTAAGGACGTGATGCCTTCCCTGAAACATACTGATTGGTTCCTGTCAACTTACTACCCCCTTTTCCATCTGACATATCAGCTGCATAACGAGCATACTCAACTGCCATGGCAACTGACGTTGGATTCCACATCCGCACAACAGCCCTAATCTTGTAGTTAAGTCCATACACAAAACGCTCTACCTGACAATCATCTGCATCTAGGTAAGGAACATATTTTACTAGTTCCATAAACCGAGATTCATACTCCTCCACCGTCTTGTCTCCCTGTACTAAGGCATGGAGTGCACCTGCCTGTTCTTCCTTGTAATAATTTGGCAAATACTTTTTGTGGAATCTCTCCTTGAACAGTTCCCACAAAGTCGTAAGAGGAGTAAGGTGCAACTGCGTCTCGATATCTGACCACCAATTCAAAGCATCACCTCTAAGCTAAAAGACGGCCATCCTAGCCTTGGAACTAGAGGTGTACTCATTCAATGCGAAGCATCTCTTCATGCCTTCCAGCCATGCTTCGGCATGATTACCGGGTCGTCCTCCTGAAAACTCTGGAACCTTTATCTTTTGCAACTCCCTCGATATGTTCTGAAGCGGTTCCTGTCTTGGGCCATGTGCCCTTTCAGAGTTCTCTTGACTCACTTGAGTGGTTTCCTCCTCGACGGCCCTTTCCGACTGCCTGTTCATCGTGGTCATAATAGCCTCCAAAGACCTCATTATGATTTGCATTTCAGGCGTTGAGTTTGATTGTGGCGGTGTTGGCGGCGATGACAGTGGCGGAGGTGGCGGGTGACGGTGTTCGACCTTGAACCCGACCTCAACCTCTGTGTGTTGTTACCATGATTGGTCCTTATTCATGGAGTAAAACATCATATTATTAGTTTGTTGGTGGATTCTCAAGAGGTGCATTTCCGAAAAATGCTATAGTTTGGTGCGTTTTGATTACGCCATCTTGAGGCAACCTTGTACCAAATTTACTAAACAACTCTACATAAATTTATGCATTGGGTTCCATGTAATTTCCCTAAGGTTCATATCTAAATTGACATTTGAAATAGTATTTCCATATGCATAGGACTAGCATTTATTTAGGTTTAAATGTTTTTAGGCCTCAATCTATTTTAATCTAATAATTATTATCCCTTTTGAACCTTACATTTTCAACTCTTAATGTAATCATGATTAATCATATAATTAAAATATATGATTAAATTTTAATTATATGATTAACTTACCATAAATCTTATGATTAATTTTATGCTTTTAATATTAAATTATATATATATTGTTAAATTTTTAAATTTTATTTAAATTGATTGAAATAATAATAAAATAAACAAAATCGAAATAACCAAAATAAGGAAAATCTATACTAAAATGAGGGTTTTTTTTTATAGCAATTATTTTTGTTTTATATTTCATTTATCCTAACCCTACACCCTACGCGGCCTCTCCACTAGTCCACCTCCATGGATTGTTTATACGTGTGGAGGTCACACTACCTCTCACTGCCATGAGAAGAAGCATGAAGGCACGTGGCTTCTCCACGCAATCCACCGCCCTGGGAAAGTGGGAGAAACCCTAAATTGGGTCAATCCCCAAGGCGCGGCCATTTCCGCCCTCTCTCTTGGAGTTTTAGCTCTGCAACTCTATGGGAGCTCGCTTAGGGTTTTAGATAGGAAGTAGATTTTGATCCAGCTTCTATGGTAGAAGCACTGGCACAAGCCTGAGGAGGCTGTTACAGGTATTTCTCATTTCCTAATATGCTCGGCATTTACGCTAGCTGGGTGTTTGAGCTATGGATCTGTGGCTCTCCTTGTGGACTCTTCTATATGATTGTGTGCCGGGCTTCATATTTGTGGTGTAAGATTGACTCATCCTTTAGAATTGGATTTGTCTGCATCGTTTCCTGTCGTAGCCGTATTTACTTTCTGGCTTTTGCATTAAAATATTTTTGCAGCTCGGTGTTGAGCGCCTGGGCTGGACCCAGCATAACTTTAATTAAGGTAGAAAAATTATGTGTGTTGGTGATCTTGGCACTTGGATGATGCGTGTTTCCCTTCGGTCTTGGCCGATGGTTGCTTTGAAGGCTATCGTTGCTGAGCATCTGGGCTAGGCCCGATATATCTTTTATTATTTCCATTCTGGTAAGTGAGGTTGTTGGATGAACTCTGCGCTTAGGTGCATTGACGTGCGGTGGTCCCCATGAACTTGGCAGATGGTCACGCGATTGTCTCTCGGGATTGAGTGGTAGGGATGGGCCTGGTATAACTTTTTAAAGTAACAAAGGAAAGGAATGCTCTGCCGCTTGGAGGGTGGTAGACATGCATGGCAGCCCCCATTCGTCTTGGCTGTTGGTGCTGAGCTTATGCTGGTCCAAATTCACTTTGGGTTTGGCTGTAGGCCACTTGGTAAGCTCTCAGCTATCCGGAGCTAGGGCTGGGCCCAACTACCTGGTCGATTCATTCGACTAATAGAATGGGGCTTACGTCCACCTTGCCTAATTTTCTAGCCATTGTATCTATCGTCGCACGTTATCTTCTCGCCCAGGGCAAGCAGTCTCGGTTCAACCAACCCGCCTCTATGTTATACATTTATTTATTTACTTACTTACTATATATATATTTACTCGCTTGTTTGTTGTAGCTTGCA
Source organism: Larix kaempferi (assembly GCA_027924585.1). Taxonomy (NCBI): domain Eukaryota; kingdom Viridiplantae; phylum Streptophyta; class Pinopsida; order Pinales; family Pinaceae; genus Larix; species Larix kaempferi. Next base: position 56,517,520 of record BSBM01000456.1, on the reverse strand, counting down.
GGTGTAAGCCAAAAATATGTAACTCCCGAATATATATATATGCATGCACAATTTAAATTAAATTAAAGTTCTGTATATCTGGACAATTTTAAAATCATTTGTTCTGCAAGTTACTTACATTGTCTTTTGTTATATTGTGCAGGTAAGCTAATGTTACAAAAAAAATTCAGGGAAGAAGGTCTGGCTGATCTTCATCCTAGACTTCAGATTATTGCATAGAGTTCTAACTCATATTTACAGAGATTCTGGTTTGTGGTGTTTAGTTTCGGTATATACTTAAGAATTGGATTTTGAAGCTGCGCTAGGGTTTCACCTTTTTCTATTCTTTGAACAAGTTTTTTTTTTTATTACAAGTCGACGCCAAGACATCCTGGCGCAGATGGCTAGCAAGGGCTGCCAAAAATGTGGTAGCCGCCTCGAGGGTTAGTATCTGCTGCAGTATGCTTAGTCCTGCTCGCATTATTGTAGTATCTTTCCATTTTGATGATGATTCCCTTGTTGTCAATGTTGGCAGGAAACGTTTTACTGTTTGAACATAGACGTATTCATTTTACTGTATTAGCACAAATGCGGAGGTTCCCTTCTCTTTTAGGGATGATTGTGGTGAATTCCAGTTTGAACAGAGCCATAAATCTTTTGGCTCTTTTAGATAGAATAAAACCAAAACTACATAGTAAAAAGTTTCCTCCTATTGTTGTTTCAGACAAATTACCGTCAATTGAAAATCAAACCATGCTATTCTATAGTAAACTGATGCTTGTGTATATATCCACATACACCGGTTTCTCCAATGATAAACAATTAAAGGATCTTCTCAAAAGGTAATTACAAATTCCCAAATTTGTTCTTTATAGAAATACTACAGAGTGACTACTCTTCCTGGCAGTCTCCCTTTTCTTTTCTTTTTTTCCTATTTTGTTTTCTTTTAGTGTGGCGTTGATGACGGTTGTAGAGATGTTCCATCCCTTAATGCAGTAATGGTTTATTTGAAATGTAATGAAATTTGGATTTAGATCATGGCGTTGGATAAAATTAACCTAGACTTCATTTAAAATCCCATAAATTTTTTTAACTGTCAGAAATAGATGACAGTGATTTCCTCATTTCCTCCAATAATTTGCATTTGTTTTTCAATATAAATCTCTGATTCTTTTAAACTGAGCGAATTTGCTCAATATTTTGTCGGCAAAAACTATTAATTTCAGTATAAATCTCTTTTGTTTTTGTTTGTAATTTCAATTTAAATTTCTTCTCTTATTTTTGTTCATGGATTCCCATCGCTCACTTAGCCATCCGCTTCCATGAATTTGAATCAAGAGAAGCCCTTTGGCTTGTCAGGAGTAAAGGTAGAAAAATATTCCGCCAAGATTTTGGCAATAGTAGTAGGAAATAGAACGAAAGTGGATAAATTGCTGGAAGCCCTAAATAATTTGCATTTGTTTAGTGGTAGATTAATTATATAAAGAATGAAAATATAAAAAAAAAATTTCTAATGTAATTGTTGTTATCGTTCTGCAGGTACCTTGGAAGCTGACTATGGCTGGAGGTCAAGTAGGTAAAGTGTCAAGTATATTTTCTTGTTAACCATGACTTCATGAAGCATGAATAGTCTTTTAGGTTCAAGAGTCCGAACAAGCGCTCTGATACCATCTGTAGTGCTCTGGTTTTTACAGCAGAGCACTAAGGAAAATTTATGAGTTAATTTTCTATGTATTAACTTATTCAGGTATATGTGAGTAAATTTCTAATGAAAATTCTATGCTTTTAAATGATATTTAGTATACTATTTTGTTTTCAATAATCATACATTCGTATTAAAAAAAAAACTAACATATCAATATTTTCCTTCAACAATTTGTGTTTTTAGCATAAGAATATGTTTCACAGTAATAAATCAGTATGTAGCAAGGTATATGCAGGTTTCAAAGTATGTTTCCACGTAATAATTAAATAAAATAAATAATCAAGGAAATTACCTGATGGTGATGCTAGTAGACCGTAGGTTGTAGCAGGTTATGTTTATATTCTCTTAGTCAGCCAAGATGATGTGTTCACCCTACCGACCAGCTATTATCTTGCTGGCCCTTGGAAATCAAAGGATTTCCAAGCCCCCGAGCTCACAATCTGATAATCCCGAGAGCAGTGTTTACTTAGGTTCTCAAAACCTTTTTCTGTTCTCCCACCTTTCTCTCCACTTCAAGCTATTCCCCCCTTACCTTCAACTTTCTCCCCCTCTATATACATTTCCTTCCTCGAGAAGACCTTGGGCTTACTCCACCACCCCAAACTCCCCCTCTCGAGCCCCTCAAACATTTACTCCTTTCACTTAGTACATTCATACACGTTACATTATAAAAATGTATTTTTCACACTCAATGTACCGAATAATTAATTACACTCATGGTAAATTTATTTGATTTTGATTGATGGTCGTAAGTATTTATTACGGTGAGAATCATTACCCAAAGGTTATCCATTCGGGACAAGGTTTATTTTACAAGTCTATTCACCACGTTTGTATTTAATTTTATTAATGTAATTAATAAAATATTATATAAATATTTGACCCTTTTCAACTTAGACATGGTATTTCTTAATGGTCTACCACATCCGTCAAGATAACTTCTCTTGAGATTTAGATTCTAAGATTCGTATTGAATAATTAAATAGTAATAAACCATTTTCCATCACATCACATCCATTCCAAAATTGTTATCCTATTATGTCTAACTTAGAAATGGAAATAATCACAATCTAATCATTTATTAATCAATATTTAAATTTTACCTATATTGCAATTGCTATGACATGGATAGTAATATTATTAAAATAGCATTAATTAAGTAATAATATTAATTAAATCACCACAAAGTAATAATAAATGGTGAATTTAATAAAAATGTCTTTTAAATCATTTGTTTATCACATGAGTACCCTAACATCTACATAGTATTTTCGCTCTTCTAAACAAAGCACCCTTAAGGGCTTAAACAATCTTACTAATTAATTAGACAGTACCATTACCTTATTTACAACAATTCTCAGATGACAACGTGAACTGACGACACTTGTCTCAATTGTTTATCACGATGTTTACCAACAAGTAATACATAGCTTAATTGATTTGTTTTACACATCTTAAATAACTTTGTATTCATTATCTGAGTACGATCAATGCATGATTAACATAATTACTTATGACGACTTATACATTTATTCAATATGTTAAGTGTTTGTATATCGATACTAGCGTACATGTGCAAGGTGTGCATGCGTGGCCAGCGTATGCACAGATCATAAATGTACTATAGGCAAACCCCATCCCGCCTATGCATACCTGCTAATTAATAGTAGTATTTACCCCCATGTAGAAGAACAAGCATAATATATATAGTACAATTACTTTAACATCCTCAGTTATTTAACAGTTAATTCTTTACGATTTCACATCATTATCTTTATCTTTACATTAGTTTAATCAATCATGTACAAGGAAGGGTACCTACTACCACTAACTCAGAATCAAGGAATACTCAACCCTCAACAGTACTAACTAACAGATCCTCCCATCATAACCTACGTCCTGCATCCTCCCTATCCTTCCTCTGCTAGTACAAAAGTGGATGTCGGACTCACCGACCTGACCACATGGAACTTGAGAGCGATAACGTCGGCTGAACAGCGGACCTATCCTCCCCTAGTAGGCATCCGAGCATCGTCATCACAACAACAGGGGGAGCGTTTCTTAGCATGGCCCTCCCATGACCTTGGGTCTTATGGAAACATAGGGTGGGAAACACATCCATCCTTCTCAACATACTGGGCCTACGCCCTTATCGACTCATACTTTGTTGCTATTAGGATTATCAGTTTGTGTTATCATATCATCATTTTTGGCTGCTAAGGTTTACTGTACGAACATGTTTTTTCCAATATATCTGATCAAGTAACTGGCTATCCCATAGCCCTTGTGTCCTGTAGGTTAGTATTTCGCAAAATACAAATTTATAGAAAGTATTTCCCATTGATCGCCAATTGATCCATGTTATCAAAAACCATTTTATTTCATGTAACCTTTTTAGTTCATCATAGATGCGTATGACATATAACACTTCAATAATTCATATAAGAAGATGGTATCCACGTACCGAATCATATATTTCACATCTTATTAATGAAAACATATAAACATATACTGTAATCGTAAAATAAAGAAATCATATGTTAATCATGACATCGTAACCGCATAACATAGTAACATCATAATCATAGTGAAATCATAAACAAAGTAACATCATATAATGAGGTCCATCATATCGTAATATAGTTTACTCAGTCGAGCTGATTTCAACAGAATATATAAGGAAATAAAGTATGGTGTGTCTAACTGATAAATATTCCTAGTCAAAATATGGGCATTACAGCACCCTTAAAGGAAGAACTAATAAATGTTATAGGTATTTTAGCATTTGACTCATTTTTTCTCTGTGAAAACTGTTGCATAAGACATGTCAGATGCATAAAGTATATAAAGTAAAATATTTTTTAAAGTTTGGGCGCAGGAGAGAGGGAGTTGTAGCTAGGTTATTCACACTAGCTAGTGCAGAAATGCACTTACTAAGAGTTGTTTAACTCTTAGTAGCAGTTTGTGAGAGTGATGTGCATGCAAATGAAAACAGTAGAAATAAAATGAAATACCCAGAATTACTGCAGTAAAATAAAGCCTAAACTAAAACTTCAAGCATCCATACATTAGATATTCGACAAACATGGGTTATGAATGAAAGAATGCTTTTGTATATTGATGTAAAAATGAATTTACAATGTAGAGTTACCTCAACATGGTGAGAATGAAATGGGCCCTTGAAGCCATAGAAATGGTGGTGCTCTGGCTCTCCAATGTCTCTTGGTCTCCACCAAATGCCCATAGGTATCCAAGACTCAACTAGTGAAGTTATGTGAGGAAGAGTGAAGTTATGTGAAATGGGTCCCTCCACGACATTTTTATAACAATTTTGGGTGGTGTTTTCTTTTTCCTTGGTTTTGGGCAGGCACTACACTAGTATTGGTAAGTGGTTTTTGATCTTTTCCCCCCTTCTCTTTTATTTTGAATATTTTCCCTTTTTTCTTTTATGTTATTTTTGGGGATTTTTCCTTTTTTGGAGGAATTTAATTAATTTGTTGAGGGAAATAATAATTTCTTTCACATATGGTTGTAAACTTAGGGATTTTGGGTTTATGGAGGCCAAATGTTAGGAAAAAGGGGGTGAATGAGTGATGTGACTAGGGGTATGAGCTAGGTGATCCATTTTTGGTGTTAACAAGAGCTTCTTCTGCAATTGCGTGTTTTATTTCTTTAAAGGATTATTTTTCTTGTTGTCCCCATTTAAAAACAACATCCTTATTTACTAATTCCTGCAAAGTTCTCACAAACTTAGTAAATCAAGGGACAAACCTCATAACAAAATTTATTTTTCTTAGAAAATATTGCCCATGGATTTTTTAGTAGTAGGAGGAGGCAGATTTAGAATAGCCTCAATTCTATATGGATCAATGTTTATCCCATATTTTGAAATTTCAAATCCAATCAGATTTCCTTTGGTTACAGCAAACATGCATTTCTTAGGATTTAATGAAATACCATGTTTTCTACAACGATCAAACACATTCTTTAAATGAGAAACGTGGTCTGATCTATGAGCAGAATACACAGTAATATCATCTACATAGATGACAACAAATTTATTAATCACTCCGCGAAAATATATGTCCATGGCCCTTTGGAAGGTAGCCCCAGCATTTATTAATCCGAAGGACATCTTTCTGTAAGAAAAAGTACCCCATGGGGTTCTAAATGCAATCTTAAGTTGGTTTGCACGAGAGACATGGTTATAACTTGAGAATCCTTCTAAAAAAGACATCATGTGAGAACCATAGAATTTTTCCAGTGTTTGTTCCATGGTTGGTACTGGGTAATTATCTTTTTCAAATGCACCATTCAGATTGTGGAAATCTAGACAAAGTTGGATGTCTCCATTCCTTTTTCTTACAGGAACTATATTGGCCACACATAGGGTATGCCGCACTAGAAAACTGATTCTAACAATGAGTAATTTTTCTAACTCTTTCTTAAGAATAGGTTCTAGGTTAGGGTACATTTTCCTAAGTTTCTTCTCGAAAGGTTTAGACTGTGGTTTTAGAGGGATTACATGTTGCATGATTGTAACAACCCTAATGTGTGCATATTGTCGAATATTTATAATGAAATGCAAATAATTAACAAAAGGTAAATCATAAAAAGGAATATGAAAGAAAAATGAAGAAAAACAAATTTGCATTAAAGATGATTAAGAAAAATGAGAGAAAGGGAAGATAAAAGAAGGAGGAAAATAATACGGGGGGGATATTTTTGGTCCTTTTGGGCATTTTGGGAGGAGGAGCTTGGAAGGAGAAAAGGAAGAAGGAAGAGGCTGGAAGAAAAGAGAAAGAAAGCAAGCGATGGCATAGGGTTAATTGTTGGGGGCTCGGGGGCCTCAACCATTGGCTTGGTTGGGTGGAGAGCCATACCCCCACCTCTAGTTGTAGAACTTGGAGCCATCGAGGTAACCACCAGGTTCATCTAATGAGGTATGCAACTACTTCACTCAGATCTTACGGCATGCATTAAAAAAATTAAGTATTATTAGTTATTCATGCAATTTTAGGGTTCTACATTTGGTATGAGAGCTAGGTTCAACTCGAGGACCTGTGTGCTCACCAGGTTGGTGAATGTTGTGTAATTTTTTATATGTTTTCTAAATTTCTCAAAATTCGGTTGGATAAGTGGAGGTTGTTCTTGAAAATATGCATATAGGTTTTTTCTTGAAGGTCCATATATGTGTTTCTGAAAGATATGTGTGTTCTAAATTCTACATATATGTGTTTCTTGAATATCTATAACTTAAATCTACAATTTGTAGCCATGCTTTCCATGCAGATTGCATTAATACAAGGTTGTCGTCACATTCCACTAGCCACTTTGGAAGCTATCTCAATGTATCTTCACTCTCAAACTCACATAAGCAAATTGCACAATCAGATGCTTCCTTTGATCCCTGCACTGCCTTGTACAAAAAAGAAGAAGGGGAATGTATCAATGAAAGCCTGCTCAAAACCTAGAATCATGAAGATGAAATAACTGTTGTTACTTCCCTTGCATGGCTATTGCATTGTCTGGATCATAACCTCAGTCTCTCCTAGGTGTTCTTTCCATAAGATCTGATAGGATATGGAGACATCACAATAAAAAAATAATAAATAATTATTTTTACTACGAAGATTATTATTATTATTACAACGTTGGACTGATCTGATTGCCATTAGTTCACATTTTTTTTCACTGACAGTGGCAGTGGATTCACTGTAGTTGACGAAAACCCCATTGCAGTAGGAGGAGATGTAACATTTGTTGGCGTCTTAAACACAGATACCACACCTCCTTGTCCATAAATATGAGAACCCAAGAACAAATGCATTCTGAACATCACCATTAGAGCTTTCTACAAACAACAGTACATAACCGTCTCCAGTCTCAAATAGATAAAACCATAGATGTAATCACAACTCCAGTTATTCATGTATCAATGATCAACTAGGAAACATAGCGGAAATCAAATTGTCCCTAAAATGGATCTAGGATAGGTAAGTGTGGATATGTGGAATGAATACTTTTTTTTTGTCTACCTTGTAACTTTGTGAAGTATGATGCCTTTTGGTATCAGAAACCATCGCAAGCTGCAGTTCCCAATCATTGTCCATAGAGTCTACTCTGGTGTAAGAGTTTTCTGTTAGACAATGGAGTAGTTTGTTATATAAAACCACCCCACGATAAATTATAATCACAGTAAATACAAAAATGAGAACCTGTCTCTTACAATATACAATTGTTATTCATTTATTTTTATTTATTTTTTCCATCCTCTTTTTGGCATAGTAATGGGAACTCTGGTAACGCCAGCCTCTAGAGCATTTTCTCCACTATGTGTTGGAGCATTGGGTGTCCACTAAATGCTGGAGCGTTTTCTCCACTTGGTGCTAGAGCGGAATATGCAGCTCCATCCTTGTCACCTTTGAAGAAGTATTTGAATAACTTGGCTACATTACTAAGAGTGATATGTCTTTATACATGCAAATAGGCCCAAAAAATAGCTAAGAATAGCTGGGGCTGTTGAGTTCCTAAGTGAGCTTAACTCACACAAGCTGGCAGTGTTGGAAGTACCAACGCCAACAACCCCCCATAAGTGAATCATAGGGAGGAAACAAAAAAAAAACAAATATGGGTCCCGGCAACTAGGCCTGATAAGGTACCCATGTACAAACTACTCTCATAAATGGAGAAAAGGAGAAAACCTCATGGGAAAAAACTCCTACCAAAAAGAGAGAACACAACAAAAAATGAAGGTAGGAGGACTCAAGATGAACCCCCAAGGACAACTTCCTTCACCCCAAGCATCTAACGGAGCTGAAGAAATGTTTCCTTAAACTGACCCAGAGGTTTCCAATTAGACCCAGGTTCTTTGCAGTTCTCCCTTTTGACCAACAAAACCCCTTCGCGCTAGCCCTTTCGGCAACAACCTGCGAGCAGGTTGAGGTCTCACCCGAGGTGTATCTTATGGGGTACTGTGGAATCAGGTTTCCACAGTAAATGATGAGTGGTTTATATGAACAAGCTGCGCAATGTAGGACAAAAGGAGTGCGCTGCGGGGCAAAGTGATGCGGTATGCAGCGGGATCTACGCTATGAAGGAAACCCTGCGGGATTCACTTAAATACTTCTTACTGCTGTGAGTTCTCTACTAGAACTGCGAGTCCACCATGCTGATTCTTTACTTGGATGATCTTGAAAATGCTAAGGCACTGAAATGAATATCACTCATCCATTCATTAAGGCACTTACTGGTTATCTTTCTAGCATTCATTCAAGAACTTGGATCTGTACAATGTGAACTGAAATGATAGTCATGACTAGCTGTGTTGTGTTCCTTCACTGCGTTTAAGAAAGTATTAAGATTAAATAAATGATTCACGATATTAACATATAATTGAAATGTTCTCCATTCATCGGTTCACATGGAACTTAGCATATCATTCCCAAACTTCTTCTATTGGTAAATGCATATCAAAGTTCTCCTACTACAACATGCAAGGAAACATTCAAACATTCATTCTACAGGTAATACAGACAGTCATTCATTCATAACATCATCGTATAACACAGGATTTAACGTGGCTCACTTCCCCGGATGGAAAGCTACATCCACAAGAACGGTTGGCAATATATTTCTTTCAAAAAGGGATGGGGAAACCGTTCTTAGTCTGCGCACTCAGCTGCAGACTCTCCTTTCTCTCGGCTAGGTCTCTGCGCACACAACTGCAGAGCCTTTACAATATTCTCAGCTCAGAGAGATTTTACAATACAAAAGGTTATCTCAAGATTACTCTAACAACTAGCATCTAGCCCCCAAAAATAGAGCAACCCCATCCCATACAAAATTTTCTACTTAAATAGATCATGCCCGAAGGTCATGTCTGTACAATGTCAAAAACCTATAACCCAAAACCCTAAGGGTTTCCAAAACTGCGTCGATTTTCCAAACTAGCTTGTTGGATCTTGGTAGCATCTATTTGATCCTGGTGGATCTCCACATCCTCATCCTATCACTATCGGCCTTCCTGTCACACACGTGCCTACAGGATGCTTCTGCCGAACCATTTCTCTCTAACAGTTTTACCTTCTCAGCGTGCCAAACGTCGCTTTCCTTAACAATCCACACGTGGATGCCTTCCTGATTTTCCTATGTTCGCCGCTCGGCAATCCTGGAATATCTTTCCAAAAGTGGATGCTACCGGTCCAACCGGTACCTGCACTTGATACTTTTCGAGCAAACCATTTTGCTCGCTCCACGTCGCCTCCTAACTCTGCAGCACTGCTTCGGCGCAGTACTGGTCTTTGCGTCACAGCCAAAACTTCGATGCTGTGTGCAACTTCGCAGTCTGGTCCAAAGTTGTATGCTGCGCACAACTTTGCAGCATCCTTAATACTTAGCCAAAATTGCATTTCCAAGCTACGCTCAGCTCAGCTTTCCCTGCATGTCTTAAAAAGGTGTTTCCAAAACTTTGTCTCAACCTGGGCCTAACATGACCCTAACACTTCCATGTGGCTCGTCCCCAAGCCACTGATTGTTTTAGCTGTCTCACTCCGTGTCGCGACCGGTGGAACTAACTTGGCCCCGAACTCGTCATATGTACCGCACAACTTCTCCACTGCTTCTCTTGTATCCTGCTCAACCTGTTTCACTGTCTCAAGCAGTGTTGGAGTTATTTCTTGTCCAATTTGGTCTTGTACCTGCTCCTAGTAATCGCATAGTTCTGCTAACTTGTCTTCAATCTGCTGCGATACTGCCATGGCATTCTCCAGGAGCTGCTGCAACTGATTAGCCATATCAGTCTCTTTTTGTTGTAATTCCTATACTTCTTTCTTTAAACTAGATATCTCCTTGTATCTTGGTAGCCTCTCTCTGGGTGGCAGAGCTTTAACCTCTCCGTTCAACTTGTCCAACGCGGTCTGTTTTTATTCTACTGCGATCTTGACCTGTAGAAACCCTTGATCCTCTTCAAGGGTCATGATTGCCTGTGAAACCTTATCCGAGAGAGATTGGCACTTAGCCATCTCATTTGTAATGCTTTTCAAGGTGGCGCTTACTGCTTGCTCTTTGACTTGCTGTTTAGTTAATGGTGCTTATATGTTCATTTGTGCCTTCAACGAGGTAATATCATCCTGATAAAAAATTTCCTTATCTTCTCTTTAAATGCTGAAGCGGTTGCTGTAACGGTCATCTAACGGCTATTTTTCTGAAAAGCCATGCAATGGCTATTTTTCTCTGATTGTTGTGTTGAACGGCGCGGCAAGCCATCTGCAACCCTACGCGACTACTTCGTAGTGCCAACATTTTCCAACTGCGCGGCTTCCAATTTTTTTTCCCTTCCGCGCACCTTCAACAGTGCTACGTGGCACATAGATTATTCTTGTTATCCTACCTTCTTCCTTTTATCATACATGTACAGACTTCTTTATATTTCTAGTGTCCAATTTCAACTGTACTTGACACTTAGAACTTCCTTCCTTTGCTTGTTATTCAGGGTTCTGCGAAGCAGTGCTATCATGGTATAGCTTTAGCCTGCTTCCATTTATCAAGGTTGGCAAGGTATCACCAGCTAAATTGGCTAACTGGACTGCACCAGTGTTAGTAACATGTATCACAATATATGGGCCAAGCCAATGCATCTTAAATTTACCAGGGAATTTCATAAATTTGCTATCATACAGGAAGAATAGATCACCTACCTAAAAACACTTGTTCTTTATATGGCAATGATGCCATGCTTTCTCGCGGTCCTTCTGTGCTTGCTGATGGAAGCCTGCGATGAAGTAATCTTCCTCCAATCCCAGTAAGTGTAGCAATCTTTCTTCTAGAGCTTCGCAATCTGCCATCCCTGTAAATGCAACGATTCTTAAACTAGGGACAATATATTCCATAGGCATTATAGCCTCCTTCCCATACACCTAGCGAAAGGGTGTCTGTCCTGCCAATTTCTTGCATGTGGTCCTGTATGCCCATAACACAGAAGAGATGCGCAAGTCCCAATCGTCTCTATTTACATTGCATACCTTAGTAAATGCATTCTCCAATATTTTATTGAGAGCCTCTACAGTACCATTCACCTGTGGATGATATGGAGTACTGCGTTGATGACGAATGTGGAATTCCTCTGTAAGTGCCTCAATAGTCTTGCTCAAGAAGTGAGTACCTTGGTCACTCATCAAAATATTCAGACAACCAAATATGGTGAGTATTTCTTCAAAAATAAACTGCGCAGCAGTACTGGCACTGCAATCCTTAATTGGTTTTGCTTCTGCCCATCTAGTGAGGTAATCAGTAGCAGTAATAATATACCTTGCACCCATTCTTTTTCCTAGTGGGTTTATAGGACCCACAAAGTCTATTGCCCATTTTTCAAATGGCTGCAATGTCAACTGTGGATTTAGTGGCATCTCATCTCGGCGTGATGGTTTTTCTGTCCTCTAATATACGTCACAGTTCCTGCAATATTCTTTGGCATCTTTATGGAGCGTAGGCCACCATAGCCCTGTGCGCAATATCTTCTGCGTAGTAGACCTTCCTGCATAGTGACCTCCTGTGATTCTTGAGTGTGCGTCCGCTAGAATAAATGGCTTCTCATGATCAAGTACGCACCTACGCAGGAGTTCATCTTGCCCAAGTTTGTATAACTGACCTGCAATTATAGTGAAGTCCACGGCGCGCACCACTAACTATTTTTTTGCTGGATAGAGAATTCCTAGGGTGCCAGCCCTATGGTTGGGAAATCAATGATATCCTTGTAATAATCATCGGCCACCTGTATACTAAATAAATGCACATCAGGTAGACTGTCTTCAATATTCGTCGGCTCCTCTCCTGACTCAATCCTTGATAGATGATCAGGTCCCAGGTTCAGTCTACCTAGCTTGACAATAATGTCAAAGTCATATTCCTGGAATAGCAATAGCCATCTGCATAGGCGCCCCCCCTAACACTGGCTTGTTGACCAAGTATTTCAACACAGAATGGTCAGTAAACATAAGGAAGTGCGATCCCAGCAAGTAGTGTCTAAATTTCTGTACGGCATATACCATCGCAAGGCCTTCCCTCAAAGTAGTAGTATAGTTCTTCTCTGCTGTTGAAAGCTTTCTGCTAGAAAATGCAATAGGGTGGTCAATACCTCCCTCTCCTGGTTGAGATAGCACGATCCCCAGGGCAATACATGATGTGTCGACATGGACATGGAATGGCTTTGTCCAGTCTGGAAAGACTAGAATTGGCGCAGTGACCATCTTTTCTTTTAATGTATCAAAACCCTGTTCGCATTCTGCATTCCAAATGAATGGTGCGTCCTTCTTCAGCAGCTTTTCCATCGCTGTGGTTATCTGTGCATAACCCTTTATAAATTTCTTGTAGTATCCGGTATGTCCTAAGGTAGATTGCAACATCTTGACTGAATTTGGCGTTGGTAAGTTTGCAATAACTACAATCTACGCAGGGTCTACCATCAATCCTTGCTTACAGACAATGTGGCCAAGTAAAATCCCATAGGGCACACAGAAAATACATTTCTTCAAACTCAAAGATATTTGATGCTGTTGACACTTTTCTGCATCATACGGAGGTTCACGCAATGATTTTTCAATAGACCAAATATAGTCCAATCATCAAAGTATGCTTCTAGAAACTTGTGCATAAAATATTTAAATGTTGCGACGATGACTCTGGAGAATATGGCAGGTGCGTTCTTCATCCCAAAAGGCATGACGGTGTACTTGAATGATCCCCATTTTGTAGCTAGTGTCATCTTATGCCTATCCACAAGATCAATTTTGATCTGATGGTAACCACAAAAACCATCAGTGAAAGAATATGCCTCATTTCCTCCAATGTTATCAAGCACTTCGTCTATGAATGGAGTAGGAAAAAGGTCATGCATGGAAGCATCATTCGGTTTTCTAAGATCCACACAAATCCTGATCTCACCTTTTTCCTTCTTGTCTTGAACAACCATGGGGCTAATCCATTTGGATTCTTCGACTAGTTCAATGATTCCTGCCTCTAGCATCTTATCTAGCTCTGCACAGACTTTTTCCTTGTAGCACGGATTCAATCTGTATGGCCTCTGCTTGATAGGCTTAGCACCTGGCTTTAAAGGTATTTTCATGACCCCTAGGTCTCCCAAAATTCCTTTCATCTCTGTAAATTTTGTCGAAAACAGTTCCTGATACTCATGTAAGGTATCTGCAATCTCTGCAATAGTCTTATCGTCCCAATAATCTCCTATTGATGTGAACTTCGGCTCTTTGTCTGTGCCAATGTTCACTTTTTGTGTTTTTACTGGTCCAGTCATATCTGGGATTTCCAACAGAGGTCCTTCTACCTCATGCGCGCCTTCTGACTCTGGTATATCTATGTTGCGCGGGTCCTCCTCATTGTCTTCATTTGTATCATTGGTATCTTCATCTAAGTTGTAACACTCGATAAAGTGCTCTTCATGTTCCTTCCATTCTGATTGTAGGTGCGCAGGAACGCACTCTGTCCCAAAAAACTCCTGCCATGTCATGTTTTGATGAGGAAAGTCATCCCGGAATATGCGCTTCTTGATTAGCTGTAATGCTTCATGGATTAGTGGATTCTCATGTTCAAAACTGAAGTCCTTCTGGAAGTTCGCAGTGAGTAGCTCCCAATTAGTGCGTTCGCTACGCAACTCCAGGTCTAGGTACCATTTCTCTAGGATACCTGCATCGAATGTGTGTACAAATAAATGTACCCATTCTGTAGGTGGTCTTTCCACCCATGCCTTTGAACAGATTTCGATGTGCTGGCTAGGGTCTGTCTGTCCATTATACTTTTCGAAGGGTAAAGTAACCCTTTCGGTGAACTGGATCTGCATCTTATTTCTGCATTGATCCCAAGTGGTCAATGTTTTCTTATGTGCATTCCACCATCTGGAAGGTATATCGCGCAATGCCATATCTAAAGCTGATAATCTATGCTCATCTGGTATAGCTGCAGTATATTCCCTTATGAAACTGTAAACATTAGCAGAGCCATCATATGTGGGAATACGACTCACCTCTTTTTCGATCCAGTGCAGTGATTTCGTAACTTGCGCACATGTTCTTGCTGATACTTCATGCATGCGGCTTTGCCAATTCTCCAATCCTGTATCTGAGTCAAAGATACAAGAAGTGTCACATCACCAGCTGAGTGTACCTTCCATAGTAGGATTAATGTAGTCTTCCTTGTTCGCAGTCAGCTAGTATAGTCGGTCTAAATCTTGAGTTTGGGATTCCTCCTGAATCGGCTCACTGTATGTGTCACCAGCTTTAGGATCTAATGGTGCAATGAATCTAAGATGCTTCCCTTCAAAGATCATCTTCTTTGTCTTCAAGTTTATGATAGCCAAGTTATCCATAGCCTAATCAATTCCCAATATTGCTAGAAAAGGTTGAATATCATCCATAATTTCAATAACTTCAAAGTCTGCATGACTCTGTACTCCGTCGATGTCAACTACTACATTAGCTAAGCGTCCAAAAGGTATGAACTTCTCTTGATTAGCCATCCGTAACTGGATAGGTGACCAGAGCAACTTTGGTCGACCCATCTGCTACCATGTCTGCTTAGTCAAGACATTCACTTCTGATCCCAGATGAAGGATGACTTCATCCATTTCAAAATCTCCTATTTGTGTAGTAAGCCTAATCTCTCGTACTGTTCTTTTGTGTTTCCTTATATGATGTACGGTGCTATCTGAAGTCTCTGTTGCAATCTGAGGTTCATACTGGTTGATGAGCTTCTGGAGCTTTACTATGGCTTTCTCGCTTTTTAGTAACTGCATGCAGCTTCGCAAGAACTGCGCAATAGAAGTATGGACATCTGTCACAGTGCTTGTGTTATCATAAGGAGTCGGCATGTCTTCAACAGGCAGTGTTTCACTGCGTAGCGGGATCCTTGATGACTTATCTACTGGTTCTCTAAAGGTATCCCATGCGTCAATGAAGATCTCCTTGTTCTTCTGTAAATTAAGTGGGGGTAATTTGTCTGGAGCTTTCCTTATCCATACTGTTTCAAAGGGATCCTTCTTCATATGTGCCTCCCCTAGTGTTGAAGCTTCTGCTCCTCTATCTCTGCCTGTCTCAGTGCCACTGCGTGTGACCACATTGATGCTCGGATCCACTAGTCTATTTTCTACTGCGATCCACTGGAAATTCGTGTTCGGTGCATCCATCCATCTTCGTTTCTGCATTTCGACCTCTAGCACTGGGCAATCTTCAATAACATGGTCAAATGATTTACAATAATTGCATGTAGTGCATGGGTTAACACACTCTCTGGATACGTGACCTTGCTGGCCACAATTATAACAAATGACCTGGCCACGGCCTCTTCGCTGTGCGGGGCCAGCATTTCTTCCTTTGCCACGGTATCCACCACCATGACCTCTGTATCCTCCTTGGTCATATTGTGCATTTTCTTGTTTCGGCTAGGCATCTTCTTGTACGTGGTACAAGCCAGTGCCTCGCATTGAGTCCATATCCCTTTTTCTTTCATTCATTAATTCATATGCACGACAGTTGGATTCATCATGTCCAAATGATTTACGGAAACTGCAATATAAATTTTTAGGTGTTTTCACATATTTCTGTATAAGATAAGAGTCTTCAGGTCTGTGTCCTGTGGTTCTACAGATTTCACACCATGCGGCCTAATTCTTATTCAATAGGTTTGGCGCACCACAGTTAAGATAGTTGTGGAATAGAGGGAAATCCTCTCTATCATGGCCTTCTCCTTTACAAGTTGTACATCAGACCTCGTGTCTATGTTCATACCTTTGTTATTTTCCATTTTTCATGCTTTGCAACTCTAGTGTCAGGGTGGTTAGCTGGTTCTGGATCTGAGATATCCCAGAACTAGTGTCACCAATCGGCGAAGCCTCTAGCTTCATTTCGATCTCCAAGGCCTCTACCTGGGACTCAACATTTTGCTGCATCAATGGTAACCGAATATGGGGCAACAGCGCAGCAATGAACCATTCCTTGTGTTGTTCCGAAGCTATAACAAAGCTCACTTGGTCTAATAGGTTCTTGAACTTCTGATCAAACTCCCAAACCATTCAGCCGGTTTCTGCTTTATTTCTTTCAACTCGGTTATACACTGAGATTCAGATTTAGGTTTCTTAAATTCTGCTATGAGCATAGCTTTAATTTCGGCGAGAGTTCTCAGCTGTATGGTAGAGTATTTCATAAACCAATGTAAAGCTCTGTCTCTAAAGGTGGTGATGAGTTGTGCTTGCTTCACTGCATCATCCTGTATTTGTCTTACACTCCATACGGCTTCACAAAGAAACCAATGCTGGTTAGGGTCTTCTAAGCCAGTTCCTCTGAATATTGGTAGCTTCATATCTGTGTTTACCATTGTGCTACTACGTGGTGGAGCGCCAGGATTAGTGTGTGGCTACTATAAAGGGCTCTGCGCAGTAAATACAAATGCAACTATCAGGAGAGATGGACTAGACTGAGTCTTTTGTGGGGTGGGCTGAGTAGCGGGTGGTTTTTGAGATAAAGGTGGTGCGTTCTTTGCATTCGGTGCGTTCTCAGGTGTAAATGGTGGTACAAATTCGTTGTCAATGTTACACGGGATCTTAGTATTAATATGAAGTCCAGGGCCTCCCAGATTCTTATTAATTTTATATCTCTTACCACTTCTAAGAGTATGTGTTTCTTTGTCAGAATTAATATATGTGTTGTTTATCATGACAAGCTTCAAAAATATTACTGCATTCTTAAAACACCTTTCTTAGCTAACAACATCTTAATGTAGAGACTAAGATTGTTCAAGAACTTACCTTGAAATCCTTAAAAAAAGTTTGCTTATGCTTGGCTATAGGATTTGAGTGTGTCTACAACAAATTCTGTTACAAAGCCTTCTAACATATGATCGAACCAATAGTCAACTGCACGTGACAACGAGCTATCTAGCACTTTGAGCTATGCTGTGAGCTCAGGATTCCATTCCGTGGGTACTCCTCCCTGGAAACAGTTTTTCTTCTCTGTAAGTCGCAAGATCCATGCATGCAGCTCGTTTGGAAATGATGCCCAAAAAATATCGTGAATGCCATCCAACAGATATCTATCCGACCACTGTGTGTCGCTTAGACGCGGATGTCTGTTCTCTTTTATGTTAAAATCTCTTATGGTCTTATCCCACCAAGCCTGGATTTCTGTCTTTTCAGGATGCCAATAGTCAGATCCTTCGGGGAACTGATATTCTTCTTCACACATCATGATTGCAACTCATCATGGATTCTAGCGCGGCAACAGAACCATTTGTTGGCTTAAACTGACCCAAGGGTTTCCAATTAGACCCAGGTTCTTTGTGGTTCTCCCTTTTGACCAACAAAACCCCTTCGCATCGGCTCTTTCGGCAACAACTTGCGAGAACGTTGAGGTCTCACCCGAGGTGTATCTTATGGGGTACCGTGGAATCAGGTTTCCACAGTAAATGATGAGTTGTTTATATGAACAAGCTGCGCAGCACGGGACAGAAGGAGTGCGCTGCGGGGCAAAGCGATGCGGTACACAACAAGATCTACACTGTGAAGGAAACCCTGTGGGCCTCACTTAAAGACTTCTTACTGCTATGAGTTATCTACTGGAACTGCGAGCCCACCACGTTGATTCTTTACTTGGAAGATTTTTAAAATGCTAAGGCACTGAAATGAATATCACCCATCCATTCATTCAGGCACTTACTGGTTATCTTTCTAGCATTCATTCAAGAACTTGGATCTGTACAACATGAATTGAAATGATAGTCATGACTAGCTGTGCTGCGTTCCTTCACTGCATTTAAGAAAGTATTAAGCTTAAATGACTAATTCATGATCTTAACGTATAATTAAAATGTTCACCATTCATCTGTTCACATGGAACTTAGCATATCATTCCCAAACTTATCCTATTGGTAAATGCATATCGAAGTTCTCCTACTACAGCATGCAAGGAAACATTCAAACATTCATTCTATAGGTAATACAAGTAGTCATTCATTCATAACATCATCGCATAACACAGGATTTAATGTGGTTCACTTCCCCAGATGGAAAGCTACGTCCACAAGAACGATTGGTAATATATTTCTTTCAAAAAGGGATGGGGCAACCGTTCTTAGTCTGCGCACTCAGCTGCAGACTCTCCTTTCTCTCGGCTAGGTCTATGTGCACACAAGTGCAGAGCCTTTACAATATTCTCAGCTCAGAGAGATTTTACAGTACAAAAGGTTATCTCAAGATTACTCTAACAACTAGCATCTAGCCCCCAAAAATAGAGTAACCCCATCCCATACAAAATTGTCTTCTTAAATAGATCATGCCACAAGGTCATGTCTGTACAATGTCGAAGACCTAGAACCCAAAACCCTAAGGGTTTCCAAAACTGTGTCGGTTTTCCAAACCGGCTTGCTAGCTCCTGGTAGCGTCTGTTTGATCCTGGTGGATCTCCACGTCCTCATCCTGTCGCTATCGGCCTTCCTGTCGCACGCGTGCCTACAGGCTACTTCTGCCGAACCGTTTCTCTCTAACAGTTTTACCTTCTCAGCGTGCCAAACGTCGCTTTCCTTAACAATCCACGCGTGGCCGCCTTCCTAATTTTCCTATGTCCACTGCTCGGCAATCCTAAAATATCTTTCCAAAAATGGCTACTACTGGTCCAACCGGTACCTGCACTTGATACTTGTCCAGCACACCGCTTTGCAGGCTCCACGTGGCCTCCTAACTCCATAGCACTGCTTTGGCGCAGTATTGGTCTTCGCGTCATGACCAAAACATCGATGTTGTGCGCAACTCCACAGTCTGGTCCAAAGTTGGATGCTGCGCGCAACTTCGCATCATCCTCAATACTTAGCCAAAATTGCATTTCCGAGCTGTGCTCAGCTCAGCTTTTCCTGCATGTATGAAAAAGGTATTTCCAAAAATTTGTCTCAACTTGGGCCCAACAAGAAACCGAGGAGATCCAAGAGGTTTAGTAAAGATGTCTGCCACTTGCGCTTCAGTAGGCAAGTACTCCAAGTTGAGAACACCATCCTAGATGAGCTGCCGAATGAAGTGCATGTGGATCTAAATGTGCTTGGTCCTTTGTTGCTCAATTGGGTTGCGAGAGATATGTATGGCACTCTGGTTATCACACCAAAGAGTAGTAGGATGATCCTGTGGAATGCCAAACTCTGTCAATAGATTTCGAAGCCAAAGAACTTCTTGACTGGAAAGAACTGCAGCACGGTACTCAGCCTCAACAGAAGACAATGCAATTGTTGATTGTTTCTTACAGGACCAAGCAATAGGAGCAGAACCAATGCGGTAGACAAAGCCTGATGTGGACTTCCGATCATCAATGGAGCTAGCCCAATCAGAATCAGTGAAACCCTCAAGCTGAGAAGAACCAGCTGTGTACTGAATTTCGAACTTGGAAGTGCCTTGAAGATACTTAGGAATGAGCTTAGCTGCCTTCCAATGACTCTCATGAGGATCCTGAGAGAACCGAGATACAAGACCAACTGCAAAGGAGATTTCTGGTCTTGTATGAGTCAAATACAACAAACTCCCAACCAATTGTCGATACAAGGTTGGATCAACACGAGCTGATGAGCAGCTAGCAGTAAGTGTAACGCCTGATTGAAAAGGAATGGGTGCTGACTTACAATCAGACATGCCAAATATTTGAAGTAGGTCAAGTGCATACTTTTGCTGAAAAATGAAGATCCCTTCTAAAGACTGAAGAACTTGTAAACCAAGAAAATAGTGCAAAAGGCCAAGATATGTCATATCAAACTGTTCTATCAATGCTTGTTGAACATTCTGAATCAAGGATGAAGAACTCCCTATGACAATTAAGTCATCCACATACAAAATTAGAATCAAGAGATCAGTTCCCTATCTTCTAGTATAAATAGTAGGATCAGAATGACAACGTTGGAATCCTGAAGAGATCATAAAACTATCCATCTTCTCATACCAAGCTCGAGGAGCTTGTTTTAGACCATACAGTGAACGTCGAAGCCTGCATACTAGAGAAGAGTCCTACACAAAACCAGGAGGTTGCTCCATGTAGATCTCTTCCTGCAAATATCCATGCAAAAAAACACTCTTCACATCCATCTAATACACGGACCAGTGTTGTGAGACAGCAAGAGACAACACAAGGCATATGGAGTTCATCTTGGCAACAGGGGAAAAAGTCTCAGAGTAATCAATACCTATGACCTGTGAAAAAACCTAGGCTACTAGTCATGCCTTATACTTGTCAACAGAACCATCTACAACATACTTGGTCCTATAAACCCATTTGCAACGAACTAGTTTTCGTCCCTTTGGAAGAGGAACAAGATCCCATGTATGATTCTTCATCAAAGAAGAATACTCCTTGGTCATGGCAGCCTCCCATTCGGGTATCCCAACAACATCTAGAAATTTTTGAGGATCCTATGAAATGGCATGACTAATAAGGGATATACGAACTGTTTCTAGCTGATTATTGCTAAGAGCGGGAGCAAAATAACTAAAATCAAATGCATCATAGCCAAACCTTTCAGGTGCCTTCCTTTTACGGAGGCTTCTCCTTTCCTATTCTTGAGCAGGTTGTTCAATTGTAGGAGGCAGATGTACTTCTGGTTGATTTCCATCTTCAAGAGGGGAATTCTCATCATCCTCTTGGTCTTCAAAAACCAAACTATCAGCATGATTAGCACCAATATGCCAATCTATGGAGAGAGAAAGGTCAGATGAATGTTTGAAGTGCTCATCAAAACGAACAACCCTGTGAAACAAGACATCCTTAGTGACAGGATCAAATAGCTGATATCCTTTCATGTCTTCACAATAGCCAACAAAAATGAGTGGTTGATTCTTCTTCTCCATAGCTTTGCGTTTTTCATGCGGAATGATTGCCCATGCTGCACAACCAAATACTTTGAAAATAGAGACATCGAGCTTGACATGACTCCAAGCTTCCTCTGAAGACATATGTAACACTACTTTGTGAGGCATCTGATTCTGAATGTAATTTGCACAGTTCATTGCTTCATCCCAAAAGGAGGATGACATGTTCTTGGAATAAATCATGCAATTCGCCATTTCTCTCAATGTCCTATTCTTTCTTTCAGCAACGCCATTTTGCGGAGGAGTGTAGGGAACAGAGTGCTGATGCAAAATACCTTGTTCTCTACAAAAGTATTTGAATGCCTAGTTGACATACTCCTCCCCATTATCTCTGCGCAGATTCTTGATAGAATGAGAAGATTACTTCTCAACAAAAGCCTTGAAAGTGGTGAAGACTTCACTTTTGTACTTAAGAAAGTACACCCAAGATCGGCGTGAGAAATCATCAATAAAGGTGAGTGCATACTTAGCTCCAGAAAAAGAACGAGTTGGAAAGATCATGAGATCACTATGCACCAACTTAAGAGGTAAAATAGCACGCAATGCTTTTCCTTTCGGAAAGGGATCTTGATGTTGTTTTCCAAGAACACATCCTGGACAAACTCCATCTGTGCATGAAACCTTAGGAAGCCCAAGAACAAGTTTTTGTGAATTCATTTGCTGCAGATACCTATAATTAAGGTGTCCAAATCTGTCATGCCAAAGCCTACTTAATGAATCAACATGAGCAATGAAAGATTTACCATAAGAAGACTCGAAACTAGCAAATGTGTATAAGTGAGATCTGTGATCAGCCTCTCCATATGCAACAACATTTTCTACATTGTGTAGTTCATGAATGACCACATCATCGGGGGAAAATGTAACTATTTTCCCATCACCAGAATGGTAGATCTGATAAATGGAGAGAAAATTGGCAGAGATTTCAGGTACAAGCAAAACATTGTTGATACAACCATCATCTAACTGCACAATTCCTGATCCTTGAACATCAAGATGTGAAGAATCTCCCACGAAAATTTGGGAAATGCTACTATCAGATGGAGATGGAAGCAACTCATAGAATGTGTCATATGATGAGATTCTCCTGAGTCAAATATCCAGTTCTCAGAGGATGCATGTGAAGCTGGAGAAGATAAGGCAAGCCCTTTACTAGATGAAGAGGGTTTGGACACTGAAATTCTATGCTTCTTCATAGATTCATTCAGTGCTTCAAGTTTCTAGAAGCACTTGGTTTCTAAATGCCCTTCTTTTCCACAAAAACTGCAAGTTTCATTTGATCTCTTCTTCCATGTCTTGGAGGAAGACCTATTTGACTTACAAGTGGGTTGAGAAGACTTTGGCTTCTTCTGAGGCTTGGTGGGAGGATCACTATCCCGAGCATAATTAATCTTCTTTTGAAAATGAGATTTGGATTTACCTTTTGAGGTATGTGCTACAAGTGCCTGAGAGATAGAGAGTGCATCTAGCTGCTGAAGCTTAGATTGTTCTCTTGTTAGATAGAGAGTGCATCTAGCTGCTGAAGCTCGAAAGTAGGAATTTTAAAATTTTCATCAAGTGCATCCATTGTAGAATAAAATGAGGAAGCGAATACCTGATACGGACCCTTCAGCTTGGATAGAATCAAGAAGATGCATTCACCATCTGTTTTAGTCTTGCCACATGCTTTCACTTGTACAACTAGTGACTTGAATTTGGTAAGATAGTCTTCAATAGAAGCATGTTCATCAGGTATAAGAGATGACAACTTAGTCTCTAATTCCAAAGCCCAAAATTCATTGACTTTCCCAAATAGGGACGCTAATTTGTCCTACATTTCCTTTGGTGTTTTGCAACCATCAAGGTGAAATAGTAGGTTATCAGAAACATGAAGCCCAATCAAACCCATTGCCTCATCCAACTTATTTCGATAAAGAAATATTTCCATCTCTTTGGTGAATGTTGGCTGCTCCTCAGCCAACATCTGCCATAAGCCTTTTGATTGCAACAGTTGTTGCATCTTTAGCTTCCAAGTGTGGTAATTATGGGGTGTGAGAAGGTCAATAGCCCTCGACTCCGCCATATTAACAATACAAAGAAACCAAATATGATTTCAGGATGCAAAAGAAGTAAAGTAAACTAGTATACTAGATCCACGCCAAGGAAGGAAACTCAAATCTAGAGCTCACATTAACGAGCTTATAGCCTAGCCGCAAGTGCAACAAAAAAATATCCAAATTCGAGCCTCTGAAAAGTGACAATACAACTAAAAAAATACCTGGATGCTAAGAGGGATGAAAGCCAACTGCCTGCTACAATATGCCTCTAATCCTCAATGATCTGCAATATGCCTCTGAGGGGGATTCCAGAATAAATGCCTTTCTTAGAAAACATCTGAGATCTCTTCTGCACAAGATCAAGTCGCCGCTCTAGATCTGAGATAATGGAAACCTATGTATGGATTGATCTTCAAGAATTCATCAATGACCAGAAAATTATAGTCAACAGGGGCCACGATGTACATAGCGGCATGATCCGGAAGGTAGAGCACGATCCAGGTTTTGAATTCCCTGCAGCTTTGCAATTTTTCATTGGACCCATCAACATATATATACAAAAAAAATAAAGCTCCAACCAAAACTAGGAAATGGAGAAAATTGATATGCCCATATCTAACATGTCTAGATGGAGAGAGAACATTGGTCACAATGTACAGATCGCAGATCTGAGTTGAAGCTATGATCTCAATTGGTGGAGGCAAAGAGCATCCATGGCCATAAACAACGAATAGAGGTCACGACCTATGGAATGAAAGAGCCACAAACCATGATAAAAAAAGGTTGCCGCACCTTGATCAAACAACCAACAATGGTTGATCGGTAAATATATGTATGCAGGATTATCAACTCTTCTAATCGTCAACTCTTCCAAGCAACAATAATGAGTGCAATGTGTCTGCAAGACTCCATATAGGAACAAAACCTAAAGTGATCAGATTCGTGACAGAAATATGTAAAACAGGGAACAATGACTGATCTTTTCTTTGATAGTGTTCTCAACAAATCTGCAATCGCTACATTGAATTAGTGAATGGGGAGCCCTAGCAATCCAAGCCAATCACCAATTTATAAGATACAATACTCCAAGAACAACAACTATGCAAAACCAAAATCTTCTACATAGATAGAGGAGAATAGGTTTGCAGAGAAGGTTCTGATACCATGAAGAAGTATCCGAATAACTTGATTAAATTACTAAGAGTGATATGTATTTATACATGCAAATAGGCCCAACAAACAGCTAAGAATAGCTGGGGTTGTTGAGTTCCTAGGTGAGCTTACCTCACACAAGCTGGCAGCGATAGATGGCAGTGTTGGAAATACCAACGCCAACAACCTTGGGCCTCATTTGTGTGACAGGATATTACTCAGCGTTGAAATTAACCCTAGCCTCGGAGGCGTTACATATCCTTGGAGGTGTTACAGCTCCTAGACAAAGTGCTCGATTAATCATAATCTTGGAAGTGAACTGAAAGCTAATGTAGGATAACACGACAATGTAGGTACTAGTTCCAACTATTCTTAGACTATGCATATCTACATTGAACTTAGAGGACCTTCATTGATGTGCCAAATCTCTCTCTTACTGAGGGAGCAAAAAAACAAATATACATATCTCGACTAGTCCTTTATCAGGAACAACCTATTCCAATATCAGTGAAACAATTATGGAATCAAGTCTATGTTCCGCAGTTCTAATTGTGCATCGTAGAGATTGCTCATGCAACCGGATTGGCTATGCAAAAGAGGAGGTATGCCTAAAATAGGAGTACGCTCATATAGACTGGAGCCTTCTCAATAAATTTGTGAACTATAATTTGGTCCATCAAACTTAAATACAGCCTCTGGAAGCTTAACCATTCCTTATATGGGCTAAATAAAATGCCCCGATTGGCCAGAACCCGACAGAGCAAAAATAGTTGAAATGGTAATTTGGAGTGCTCAAATCTTAATTTCGACAATTTGGGTAGTTTTAAAATATGGCATTTACATTTTGGGTAGTTTTAAAATGTGTTATTTAGAATTTCGTCTAGAAGAGCAAATTAAAATTGCTAAAATTACAAAAACATGGAAATAATAATTTCCAAAAACAAATTTGACCAGTTTTGATGAAACTTTCCCCCAAAAGCGGGGCGTTTTAGTTGTATTTTATCCTACCCCATCCATTATATGCAATAACCCTTTCCACTTTGGTCTCCCACTAAGCCTCACCTTTAAAAAAAATATAACTCCTCCTCTTCCATCTGCGTGATTCCCTAAGTTCTTGTTCCCAAAAAGTAACAAATGATCAAATAAGTGTGAATTCTTCTAAAGCATATAAAGTATAAAAATGGAAAAAATATAACTCCTCCTCTTCCCTTTTGTTCCCAAAAAGTAAAAAATATCAAATAAGGAAGTGTGAATTCTTCTTTCTTTCTTTTTTCCGTGGAAAAAAGTGATACTATTGATATTCATTAAACAAATCAAATAGTACAAAAGTATAACCCTTGTTCAAACTTAATTTCAAAAAATTGCTTCCAAAAGTCTGCACTGTAATCCCAAATTCTATACTAACCCTTTATAGAACCATGATATAAGTCTCACAAAAAAAAACATACTCATCACAAACATTTTTAAAATTCAAACATATTAACCCTTCCCAAAGCAATAGCTTGATCTTCAATGTATTCTGTCCAAAAAACAAAACCTTCATTACCTCCATGAGCTTCTTTTAATAGTGTATCAGTATCCATATTAAATTGTCGATAGATGTGTTCAAAAGAAATATCTTTGAACCATTGTATTTGATCACGAACTCTTTGACACCACTAATGTAGAGCAATAACATTATAATTATATTCCTTCAGTGCCCATTTTATCGTCACCCTGGAGTCCCCAAAAACAGTCATCTCCTGCAATCCCATGTTGGTAGCAACAGTAATAATACACCATAGTCCTAGTAAATCAGCTTTAGTATTTGTGCAATTCCCATAGTTCATCATTAGATTGATATAGTGATCTTTGTTTATGTAGATAACACCCCAACAACACAAAGTCCATCAATTGTTGAACCATCAAAGAAGCCCACCGGTCTATGATATGAGATATTGAACGAGCCAATTTTTCTACTAAGTTTCCAATCAAGAACATGATTGAAATCATTGAAGAGAGTCAAAATGCTATTGAAAGAGGAATCTATATTGGGTTTTTTATCTTCAAATAACACCAAATTCCTCACCCTCCAAATATGCCATGAGACCAATGCTGGAATATGTGGAAAGTTTCTACAGAATTTCTACCAATTATATACATTAGTCACAAAATCATTCACCTCCAAAAACTGTCCCACCTGGAGATGCAATGTGATCAATTGCCACAGAGTTTTTCTGAATCCACACTCCACCAGAATATGCTGAGTGGTCTCACAATTTCTCTTACAAAGATAACACATACTAGGTCTAGCCCATCCTCTTTTTTTCAAATTCTCCCAAGTCTTCAATCTTCCCTGTAAAGCATGCCACATAAAGCATTGTATCTTCACTGGAATTTTCCATTTCCAAATAGCCTTATACCACCAATTAGCAGGATACATACCTTTATGAGTAGTGATTGCTTTGTATGCCAAATTTGCAATGACAATACATGTAGCATTATTTTTGGCCCATATGATACTATCATTCTCTGCTGAAAGTTTGCATCCCACAGAGTTTAGTTTAGCAGTGTAATGTTTCCATTCATCAACCGCATTCCCCTTGAGTCCTAATTCAAAAGTAGTGATCCAATATGTTTGAAAGAATCTAAAGTTATCTCTTTTGATCTTATTTAGTGTAGCATAATTAAACTGATTCAAAGTTGTGATAATTCCAACAGAAAGTAAGTAATCCTCCTCCATGCCCATAATTGGATCAATTCCAACTAAAATGTTCCTGCCATTACCAACCTTCCATGTGAGATCCCTTGCCAATAAATTATATATTTTGATAAAACCCGACCATATCAGAGAGGCACCTTTGATTTTTTTCATTGGAGACCAAATCCAGTTGAACACATCCATCTTGATGTATTTGACCTTGAGTAACTTAGTCCACAAAGTAGGGCCAAAAATCCCCCTCCATAAGCTTTTCATCCTAAGAGCACAACTGAATAAAGATAGGTTCCTAATACCCCAACCTCCCCCACTTTCAGGTTGAGTTATTTGTTCCCACCGAGTCATAACCAGTGTATTATTGGACATTCTACCCGACCAAAGAAAATTGAAAAACAAATTTCTTATACAATTAAAAATGTAACAAGGAATCTACAACAGTGAAAACCAATATACTGGTATACCAGTAAGACCAAATTTTATCAAAATAAGCCTCCCACCAACTGAAAGAATCCTATATGTCCAATGATTTATCTTTTTTTCAACCTTCTGAACAAGCCATAACTAGTCATTCCCCCTGTAGTCACCAGGATTAAGAAAATTTCCTAAATATTTAAAGCCCTCCTCCAATATCCAGAATTGATATGGCATCATTCTTTTGTACATTTCCAGTTTTTGTTCATTAATCCCAAAATGAAATATACTGGATTTCCTTTGATTGACTACCATACCAGAAGCCTTAAAAAAAACATTGATAATCTGACTATACTGCTGCCATTCCAATTCTGAGTCCAGTCTAGCTAAGAGTACATCATCAACAAAAAGAGAATGAGTATGGGATAAATATTCAGAAAAAAGTAATTTCTTTGATATCCCCAGATGCTTTGGCCTCCCTGATTAATGTACTAAGGCCCTCAATGATGAGAAGGAATATTAGTGGAGATAGTGGACAGCCCTGTCTCACACCTCTAGAAATTTTGAAGAAATCTGAGGGTGCTCCATTCACTAATATTGAGATGTTTGTTGTAGTCACAGATGCCATAATCCAACGTTAGACCAATGGGGGAATACCAATTTGTATCAGTATTAACCACATAAAATTCCATTCGATTCTATCATATTCCTTCTCTAAGTCAATCTTCATCAGTAAAGTAGCTTTCTTTCTTGCCTTAATAGTATGTATGACCTCCTGAGTAATGCCAATGGCATCCAATATTTGTCTGTCTTGCAGAAAACCAAATTGTTCCCCTGAAATATACTGAGAAAGGATTGGTTTGAGTCTGACTGCAATGATCTTTGAGATTATTTTATAAGCTAGGTTACACAGAGATATAGGTTTGAAATCACCAAAAGTATTTGATTTACCAACTTTGGGAATTAATGTGAGGAAAGTAGAGTTTACGCTGTTAGTCATATATCCCTCCACTCGAGAGAAATTTACCATTTCCACAATATCATTTCCCATGACATCAAAAAAGGATAGAAAATTTTCAACTGTCCATCCATCGGGTCCAGGACTTTTGTCCTTTGCAAACCCTTTCAGTATCCTCTCAACCTCCTCAAGTGAGACTTCTTTGCTTAATGTTAGAAAAACAGGATCGCAGAGCAATAATAATAAACAAAAATTCAAATATAATCACACACACATTACAAGAGAGAGACATAGATATCGTGGTTCACCCCAAGATGGGCTACGTCCACACTGAAGTTGCCAGTCCTTATTATTATATCATCCAACAAAGTGAAGGGATACAACCTGCAACACAACTGCTGCACTTCCTCTTCACTATATCATAGTCTCTCTTCCTATCTCAGAGATATTTACAATGCATAAAACCTAATACATCAACCCTATCCATGTTACAATGTCTTTCTTTTA
The DNA here is from genome assembly GCA_027924585.1 of Larix kaempferi. Classification (NCBI taxonomy): domain Eukaryota; kingdom Viridiplantae; phylum Streptophyta; class Pinopsida; order Pinales; family Pinaceae; genus Larix; species Larix kaempferi. The sequence goes on along the minus strand of BSBM01000456.1, from coordinate 56,488,180 downwards.
TAAGGGAAATATAATGGAAAAATACCACAGGTTACCCAAAACCATGGGCCCAAAAACTAGTGGCGAAAACAACCCCAAAATTTTTCCTCAGGGGCTACTCCCCCAAACCCCCTTTCTCGAGGGTGCTACCCCCGAACCCCTGACATCACTCCCCCAGAACCCATGGGGATCGTGTCAGGATCATAACCAAACCTGGGGTAAGGACACGACTGAATAATAATATCTCTGAATCTGAAGATCAGGCTCCACAACCAACAATCTCCCACTTGGACACTGATCACAACAACTCCACCGTTGCTGTACTTGCTGGACGTTGGACTTGGAAACTTTCTTATCTTCACCTTCATGCTAGAAGTCCAACTGAAACCGAGCAGGAACTCAGTTTCTCTCTAGTCACTACCTTTGTGAACATGTCTACAGGATTTTGGCTAGTATGTATCTTTTCCAGGTTCAACAATTCATCTTCCAGAACAGAGCATATGAAATGGTACTTGAGCTGTATATGTTTAGTCCTGGAATGGAATGCAGTGTTCTTTGCAAGATGAATAGCACTCTGGCTGTCACTATACAACCTGCTATCCTTCTGCTTCTTACCCAATTCCTCCATAAACCTCAGCAACCAAATCATCTCTTTACTAGCCTTTGTGACAGCAACATACTTTGCTTATGTTGTTGAAAGTGCAACAAACTTCTGCAGTTTTGAAATCCAACTTATTGCTATTCCACCTACAGTAAACACATACCCTGTGGTGCTCCTCCTACTATCCTTATCACCTACCATATGTGCATCAACATATCCCTGTAGAACAGTGTCTGAACATCCAAAACATAATGCTTGAGTGGTAGTACCTCTCAAATACCTGAGAATCCACTGTACTGTCTTCCAATGTTCTTTACCTGGATTGTTCATATATCTGCTCACAACTCCTACTGCTTGTGCAATATCTGGTCTTGTGCACACCATGGCATACATCAAACTTCCAACTGCTGATTGATAGGGAATTTTGGACATGTAATCTGTCTCTTCCTGTGTCTTGGGACACATTTCCTTACTTAGACTGAAATGGCTGGCCAAAGGTGTACTTACTGGTTTTGCATTCTACATTCTGAACCTCTCCAACACCTTTTGTATGTACTCACTCTGAGACAATGTCAATTCGCGATTTTTCCTGTCTCTTATTATTCTCATACCAAGGATTTGCTTTGCAGCACCCAAATCCTTCATCGCAAATGAATTAGCTAGCTTCCTTTTAAGTACATTTATAGCCTACATGTTAGACCCTGCACTAAGCATCTCATCCACATACAATAAAAAGATAATATATCTTTCATTGTATAGCTTCTTGAAATAAACACAGTGGTCAGAATGACATCTATTATAACCTTGTTCTGTCATAAACCTATCAAATTTTAAATACCACTGCCTTGGAGCTTGCTTCAAGCCATACAAACTCTTTTTCAACCTGCATACCAAGTTCTCCTTACCTTTGACCTCATACCCTTGTGGCTGCTGCATATATATCTCTTCCTCCCAATCCCCATGGAGAAAGGTTGTTTTTACATCTAACTGTTCAAGATGCAAATCTTCTACCACCACTAGACTTAAGATAGTCCTAATTGAAGTCATCTTAACAAGAGGAGAAAATATTTCATCAAAATCTATATCTTTCTTTTGTGCAAACCCCTTTACAACAAGTCTGGCCTTGTACCACTTCTTACCTCCTTCTTCTTCCTTCAACCTGTAAATCCATTTGTTCTGCAATGCTCTTTTACCAGCAGACAAATGAACCAAATCCCTAGTATGGTTTCCTACCAATGAGTCCATCTCCTTATTCATGCCTTGATCCCACGTCTTTCTAGTTTCCACCCGCATTGCTTCTTCATAACATTCCGGTCCATCAACATCAGTCATCAATAAATAATACATTGAAGGAGAGTATCGTTCAGAGAGTCTACTTAACCTGGTAGATATTCTTACACTTGCAGGAGTTTCAGGTACTTGCTCCTGTTCTTTATTTTCTTTTAAATTAAAGAAAATGAAATTCCGAAGGTCCCACCGATTTTTATACATGACCTTTTCATTGAATATCACATCTCTACTCTTGATGATTTTGTTATTTTCATAATCCCATAAGCCATAACCAAATTCATCAACCCCATATCCAATAAAGGTACATTTCTTGGATTTAGCTTCAAGCTTTGTTCTATTATCTTTATCAATATGGACAAATGCTTCACAACCAAATGTTCTCAGAAATGAGTAGTTTACCTTTTTATCTATCCATTCCTCCTTTGGAATACCACCATCCAAAGCACTTGAAGGTCCTCTGTTTATTAGATAAACAATAGTATTTACAGCATTCTCCCAAAACTGTAAGGGCAACCCATCATGCAATCTCATACACCTTACATGCTCCATGATCATTCTATTCATCCTTTCAGACACACCATTTTCTTGTGGTGTTCCTGGGACTGTCTTCTCTCTACGAATCCCATGGTATGAACAGTAACTATCAAATTCCTTACCGCAGTACTCACCTCTATTATCAGATATGAGACACTTCAACCTTTTTCTTGTCTCATTCTCAACCAAAACTTTCCACTTCTTAAAAGTAGCAAACACATCAGATTTCTGTCTAATGCAATAAACTCAAGTTTTCCTAGTTGCATCATCAATAAACGTAACATAATAATGAGAGCCACCAAGAGATTGTACCTGAGCCGGTCCCCATACATCTGTATGCACAAGCTCTAACTTTTCATTCTTCTTCTGTTTCCCAACCCTAAGAAATCTGACTCTCTTCTGTTTTCCATAAACACAATTTTCACAGAATTCCAAACTTACCTGCTTTAAATCTGGAAGCAACTTCCTTGAGTGGAGAATTTGCATCCCCTTCTCACTCATGTGGCCAAGCCTATGATGCCACAATGTTGTATCTATTCCCATGGAAGCTAAAGAGATAGAATGGTCAGTATTATGAGGACATAAATACAACGTACCTACCTTGTCTCCTTTTGCTATCACCATTGATCCTTTAGTGATCTTCCACCACTTTTCTCCAAATGTAGATAGACAACCGCCATCTCCCAACTTCCCTTTTGAGATCAGATTTCTTTTCATAGTAGGAATATGCCTTACATCTTTCAATAGCCAATGAGTTCCATTCTTAACTTTTATCCATACCTCACCCATTCCAACAATTTTACATGGCTCATCATCACCCAATAAAACATGTCCAAAATCGCCTAGAACACAATCATGAAAATATTTCCTATGGGGTGTAGCATTACATGAAACCCCTGAATCTACTACCCAATAATAACTAGTATTATATAATACAAGAATCAAAGCATCTTGTAACACATCACTTGTTAGATTTGCTTCCTGAGTAGTTTCCTTCTATGCATCTCCTTTCTTCTTTAGAGATCTGCAGTCTTTATTTAGATTTTATTTCTTTCCACAGTTCCAGCACTCTATTTTTCCCAGTGCGGACTTGGATTTTTCCTTTTTAGAGTTGCTGCGATTACCTTGGCTCTTTCCTCTCTCCTTTTGTCTTCCCCTGGTCTCCATGGTCAACACATTTCCTGATGTTTCACCTGTGCTTTTTCTTCACATTTCCTCGCTAAGAATAACACCAATAACATCATCAAATTTCAAGGTGTTTGAACCAGAGACAGAGTTACTTACAACCATGACCAAGCTATTCCAACTTTCTGGCAATGAAAACAAGATTAGAAGAGCCCTAACCTCATCATCAAAGTTCACACTTACAGAACTTAGTTGATTTGTAACCATATTAAACTCATTTAAATGATCAGTAACAGATCCACCTTCAAACATCTTCATATTAAATAAACACTTCATTAGAAATACCTTGTTGGAGGCCGAGGGTTTTTCATACAGCTTACCTAGTGCACTCATCAAACCCTCCATTGTCGTTTCTTTTGAGTTATTGAAAGCCCCTGACGAAGCCAGGCTCAGTCGTATTGTTCCCATAGCTTTTCTGTCAAGAACCTCCCATTCTTTGTCATTCATGGCTGCCGGCTGCTTTGCTCTTCCTCCCAACGATAGGAATAGATCCTTCTGGTACAGATAGTCCTCCATTTGCATCTTCCATAACTGGAAGTTTTGGCCATTAAACATCTCGACCCTAAACTTTCCTTCTTCTTCCATTGCTCCCACTCGAACCAGAAAGCCTAGCTTCATGTGGGTTTATCTGCCAAATAAACCTTTGACTTTGATACCATTTGTTAGAAAAACAGGATCACAGAGCAATAACAATAAACAGAAATGAAGATATAATCACACACACATTACAAGAGAGACACAGATATATTGTAATTTACCCCAAGATGGGCTACGTCCACACTGAAGTTGCCAGTCCTTATTATTATATTGTCCAACAAAGTGAAGGGATACAAGCTGCAACACAACTGCTACACTTCCTCTTCACTGTCTCACAGTCTCTCTTCCTATCTTAGAGATCTTTACAATTTATAAAACCTAATACATCAACCCTAGCCATGTTACAATGTCTTTCTTTTATAAGGGAAATATAATGGGAAAATACCATGGGTTACCCAAAACCATGGGCTCGAAAACTGGTGGTCAAAACAACCGCAAAATTTTTCCTCGGGGATCGTGTTGGGATCATAACTAAACCTGGGGTACGGACATGTCTGGATAATAATATCTCTAAATCAGGAGACCAGGATCCAAAACCAACACTTAGTTCATCCATAGAAACCTATCCACCATACAGGGATATTGTCTGGCAACCTGAGGTTGGCCTATTAAACAGTGATTTCCAGTATTACTGTAAGCATTGTTGAAGTTGTCTTTGGTTGCCTCCAAAAGATCATCCAATCCAGAGATAGCATTCCCTGATGAATCCTGTAACTCCCAAATGTTATTTATGTTTTTTATGGTGAGTAGCATAGGCATGAAAGAATTTTGTATTTTTGTCTCCTGCTTCAATCCATAATGCTCTGCTTTTTAGCCTCCAATCCAGTTCTTCCTGAGTAAGGATTTATTCCTTCTTACTTTCAAGTTCCTTAATCTTTCTGCCAATTTCATCCTCACAATTTTCCTTAATGTTTAATTGTGCCAATACTTGGAGCTCCATATCCAATTTCTTAATATCATTACGGGCCTCTTCCTTTTTTTTCTTTATCCAACTTGAAACAGTACCCTTTAGTCTATGAATTTTGTGAACAAAAGAATCCATAGGATTTAGCTCAGGGTCCCTTACCTCTTTGGCGCAAAACTCTCTTACTAAATTGCAGAAGTCTTCATTCTTCAGCTATGATGAATTAAATTTGAAAGGATATTTGATTTTATAGATGATATCATCAAACTGAAGGAAAATTGCCCAGTGATTAGAAAAATTTGACTCCCCAACCCATGATCTTTGCCTTCCCCAAAGATTTATGAGATCAACTTTAATAAGAAAACGATCCAATCGTTTATGTATTCCGTCATTGCCTTCTAGGCCATTGGTCCAAGTTGGCACGAGAGTACTTGGAACAATGTCCACTAAATCATAAGAATCCAACAAAGAGTTAAAAAAACCTGTCATAGCATCCAATCTAGCATTCGTCCCCCATATTTCACATGCACCTCTTGTGAAGTTCATGTCACTAGCTATGATAAGATGTGGGTTATTCAACAAAACCGAGTTGCACAGATAATTCCAAAAAGTTTCTCTATCTTTATACGACCCATACAGATTAAGGACCGACCGGGAATGATTTGTGACAGTGTAAACGCCCTCCAAATGGATACCCCACATAGTTTTGTAGGCTCTAAAATAAAAGAAACTTGGGATTCCATCCCACCAATAATCCACCCGACATACCCTGAGCATTGGTTGCAGAAGATTCCCACCCAGGGAGAATGGCTGAAACTTTCTTAATCCCCACTAGATCAAGAGACATAGTTTCCTATAACAGTATCAAAGATGGACTAGTATCATGAATGAGATGAGTAAGGGCCCTAGTCCGTGAACCCTTTCCCTTACCCCGGATATTAAGTGATAAAATTGACATTAAGAACCTGAATCTAGAGGCATACCTGCTCTAAGGGCCTCATCAAAACATCCAACAAAATCTACATCTCTAGTATTATCACCAATATCTAACCTGACGGATAAGGGAGTGTAAGCATTCCCATCCTCCACTGCTGTATTCTCCTTTTTTCTCCTGGATTTTCGAATAGTAACATTACAAAATCTGTTGGCAGAGATAGGTTTTACAAAGTGTTTCTCAGAAGGGTTTTTTGAAAAGAAATCCAACGGAGAGAGGGTCTCCTTGAATTTAACTTTCCCATCGAAAGTGCTCTCACCCTCCCGAACCCTTTCAGGCGAGGTTGGTGTACGAGGAAACAAATTTTTATCCAAAGTGACCCCATTATCTAAGGCAGAGTCAGACGAATCTAGTATAATAGGGGAAAGGAAGGTTCCTTCATTAGGGTTGTTGGGAATAAGGTCAACATTAGAAGAAACAACAATTTTCGGGGGTGACGAACCATTCTAAACAGGAAAATTTGACCCAAAGCCAAGAGGAATAATCTCATCAACTATGGCCGGTTTAACAGGCGAATCTTCTCCTACCTTAAAATGACAAATTTCACATGAAAAGATCTCAACACCATGCGGGAAATGATCAAGTATAGAAACCCTAGAATCGTTAAAAATAGAGTCCAAGAATAAGTTCACCCTACCTTATGAGACTCTTTTATTGAGGGAAGCTTCTTCATTAACAATGAAATTAGGTTCTTCCATCGTTACATGTTTATAAGGGGTATTAGTATGTTTTGTGTACTTACCCAGATTCGGAGAGCTTCCTTCCTTTGAATTGCAACACTGAGCCAGACGGGTCACAAACCCTCGTTCTGAACCATTTTCCCCAGAATCATGCATTAGTAGATTCGGGCATCTCGCCATTACATGTCTCGTCTTTCTGCACTTAAAGCATTGGAAGGGGATTCAGAAGTAGTCCAAATCCTAAGAAAATTTAGTCTTTCCCCAAATGATTTCAACATTGGTCGGGAGCCCTTTACCTAGGTCAATATACAACATAACCCTGGATACCAGCCGCTCAACCCCCAGTAGTGAACGTTTGTCAGTACGCACAAAAGACCCAAATCTATTAGCAATCCCCTTAAGAATGTTTTCTGTCCACAGAACAATTGGAAACCCCAGAAGCAACATCCAAACATGTCTCACCGACTGCGGTTCTCGAATTGGGTCAAAGGCTAAATGCCAACGCTTCAAGAAGATTGATCCTTCCTTGAAGCACCATTTGCATTTGAGTATAGTGTCAATATGTGCCGCCTCTTGTAGAATCAAAAGAATCCATCATTTAGGTAAAATGTTGACCTGAGGAGTTAAGTCCAACAATGGCATCTAATTTGCCTTAACCCATTCTAAGATTTCCAATTTTGAGCCAGATGTGAACTCGAGCCTTCCCACCAATGCTTGGTCCGCCAGCATCTCAACCCTATCAAGGTTCGAATTTTCATCGATCACAAACTGATTCAAACCCTCCCATGCTTTTATTGTTTTGTGTTTGCATCTTTTGCGTGCCTTATCTCCTCGAAGGCAATTTATCCTCGGCCCAGCTTCTGGTAAACCCTCAACAATTGCAATTGCAGTAGGCACTTCCAGCGACTCATCAGCAGAGTGTTTGTGCAATAGTAAACTTTGGATACCATCAACCGACTCCAAAGGTGACCCCGACTGCCAGCTATCCTTTACTGGGGATCGGGATCGGTGAAAATTACACTTCTAAAGCATATAAAGTATAAAACTGGAAAAAAAATATAACTCCTCCTCTTCCCTTTACGTGATTCCCTAAGTTCTTGTTCCCAAAAAGTAACCTCCTCTTCGCTTTGCGTGATTCCCTAGGTTCTTGTTCCCAAAAAGTAACAAATGATCAAATAAGTAAGTGTGAATTCTTCTAAAGCATATAAAGTATAAAACTGAAAGGAGGATTTACTTATTCAGAAGGGCCTTCCTCTCCAAAGCTTTTGGTACTGGTCAATATAAATATTTTTAAAAAATGGGGTATTTTCCAATAGATTTTATTGATCCGAGATTAGGCGGTCTCATCACCGACAATTCACCTTTAGTTGGGATTGGGATGTTTTCAGATATGAGAGTAGACGTAACTAACGAAGAATAAAACAATAATGAATGCAGGTCTACTATCTTTGCTGGTTTTGAACTTATGACCTCCTCAGAAATAACACATGTTCTTAACCATTACACCCAACGAGGTGAGGTCAAAATATGTTAATAAAAGAGAAAGCATACTACCTTTCTGCAAAGATCATCACATTGACATTGGCATGCTAGCAGAGAGGGCAGCGAGGAAGAAATAAAAACACCAATACCGCAACATGTACTCAAAGAAAAACGCCCATGGTGCAGAGGCACATTGACAATTTAGACCCACAGCTCCAAAGATACCAATGTTTCCATACTTGGAAGCCCCAACAGTTAGCAAACGCTACAGATGACCAATAATGCGAAGAGAGCCTGACATGGCCAAATTGCTACACGCAGCAACGAAGGTAGACTCCACCGTTTGGAAAAAGTAACTCCACACAGCAAAAACGTGAGACATAATGCTAAGCCCAATGCATAACAGAAGTGACCCAATGTTCCCATGCACAAAGGGGGATTGCGCACTCTATCCACTAAGCCGAAGAACAACTGACGTGCTAGGGTTTCCACCCACGTCCGCCAAGGTTAAGAAATCTAAAAGTGAAACATTGCACCGGTCACACAGTAATTTGCACAGTACATCGAAGGGAGCAGGAAGGTACAGAGGCCGAGTTCCTGGCACCATTATGGAATGTAGTTTTACTAAAATGTTTTGTTTTTTCGGTGAAAGTTTCATCAAAACCAGTTAAATTTGTTCCTGGAAATTGTTATTTTTATGTTTTTGCAACTTTAGCAATGGTAATTTACTTTTTTAACGAAATTATGATTTGAGCACTCCAAATTGCCATTTCAGCTATTCTTACTCTGCCGGATTCCAGTGAGTCGGGAACGTTTCAGTTAGCCCTTATACTGCTCCATAATGGATGAGTGTAGAACGTGATTTTGATAGCGATAATAAATCCCACCATTCTATCATGGTCATTTAAAAGGTTTTGAACATGTTTTACTTCAATGTTTGACACCTTGCTGCCTGATGCTCATAACAAAGTGTTATGGGTTGTCTTGGTGACACGGGAATTTAGTGGGAAGAACTAGTTAAATGATCCTCTTTATCATTGGCCATAAAGAGGGATTACATTCTTTTCCACCTGGATGGAAATTTTGAGGCCCAAACCTGTAGCACTTATGGGTAAAGCCTCGAGAGTTATTGGAAAATAAAATCAGCTATCCAAAATATTGTCATTCTACATGAATAATGTTTATAATCTAGAAAGCATGAACTCGACGGGACATAGAGGAATTAGTATCCCGTTTTCAATGTTCTTGAGTATACTCAATGTGTGATTTTGAAAAGCATTTGTAGGATGCGATTCTACATTTTTCTTTCTTTTAAAGTAAGTTTTTTTTTTAATTCACAGTTTGCACTTTCAATTTATATGTTTTGTGACGTTTGAATTTTTTGCTACATGTGCAAACAAGAGAGCTTGAATTTGGTGCTCCTAGTTGCTTACGATTGATGCAGGCATAGAAGCAGTTAGAACTCATGTAAATCCAAGAGAGCTTGAATTTGGTGCTCCTAGTTGCTTACGATTGATGCAGGCATAGAAGCAGTTAGAACTCATGTAAATCCAAGAGAGCTTGAATTTGGTGCTCCTAGTTGCTTACGATTGATGCAGGCATAGAAGCAATTAGAACTCATGTAAATCCAAGAGAAGAAAACAAAAGATTCACTGCATCTAACATGTTGTTTATGATTTCACTTATGTGGTTAATTGACTAAACAGACATGAAGTTGTATCAAAGGAAAATTGTCTTGAGGGGAAGAATGGATGATATGGGGATGAAGAAATTGGAGCAACAAGCAACATCCAGAAGGAAGTGTTAGCATTGCCATTGGATTATTTTTATGTGAACAAGATAAAAATCAGAAGACATTTGGAGTAGAGATCAATGTTACTAGAGTTGGATCAGAAAAAAAAATCGGCAATTTATACAAAAATAAAATATATACACATGCTTTGAATTTAAAAAAAAAATAAAATTTCCTTGATATTCAAAGTAGCCATATTCATGTATAGCAAAATACCAATATATGTCCAAAGGATATCAAATAGATGTCCAAAATATATCAATTCTCATCCATAAGATGAGTCCAAATAAAGGAATCATTGCCTATATTGGGATCCTATTCATCAATAGCACCTTGTGCCCCCTTTCTCTAGGCTCTAGCCCTTGCTTCTACCTTGAATATCGAATTTGATCCTCCAAGAACATTAGTCAACACTCTACAATTTTGATGAAACTTCCTAATCCAAGTGTTAAAATTAGGTAGAATTAAAAAAAAATTCCCATGTTTAATAAGTGATTTTGCTTGACTGAAGAGTATGTTTTGATTAAGGTCATGACATAGGAGTTCAACAATCAACATCACAAACTTCCAACATCAAGTTACATAGAAAAGTTGATGTGCTTGATTAAATGCCAATCCCTTACCCTCATACACGATAGAATCCAGTGGAAACGATGCAATGCTGAAATCCTGAAAATTGTTAAGTCTGTTGAATTTTGAATGTGATCTAAAATTCTTCTTTTTGCATATCAACTCTAATGAGGTTGGAACCACTCACAAACATATTGAAACAATTAATGGTAATGTTAAAATTTTAAGTAAAAGGATAGAAAATGAAAGATAAGGAGAATACCACTTTTACCACATTAAATTCTAAAATAAGTCTATTCAATGACTAACTTGTATGCTAACCATATGTTTGGATAGAACGTCTAGCAGAGATTGAGGTAGAAATATTTTCATGTTCTACTACTTCGTAGTTACTTAAGTGTAGTCTAATTCAAAACAATGATCCTTAGTAAGAAGCCAATTATGCTATATGCATTAGAAGCAATTGTGACACATAATGAGGTATTGAATGCATGATGTTATTACCTTTTTAAAAGTAGTCAAACTTCCCTAATTGCTAAGTATAGTTTTCTTACAATGTCCACTTGAGATAATTGTGTTTGATATAGAGACTACATTTTAATATTGGGTGATCACAATGGAGTAAACATTGAATAGTCTTGGTATAGGCACGATGGTAATGATTGAGATGAAGTAGAATAACCCTTCTCTAATCAATATTAAAATTACCAAGACCGAATAAGGAAAACTTAGCACATTTGAGGTATCCCTAGTGGGTAACCCTCGCGAATATCTTTATGAACTACATAATTTTCCTTAATATGGAACATGATAGAAGAATCATAAGGTCCATTCTTGTTTGGGTTGATGACATGTATCCTTAAGAGAAATATCAGGAGGTTTATGACAACACTGAATTTAAATAACTATTAAATTAGAAGTGTCTACAATATGGTGAGTGAAGTAGACAGGTCATGATTTGTGAATTCCATAAGGGAAAAATGCTATAGAAATTAGTTATGATACACATAGTTATTCAATTATTAACGATAGCTAAGAAAGGTACTCAATCCAAATGGAAACACCATGGGAATGATGGAGTCAGAATAGTGAAGTAAAAGTCATAATGGTATAGTTATTAAGAGTATATTGGTTGGCTGAAATTAACTTCCATGAGAAGTTGGTGATAGTATGATATAAATGGGATAAAAAACGACATGGTTAAGCATGTAAACATTAGTAGTGCTAAGAAATTGACATTGGATAGTTGTACAAGCAAGGTAAGGCTTTGGTGAAGTAGAACACACATGAAGAAGTCTTTTTATTAACGCTTCACTAAGAGTTCCAATAATGACATACTGTCGGTCCAAGTAGGTGTGTCATTGTATACTTTGGACAATAATTAGAATCATAAACTATGTTGAATTAAAGTAACATGACAATGAGAAATGATGATCGAGTATTAAAATCTTATATGTTATGGATTATGGTGGCCTTGGGAATAATTTAATCCATAGATGTAAGGTAACATTAGAACTTTGGTAAATTAAAAACATTTAATGGAACGATGAATTAATAATGAATACATATAGTAATATCACAATGAAAATAAACTCATTTTGATTTTCAGACATATTATTATTACCATTTGTAAATTATGGAGGAATTTTATTGTTTAGAGAATGATATAGATGCCCATATTGCTGTAGCCTAGATAATGAGATTACTTATTTTAACATAGTACTTAGGTAATGAAAATATATATATATATATATATATATATATATATATATATATATATATATATATATATACACTAGCACCTAATAGCCAAGTTAACTGTACCTACTCCAACAAGCAACATCCAGAAGAATATCATGACTAGAAAAGATATACAAACACAAAAAGTCAATAGCTTGTGCCGTGATATGATCAAGGAAACATTTCCCTTGATGATAAATAAACATCCACTTATTATGTCCCGGATAGGGGATATATTTATGTATATATTACATTCATTGATGTCAAATGGCACCGATGATAAGATAATTAATTGCACAATACCAATTATCTATTTGAAACTAATACACATTTAAATGTCTTATGATGGCACCTTCGAAGAGCATCTCTGTTATAGTGTGATCGGGTATTTGGTCTATAATATTATATTAAAAAACTATGATTAAGCATGCCATCATTGTTTAGTATTGTCTTCTACATGATTTGAATGGTCTTTCTCATTCTTATGCTCGATAGGTATGATTCTTGAATAATTCTCAAGTTCCTTCCAAATTCAATGTTTAAATGTTAATGTTGAAAGTATATATAATTGTCATATAGTCAAATTAATTTTGTCATTTATAGGTGACAACATTTATATATCACACTTCAATTTATTTATATCATGCGTGGATCTAAAACAAATCTGATTACAATGAGACCATGACATAATCTAAACCATTAAACACCTCTTCATTCAAAAACTAAACATACATATTTTTTTGGAGGGATTAATGCACAATTTTCTCCATAATCTCATGGGATGAGCCAATACTTATTGTCTTAAAAATTTCTTCTCATCATTAAGCATTTATCATTTATCTTTTGGGTGGACCTATGAAACATCTAAAGCTTGTTTATTGTAGTATGAGTGTTTTAGTACCAAAAAAATGATGGAATTAATGTTAAAAGTGAATAATTAGCAAATTGTTAGAGGGATGATATGGGGATGAAGAAATTGGAGCAACAAGCAACATCCAGAAGGAAGTGTTAGCATTTCCATTGGATTATTTTTATGTGAACAAGATAAAAATCAGAAGACATTTGGAGTAGAGATCAATGTTACTAGAGTTGGATCAGAAAAAAAAATCGGCAATTTATACAAAAATAAAATATATACACATGCTTTGAATTTAAAAAAAAAAAAAAATTTCCTTGATATTCAAAGTAGCCATATTCATGTATAGCAAAATACCAATATATGTCCAAATCATATCAAATAGATGTCCGAAATATATCAATTCTCATCCATAAGATGAGTCCAAATAAAGGAATCATTGCCTATATTGGGATCCTATTCATCAATAGCACCTTGTGCCCCCTTTCTCTAGGCTCTAGCCCTTGATTCTACCTTGAATATCGAAGTTGATCCTCCAAGAACATTAGTCAACACTCTACAATTTTGATGAAACTTCCTAATCCAAGTGTTAAAATTAGGTAGAATTAAAAAAAAATTCCCATGTTTAATAAGTGATTTTGCTTGACTGAAGAGTATGTTTTGATTAAGGTCATGACATAGGAGTTCAACAATCAACGTCACAAACTTCCAACATCAAGGGACATAGAAAAGTTGATGTGCTTGATTAAATGCCAATCCCTTACCCTCATACACGATAGAATCCAGTGGAAACGATGCAATGCTGAAATCCTGAAAATTGTTAAGTCTGTTGAATTCTGAATGTGATCTAAAATTCTTCTTTTTGCATATCAACTCTAATGAGGTTGGAACCACTCACAAACATATTGAAACAATTAATGGTAATGTTAAAATTTTAAGTAAAAGGATAGAAAATGAAAGATAAGGAGAATACCACTTTTACCACATTAAATTCTAAAATAAGTCTATTCAATGACTAACTTGTATGCTAACCATATGTTTGGATACAACCTCTAGCAGAGATTGAGCTAGAAATATTTTCATGTTCTACTACTTCGTAGTTACTTAAGTGTAGTCTAATTCAAAACAATGATCCTTAGTAAGAAGCCAATTATGCTATATGCATTAGAAGCAATTGTGACACATAATGAGGTATTGAATGCATGATGTTATTACCTTTTTAAAAGTAGTCAAACTTCCCTAATTGCTAAGTATAGTTTTCTTACAATGTCCACTTGAGATAATTGTGTTTGATATAGAGACTACATTTTAATATTGGGTGATCACAATGGAGTAAACATTGAATAGTCTTGGTATAGGCACGATGGTAATGATTGAGATGAAGTAGAATAACCCTTCTCTAATCAATATTAAAATTACCAAGACCGAATAAGGAAAACTTAGCACATTTGAGGTATCCCTAGTGGGTAACCCTCGCGAATATCTTTATGAACTACATAATTTTCCTTAATGTGGAACATGATAGAAGAATCATAAGGTCCATTCTTATTTGGGTTGATGACATGTATCCTTAAGACAAATATCAGGAGGTTTATGACAACACTGAATTTAAATAACTATTAAATTAGAAGTGTCTACGATATGGTGAGTGAAGTAGACAGGTCATGATTTGTGAATTCCATAAAGGAAAACTGCTATAGAAATTAAGTATGATACACATAGTTATTCAATTATTAACGATAGCTAAGAAAGGTACTCAATCCAAATGGAAACAACATGGGAATGATGGAGTCAGAATAGTGAAGTAAAAGTCATAATGGTATAGTTATTAAGAGTATATTGGTTGGCTGAAATTAACTTCCATGAGAAGTTGGTGATAGTATGATATAAATGGGATAAAAAACGACATGGTTAAGCATGTAAACATTAGTAGTGCTAAGAAATTGACATTGGATAGTTGTACAAGCAAGGTAAGGCTTTGGTGAAGTAGAACACACATGAAGAAGTCTTTGTATTAACGCTTCACTAAGAGTTCCAATAATGACATACTGTCGGTCCAAGTAGGTGTGTCATTGTATACTTTGGACAATAATTAGAATCATGAAAACTATGTTGAATTAAAGTAACATGACAATGAGAAATGATGATCGAGTATTACAATCTTATATGTTATGGATTATGGTGGCCTTGGGAATAATTTAATCCATAGATGTAAGGTAACATTAGAACTTTGGTAAATTAAAAACATTTAATGGAACGATGAATTAATAATGAATACATATAGTAATATCACAATGAAAATAAACTGATTTTGATTTTCAGACATATTATTATTACCATTTATAAATTATGGAGGAATTTTATTGTTTAGAGAATGATATAGATGCCCATATTTGTGTAGCCTAGATAACAAGATTACTTATTTTAACATAGTACTTAGGTAATGAAAATATATATATATATATATATATATATACACTAGCACCTAATAGCCAAGTTAACTGTACCTACTCCATAAAATAATCATTTTATTATAAGATGAGGAATTACAATCATAATACATAATTAGTAGTTGGACAATATCACTTGATGAGAAACAAGAAAAAAATTAAAGAAATGAATCTAATATGAACTTAATCTATATATTGTTTGAGCATGTGAATGCCTCTTGTATAGCAGGATATGTGATATTTGGGTACTCATTCTTATATGTTCAAGAAATATTAAGGTATCTATATCTATATATGCCATGTAATGAGTTGGTTAATCATGATAGAAGTGTTCTTGATATTTATATTTCATTCTATATATGATATGTTCATGAGATGAATGCTCATAATATCATGCATCCTTGTGTTACTTAAGAAGACATGTGGTTATTAGCATGTGGCTCCATTTCACCTAAGACATGTGGTTATTAGCATGTGCATGTGATACTTTTGGATGCTACTTCATGACATTATGGTGCTTTATAAGATAGATGACGTGTAGAACATAGAATGATATTATTTTGTGATGATATTAATTTAGCATTTTAATAGCTTTATCATGGCATATAGAGATAGATGACATTTGGTACATAAAATGGTATTAATTCATGTTTATATTACTAATGTTGATATATGACAACTTATCATGACACATTAATGAGATGCTTAGTGAAATTATGAAAGTATCATGATCAGTTATGTTATAATGGTAGCACAAAGCACCTAAATTAATAATATGTTAAACTTGGCATGACTCATCGTGACAAGGGCTTATGATGTAATGGAATGAAATATGAACTGGTGGCTAGACATTCTTGTTAGCACATGATTCAAGGTTGATCCATGATATATTATTTAGAAATTGTTACTAATGATTATTCATTATGGTAGGGACAAGTTGTTCCAAGTGATCCAATCAAATAGCCTAGTGAGGCTAATTATTCTATGATTTCGTGGGAGCCCATAACCAAGAATGAGAATGACTACTATAAATATATTATGGGCTGGGCGACAAGCCCAACAATTAAATCTATGCGAGTAGTTCTTGACTTTAGTACCAGAATTTGGGAGGGTGGCAATGCCACGGTTACTTCTCGGAGAACTTCTGCTTGACCAGAGTCCACGGTTGGAGACATAATCACCGGGAGGGAGGTTTATGTAGAAGGACTTATGATGTCTAGGGCTAGTGCCTTGAGGGTGCTTATAGAGGATGTTTAGGCTATCCTTTCGAGATGCCTAGGGTATGATGATCCTGATATCAGGATTGGGGTATGGGGAACCAGATGACAGTTAGTACTGATGAGGTCCAAATTCTCATTAAATGTCGATGATGCCGCACTATTAATAGAAGTGGGAGGGTGGAAATGCCGTGGTAACCTCCTGGGGAACTTCTGATTCCTACAATATTATCTACGGACAGGTTATAGTAGAGGGCATGTTCCATGGCGAGCAGGACCATCCGGAGTTGGAGGGGAGGTTTATGGAGGTGGCTGACGGTATGATTCTCAGGGAGAGGGTGAGTAAGGAAAGAGGAAGTAAACAAATACATAGTTATTAATTATTAATTAATTGACTAATGCTTCTGTGTGTATGATGCATAATTGTTTCTATGGTTGCATACTAGAATCATAGGGAATTACTTAAGAGCATGTTGTAACTTAGGGCGTTTGATTGTATTAGTGTGGTTGGGAGACTTCTATGTGGTGGTCACACATATAAATCTCTTAACTTCACAATAGTACTAGCTACCTATATATTCTAGTATTTACTTGATTGATTGATTGATTGAATAAGTATTGTATTTATTGCTTGGAGGTTATAACTTCAGGACAAAGTTTCCTTAAGGGGGAAGTATGTAACAACCCTCATGTGTGCATATTGTGGAATATTTATAATGAAATGTAAATAATTAACCAAAGGTAAATAATGAAAAGAATATGAAATAAAAATGAAGGAAAACAAATTTGCATTAAATAAATTAAGAAAAATGGGAGAAAGGGAAGATGAAAGGAGGAGGAAAAGAAGAGAGGGGGGATCTTTTTAGTCCTTTTGGGAATTTTGGGAGGAGGAGCTTGGAAGGAGAAAAGGAAGAAGGAAGAGGCTGGAAGAAAAGGGAAAGAAAGCAAGCTCTGGCATAGGGTTAATTTTTGGGGGCTCGTGGGCCTCAGCCATTAGCTAGGGGTTGGTTGGGTGGAGAGTCGTCCCCCAACCTTCAGTTGCAGAACTTGGAGCCATCCAGGTAACCACCAAGTTCATGTATTTAGGTATGTAACTAATTCACTCGGATCTTATGGCATGCATTAATTTTTTTAAGTATTATTGGTTATTCATGCAATTTTAGGGTTCTACAATGATATTTGGGTCGGAGGTTTTGAAATCATCATATGTACAAGAAAATACGTCTCTGTAGTGCTTGAACAATGAAATAAATGCTACTCTCTCTTCTTTAGTACAGTTCGTACCCAAGTTAATCATTTAGGGATTAATATTAGTCCCTAAATTGATGGTTTCATACTATTTAGAAAAGCTATTGGTTTTGCAATTAATGACCCCTTTGAATTTTCCATGTAAATCATTAAAATATTCTAATTTAACCACATACTTAGGAGTTGTGCTTACCTAATCAAAAACCTCTTGTATTGGCCGCTTGTTTGAAATATTGGTGAAATCGCAAATATTTTCATCATGTGTGATCTCGTCGATAACAACATTTTGGAAAGCACCTTCAGAATGAAAAAATTACATTATCTATTGGTCATGATGAAACACATGCTCATTAGTCACATTGTTTGGTATGGTAGGCCTAAAACTCAATTCAACAGAAAAATAATTCAGATCAAAGCTATTAGCAGGTATTAGTCAGGAAGCAATATTTTCAAGCAAATCAACATCATGGTTCCAACACCGCGATACATAACTAATATTAAAAGCGAGAAATTTAGAAATTAAAATCCATAACTGAGCTTGTTAACTCTAGAGACGAGGGGTAATACAATGAATTTCATTTTTATCTGTTTAACTATGATTTCAAAATATTTGAAAACCATTAATTGTTCTACATTAAGATCCAATTCTTTTTTCATCCCTTGAATTAAAGCCTCATACTCTACAATGTTGTTAGTGCACTCAAATTCAAGTCCGTATGCTATGAAAATTTTATTACCTTTGGAATCAATTAGAAGGCACCCTGCACCAAATCCCTCTTTGTACTTTGATCCATCAAAATAAAGCAACCAACAATTGTTATCTAAATTATTATGTACAATATCTACATTGACAACTTCATACTGAGGTATGGTAGGCCTAAAAATTAATCCAACAGAAAAAGACTTCAGATCAAAACTATCAGCAGGTATTAGTCGGGAAGCAATATTTTCAAGCAAATCAACATCATCGTTCCAAGATCGCGATACATAACTAATATTAAAAGCGAGAAATTTAGAAATTAAAATCCATACCTAAGCTTGGTAACTCTAGAGACGAGGGGTATTACAATGAATTTCACTTTTACCTATTTAACTATGATTTCAGAATATCCATAAACCATTAATTGTTCTACATTAAGATCCAATGTTTTTTTCATCCCTTGAATTAAGGCCTCATACTCTACAATGTTGTTAGTGCACTCAAATTTAGGTCCATATGCTATGAGAATTTTATTACCATTGGAATCAATTAGAAGGCACCCTGCACTAGCTCCTATACTCCATCCTAGTCCTACCAGAATTTTCATTATTTTGCATTTTAGTCATGCATGCATCCCAGTCATCAGGTTGGTGTCTCCCAACACATAGAGCTTATTTTACTAGCCCTGGGAGCATGTTTCTGCTCAGTTATAGCCCTCCTAGTCAGTAATGCGCCCTCCTTTCACCTACCACATGAGAAAGGCTCCCTCCCTCACCTACCACTAGTTAAACTTCAGTTAGTTGAGTGATTTGTGGATTTGTTCCTTGATTTGAGGACAGATTGACTAGTTTACTGACCAAGACACTCCGATGGACCTCCAGTGAGCCTAGTTTGCCAGTTTTGACTCCAATCAGCTTCTCTTGTGGACCCCTTCACTACATTAGTGCACCATACATGTGTTACACCTACTACATTCAATTAGACTCAATTTTCCACCTAGTTGACAGTCACTTGTGTATTGATGACACTCCATTGATGATGATTCAGATTCCTAGTGGTGTATTGTTGACAGTCCATTGATGATGATGATGACTCCTAGTGCAGATAATCCATTCCCATGCAAGCTAATTCGAATTGCCACCTTGGCATTCGAATCCTCTCCACCATTGTATTATTTATTGTTCATAGTATGATTAATGAATTAGTGTGTGTGATATTATTTTGCTTCTATCTGAGTTCTACTGTATCATAATAATGTTGCTCCTTTACACTGCATTGACCACTCTTCTACTATTTTCCTGCTTAATCTTAATCTTTCTTGTGAGGTATACATCAGCTCTTAGATCTACTATGAGGATTTTCACATGGTATCAGAGCCTATTGAGATTATTGTTTATCTCCATTCCTGAGAGTTTTTTGCATGTTATTATCAAGATTTCGAGTGCAGTAGTTGCGGTAGTTTCTGCACTTTTGCAGTAGTAGTAGTTGCAAATATTTTCTATTTTTTTTTGCAGGTCTTCTGAAACAACTTCATGAATCCGGAAGGAATTCCTCCTCTTTCTCCATTCAACTATGATGAGTGGAAACCAAAGATGATAACACATTTGAAGAGACATGGTCTCTTTGATTATTGTTTTGAAACAGAGTTCGAATCCTCTGAAGAATAAAATGATTGGTTAGATGAAAGTGACAAAGCCTATGCAACGATGATGTATGCTATGTCTCGTTGCATGGTAACCCACTTCCTTTCTGCTAAATCTCCAAAATAGCTATGGGCCCATCCATATGAAAGATTTGGAAAACTGAATGAAGGGATTGGTCCAAACCATTTCGAGAGCAAGCCCAGTGATGCATTTTCATTCCTTAATGGTATCTCTGATAATGAATCAATATCAAACATATCTCATAATGAAGTTGTCCACAAAGAAGAAGAACTTGCAGACTTTACACTTATGCTCTCAATATCTTCTATTTCAAATTCTGTGCCAGCTCACATTCTAGAAACTGTAGAGGTTCTTAAATCCTCTCTTGCACAAGAGTCTGTTGGTTTGTACAATGATGATCTCACGAATGTTTCGAAGGTTAAATCAACAATTGGAGGTAATGCATTTTCTCTCCTTGATCACTCACCTCTTATGTACTACTCAAAGATCATTTGTACATGCTCTCATAAGTTTATTGAAGATGTAGGGCATTGCCATTCGCTTGGGATAATTTCTCATGCATTTAATGGTTTTGATCTCACCTCTAATGGTTCAAAGGAGATCTGAAGAAACCATTTTTCAAGTCTTGGATCTGATTTGGATTCCAAGCAATCACTTCCATGTGATGGTTCTTTTGGGAATAATCTCACCTATGATAGTTCAAAGGAGAAAAAAAAATACTATCTACACATTCATGGATTTGATCCTACCTTAGCTGATTCGAATCATAGGTTCCGGGATCATCCTCATACCTCCATATTTGTTCTCATCCCATTCGATTTGAAGAGAAAGTATAAGCACATGATTTTGGAGGATTATCCACTTCTTCCCAAGAAGAAGATACCTCCAGACATATGACCAAACATCAAACCTGCTTGAGTTTGGAGCATTTTTTTTGGTGTGCACTACAGTCTATTTTGAGGGGGGGTATTTTTCCCATGTGATTTTCCCCATTTCCTCGATTTATGGATTGTTATTTATTATTCATTGTATTGGGTGACCTTTGGTCTCAATTACCAGGGCCCAGGATGGATTAAGGGGGGGTTTTAGGATATTCCTATACTCCATCCTAGTCCTACCATCATTTTAATTATTTTGCATTTCAGTCATGCATGCAATTGCATGCATCCTAGTCATCAAGTTGGTGTCTCCCAACACATAGAGCTAATTGTACTAGCCCCGGGAGCCCGTTTCTACCCAGTTCTATCCCTCCTAGTCAGTAATGCACCCTCCTTTCACCTACCACATGAGAAAGGAACCCTCCCTCACCTAATACCAGTTACACTTCAGTTAGTTGAGTGATTTGTGGATGTGTTCCTTGATTTGAGGACAAATTAACTAGTTTACTAACTAAGACACTCCGATGGACCTCCAGTGAGCCTAGATTGCCAATTCTGACTCCAGTCAGCTCCTCTTGCGCCCTCTTTTGAGACTCCTTCACTACATTAGAGCACCATGCATGTGTTACACCTACTACATTCAATTAGACTCAGTTTTTCACCTGGTTGACAGTCACTTGTGTATTGATGACACTCCACTGATGATGATTAGGACTCCTAGTGGTGTATTGTTGACACTCCACTGATGATGATAATGACTCCTAGTGTAGATAGGCCATTCCCATGCAGGCTAATTCGAATTTCCACATTGGCATTCAAATCCTCTCCACCATTGTATTATTTATTGTTCATAGTATG
The DNA here is from genome assembly GCA_027924585.1 of Larix kaempferi. Classification (NCBI taxonomy): domain Eukaryota; kingdom Viridiplantae; phylum Streptophyta; class Pinopsida; order Pinales; family Pinaceae; genus Larix; species Larix kaempferi. Next base: position 56,465,961 of record BSBM01000456.1, on the reverse strand, counting down.
ATTAATGAATTAGTGTGTGTGATGTTATTCTACTTCTATCCAAGTTCTACTATATCATAATTGTGTTGCTCCTTTACACTGCATTGACCACTCTTCTTCTATTTTCCTGCTTAATCTTAATCTTTTTTGTGAGGTATACATCAGCTCTTAGATCTGCTGTGAGGATTTCATGGGCCTAAAAATCAATTCAACAGAAAAATACTTCAGATCAAAGCTATCAGCAGGTATTAGTCGGGAAGCAATATTTTCAAGCAAAAATCAAGATCATGGTTCCAAGACCACGATACAAAACTAATATTAAAAGCGAGAAATTTAGAAATTAAAATCCATACCTGAGCTTGGTAACTCTAGAGACGAGGGGTAATACAATGAATTTCATTTTTACCTGTTTAACTATGATTTCAAAATATCTGAAAACCATTAATTGTTCTACATTAAGATCCAATGCTTTTTTCATCCCTTGAATTAAGGCCTCATACTCTACAATGTTGTTAGTGCACTCAAATTCAATTCCATATGCTATGAAAATTTTATTACCTTTGGAATCAATTAGAAGGAACCCTGCACCAGCGCCCTCTTTGTACTTTGATCCATCAAAATAAAGCAACCAACAATCGTTATCTAAATTACTATTTACAATATCTGCATTGACAACTTCAGACTGAGGTGTAACTCTTGGTACAAGAAGACAATGAGATTGTTATTTTGAATTAAAAAAATCATAAATATCAGTAGTAAAATGACCAAAACAAGTATTGACACTACTATATGTAACTGAAGAATCTATGTACAAAATAGGTTTGTTAGGTTCATTGAGCTTGGTTATAGTGTGCTTCATATAGTGTTCTCGATCTACCCTAATGTGATTCAATCTACCATTTTGTGGTAGCCAAAGGTGAGAGAAATTTGTCGAAAAATATCTATTTAATTTATGTGACCATTCATGACTCAAGAACAATCGATAGGCCTCTGGTATGTCTACTACCTCTATGTCAATTATTTGATGCACTCTTGGATCAATCGATCGCCTGATACATATGTCTTTTAATTACCCTATTATTTTAACATTCAATCTATAAACTTACACAACATTAGATTGGGAAGGCTTTATGTCTCCATTTATCGTCCTATAGACTAATAATGGCATAACATTAGATGAAGACCCACTATCTACCATGTAGTTGTGTACATTTTTATTTAAAATATCGAATGTTATTAAAAATGGAGGAACACCATATTTTTTACCGTGACTAGAAGAATCTATAGAGGTCTGATTAGTCTACACATCTTCAGTAACTGGGGAAGAATTATTCCTTTTATTTTCAGCAAGAATGTTTCTTCCCTGAGTGTTAGCAAAGTCTTCAAAAACTTTCTGATGAATAAAAGGAATTTTTAACCACTCATAAAAATATATGTTTGGTTTCATCCTTTTCAAATCTTCTATTGGGTCATAATCTAAATCTGAAATAGAGAAATTTTTAGACTTTTCATACTGTTTGTTCAAATTCAAATTTGTATTATTAGGTTGAACCGAAGTAGTAGGGTTCTGATCATTGTTTTGGGCCTTACCGCAAGTGTTATATGTGTGTTGATTTGTAAAAACAACCTGTAAAATATCCGCATCCTTTTCCTTAGTTATATCAAATATATGTCCTACAGTTGCTGGAGGTTTCTTTTCTTCCTCATATGAGGTTTCTTCTTGTCCATTTTCAGTTTGTTCAAAATTTTCAGATTGCTTATCAACATTAGATTCAACCCCATAAATTAATGCCTGAAGAAAATCTTCAATATTGAAACCTTCAGGTGGAGGATTTTTCCTATTAGGAAATTTTTGAGGTTCCTTTTTGAAGGGAAACTTAGAGAAGTTCCTATTAGAAGATGAATCCCCTACACTTATTTTGATGTCAGTGAGTTCATTAGCTAATTGTTGAATGGATTTGTTCAAATAATTTAGATCCATATCAAACTATTCTTTCTTTGTTGGTTGGGGTTTTGGAAAAATGCTTGATTTTATTTGTGATGTAGGAGGCTGATCTTTTTCAGAATCAACTAAATATTTCAAGTTGAGATTGTCCTTCTCAGTGAGGACCACCTCATCAAAGGCTTGATGTAAAGTGGTTTTGCGTGCCTTTTGGACCCACATAGCAAAAACCTGTGGCAAATCACTGACATAGTAAGATTTTATTAGAGTCTTAGCATGCATGTACTTATCTGGGATGTTCTTTTTCAGAGTTAAAAATATTTGATTGAAATCTTTGACTTTCTCTTTTTCCAACATTTTGATTTTGGATAGCTCTAAGGATAACATTTCCGTAGTTTTATCATCTTCGAACTTTTCAAGAAAATCCTTCTCAAACAGATCCCAGGAATTAATGCTTCCTACTAGCTGGGAAAAATACCAGGTTAATGCTTTGCCCCCAAATGTATAAGGGAAAATCCTACAGACCACGTCTTCATGAGCTACGTTTCTAAGTCTAATGGCCTGCATAAATTTTTTAATATGGTCGTCATCCTTTTGTTTATTTTCTGGATCGAATTTTTGTATCCAATTCTCGGGATTGTTTGGGAGAGAATGTTGTTGACTAGCAAAGGTTATATCATCTCGGTCCAACCAGGGATTATTTTGATTCGGGTTTTGTTCATACCCCATTTCTTTGACCTCCACATAATGGTTAGAAGGTTCCTTTTTGAAGGAGTCCTTTTTTGAGGATTCATCAGGAGAATAAGGTGGTGAGGGTGGCTAATCATTGCCTCGTTATCTGAAGAACAAAACTGAGATAAGATGTGAGAAGAGAATTGTAATGTCCCTAAATTAGAGATTTGGCACACTATCTCCAAAGACTCAAAACTAGGCCAAAGAAGGCTAGGTTCAAGGGTGAAGGAATATTTGGGAAGACTTGGGATGGTTACTAATCTCTGCTTTTCTGGTTTTGCATGTTTATGCAGACTTATGCAACTTTTTCCAGACTTCAGATATTTTGGGAATGATTTGGGAGGATTTGGAGGGAGTTTTGGGAGGTAGGACAACACAGGGTCATGATTTCCAAACGGCCTAAAACATCACTTAGGAGACTCTATTTTCTACAAAACACTTGGGATAGATTCTACAGAGTCTTAGGTTTCTGGATCAACTCATAGAATGTGAATTGGATACTTTGAGAGGAAGATATGGTCAAAACAGTGGAAGCTAGTCAAATTTGGCTAATGAAAGAGAAAGGGTGAGAAATATGGCAATAAAGGGTAGGGATTTATGAAGGTATGACATAAGCTATGCAGTACATGGTTGTAGGTGGTCTGCAAAAATATGTAGATATGCAAGGTACAATATTTTTTCATGTGTGGCATTAGTGAGCACTAGATTGTCTAACACATTGACCATTGGCACATTCAGGAGTGCATCACGCCTAAGAAGCCTCCATTGGTTAGACCAATGGTTGCAAGGTGTCAACCCTGGGAATTATTTGGAACCTTCTCTCCTCCTAGTGTTCAATGGGTTGCCACTAAAAATCATAGGAATGAATGGAAGAAAATTTGGGAAGCAAGATTGAAGAATTGGGAATTTTCGTTTAGTGAGGAAGCTAGTTTCCAAGGGCTTTCAAATAGAGTACGAAATTTACTAAATTATTCATGGAGGGTGTGGTCAGGACCAAAAACGAGTTGGATAACCATATGTAAATTCATATTAAAAAATAGATTCAAATTGGCAAGTCAATTGGGTTAATTCCATAGCTATGTCAAAACATATGCACATTGGAGACAATAGGAAAAAGAGAGACACAATGTAGGAACAAATAGAGATTTTTATTGATAGTATCATTAGTATGGACCATGTACATCAGAATGGCTACTAAGAGAATCGATGATATCATCATAGAGAATATAGAGACAGGAAGAAAGACTAAGCTCAATAGTATCAATCTCCTACAGAAACGTTGATCCAATGTATAAGCCCCAAATACACCTGCATGAAATAAAAAAAGAGAAAATGTGTGACACTAGCGTAGGAAATCAAGCATATGGAGGTAGCATGAGTATGGAATCTCAATATCACAATAAGCAACTAATATGACCATTGCAGATATGTAGAAGACCTACAAAAACTCTGATCATGTAGCACAATCAAACCTAGCATCAGCACTAGATCAATACAACACCATGAGAAGAGTAGGATGCTCAAATCCACTCCACCAATTAGAGAAATTTAACTAGATACTAAGGTACAAAAGGGGCACATCACACAACTTTTGACAAGGGGAGCATCACCCAAGTATAGGTAGCACTAAACTTCCCATCAAAATCAACAATATCCAAATGCATGTGTTTTTCCCTTCACCTTTGTCTCCTTTAATGAGACACAACCTGATTAGTTTCCCATACTAGAGAGTAATGTCATGGGATAATGAAAAGCGATAGAAAAAATAGTTTTCCCACTTAGTCAAAACTAGTGGCAAATACTATGGGAATCGGAAAAGCATCAACCATGTAGCAAGTGGTTTCCAACTTCCTTCCTTAATGCACTAGACTCCTCGAGGAAATTTGAACAAGGTTATTTCCCACTTATATTAGGTCATAAATGTCCATTAAGTGGTATTAAGCGCTCCCCAACTCATTCCCTAGATTTAAGGAACCTCACCAAGTCAAAAGTGGAATTTATTTACTTTCTTATCCTTTCCTAAGAATTAGGATCCAAGTTCGTCCACTTTTCTCCACCATCATTATTCCATCCTAACCAACTTCCTTATCGATTCCTTGAGCACTTTTTGACCTAATTTAATCATCAAATGCCCACTTGAATTCATAATTACATTTTTACATGGGAAAATATTCTCCAGTTAATTCCCAGAATATTATTTTTGCTCCATAATTTGAATTTAGGGGTCCTTGTGGCCAATTTATCCATTAATAATGATTCTTGAGCCGTATGATATTTTTTTATTAGGAAAATTTAATTATTTTAGCCACCATGTTAATTTTTATGAACTTTCCCTAGGCGACCTTGGTCAATTTTCCATCGGCCAAAATTGGGGACATGACAATCCTCCCCTCCTCTCATTGTTTGTCCTCAAGCAAGTTGGAGTGAAGTAAATCATCTCATTCAATATCATGAATACCTCCATCAATAATGTAGCCACACTTAATCTTATCATGGGTCTCTGCCAAACAACTGCATGGAAGTGAACTTGTACATGCAACCAATGCATGATCCACACAAACCAACTGATATGAAGACATTATCACCAATACTCAAAGGAAACAACCATTCACAATATTTCACATGAAAGAACACCAATTTCATTAAACTTGGACATATTCTAGTCCAAGTCACTTTCAAGATGGGTAAAAAAAACCTTTCTAAACCATAAAATCAAGTTTTCTAAAGTGCAAAATCTGGTTCCAAAAGTGCCAAATCTAGTTCCAAAAGTGCCAAATCTAGGTTCCAAAAGTGCCAAATCCGGTACCAAAAGTGCCAAATATGGTTCCAAAAGTGCCAAATCCAAGTTCCATAATTTCCAAATCTGGTTCCAAAAGTGCCAAATCCAGGTTCCAAAAGCATACTTTTGCTTTTGATATCCCCCCTTTTGAAATTGGTTTTTGCGCTTTTCCGATATGATAAATATGATAATGGAACATTAAGAACTTGATTTTTCCCTTTTGGAAGACTACATTTGACACTTCTAATACTTAAATTTTCAATTTTGAAAACCAATTTAGGCACTTTCAAGCTCTGATTTTGCATTTTCGAAAACCAAACTCGACACTTTACAAGTATTATAATCATAGTGAAATTGAACAAAATAGTACAAACAAACATAAGTGCATTATTTAACAAAATACTTTCATTTTCATTTTATTCACAATTCGCCTCACATCACTCACGACATTCAGGTGCAGCAACCAAGGCCATAACCGATCTAACAAGAATGTGTCATTGACATCTTGGAAAGTATACATTTTTGTTATAATACAGTTCCCTTCCTCGTTAAAAACATGTTTTTTCTTTCGAGTCATCTACAATCCCTGTATTTGTAGCATACCAACCATGGATCAAAATGTCCCAAACTTTGTTTAAGGGCTTGATAAATACATAAGGATTTCCATCACCCTGGTAACCCTCTTTGGCTATGAAAGAACAATATTCTTGTGTTAAAATTACTCTAAATTGTTTCCTTTGCAATCCTGTTCTTCGTAATGGAAAAAACTCATTAACATTTTTTTGTTGTGCATATGTCCATACCCCAACTTCAAATATACTAAAGCATTTTTTGAAAAATTCCTTAAATCCTAGACATATAAAAAATTACTTTGTGGTTTATTCGATATCTGGTGTTCGTGGCAATCTGAATTTTTTTTTTTATGTACTATGTGTAACAAAACTCCATTGAAATCTAAAATAATCAATGGTTTACTAGTGACCAATCCTCTAGTACCTACAAACCAAAAAAACACACACATAACCCAGTGAATAAAATATTACGTTTCAATGTTTCTAAGTATATTGCTTTCATGTTCTACAATTTTTGAAACATATCACCAGATACATGATACAATGTCCATAAATAATATGACAATTGTCTAATAGAATTTGCATCAATTAAATGTAGAAGTTGTCAAAAATATACAAATCACTAAATGAATTATTTTATGTATAATATGACGGTCATTTGAAGTTGAATGTCTTTAACCAACACCCCATTTTTGAACGAGGCCCGAGATAATTCAACAGAGAACACAACATTGTTTTTATAGTTATTTCTCTATCTTGTGAACCATCAAATTTCCAACTAGTTGGAATTTTCAAGCAGTTTTCCTTGCTATTATCCGCTGAATGATGTTTCCCTTCATCTATAAACAACATGTATGGTTTTTTATATATATCTCCATATTGGATAAGTACATCCTTGAACAACTTTTTGTATATGTGCAGTACTTCACCAACATTATAAATAGTATTATGTTTACATTGCTCATGAACCCAAATAAATAGATTGTCTTCATTCTTCAACCATACAAATTTACCAAGGAATTTTATAATTTGCATGTTGTCGAGCGTCTAAAACCATAGAGCAACATCAAAATGTTCTCTGGAAACAATGATAATATCGGGGATGAACATCTGTGCATAATAATGATAGCAATTATGGAAAAAATGAGGTTGTTGGGAAAAATATTCAAAGTTGGATAACATCCAAAATCCAAGGAGCAATCCCTCTGCTCCTAGGACCAATATTTTCTTTTGCGGTGATATCCAGATTGCATACAAAACAAAAAACACATTGAATGATTTAAAATCTCCATAGGCTACATCTAGTGTTTCCTACTCTTGAAAGAGGCAATGATAGGTTACATTAGATGGTTGTCACTCAACTAGAATAAGGTAGTGAAGGGTATGATATCATTTGATTCATGCATTTTACTAAGACCTTGCCAGAGTCGATGTACCAATTCACTATCTGTCCTAGTGGATGATGCAATAAAGGGCTTACTCAAAATGAAAATTTTACATGGATGTGCTTTCACATAATCACCCTCCAAAACAATCATTGATGTATTAATTTGCAAAGAATGCATTGGGAACTCCTCCCACACACTCTCCAATTTTTTTTGTGTATTTCCTTCTTTATCGTTGGTAAATCTCTCTCGAAACCATAAAAATAAAATTTGTTCCCCATATGATTTTTCTGCACTACCTTCCCTCAAAAGTTTTGTAAACAATGACTTCCCCTCATTGAGCCCACATTTAGATGACCAAATCCCAACATCGAATTTGGAAAGACATAATCTCAAAAATTGCATGACATATGTTCGTGACTCATATGAAGTTTCTTTGTGTTTAAATTCAAATTCACCAATAGTACTTTCTTCCCCCTTTTCTACCTTTTTCCCTCCAACAATATTTTTTTGATTTCCCCTTTTTTATCTTTTGGAGTCATTTTCTATGACTTTCTTGTGAAATAGAAAACCTTCCATTTCTAATATCAATAATATTTTTCTATGGGGAGCTGCACAGAAATATTGCTTGTCATTATATATTTCAGAATAAATTTGTTTTATCAATTTAAGTAGAAAATATTCTTTTTCTTTTACCTGTCAATGCCAGGCCAACATTTGACTGGTGAGTAACATTGCTGGAGATACCGCGTTTTGACACCAAGCCCTCGCCTGGTTCATTATTATCCAAGCTCTCGCCTAGTTCATTATTATCCAATGTGATTTGTTGGCTAATATCCACAGACATCATCGATGCCAGCTCTGGTTGTCCTTCTTGTCCATCTTGTTCTACATTTTGGTAGTCCTTTGTGGATTCTCTATCACATTTAGGTTCGTCATCAGATAGTATAATTTTATTGGACGATACTTGAGTGTGCTCTTTATTTGAAGTTGTAGTAGAATAGGAATTTGAAGAAGTTATTGAACATAACCGACCGAGAGAAATAAAATATAATGAAATTATACATATGAAAATGTTAATACAACCTTGGTTTATACCCAATTCATGATAGAAATTGTTCATAAACAACTCTTGTTGTATTGTCTCCACAATAGAAATAAGTATTCTATCTGGTGACCTAATGAATGAATGAAGAACTCTACCTCTTGCATACAATGAAAGAATTGTACCTCGAGAAGAGACCAGTCTAGAAACTATGTGATCCAAGAATTCATGTGTCCTTTATTTTTCAAAAACATGGCTTCTCGAACTATCATAGTTAACCTTGGGAAAAGGTAAATCAATCATTGGTAGACAAATTATCCTCATACCTTTCAATTCTCCAACACTGTATAATAGAGAATCCTATAAATAAGTCCTTGGAGAAATCTCTATAAACTCCATTGGTAGGATTCCACGTTATGTTTTTTTTATTTCTTGCTGAAAAGTGTGAAAGATTTAGAAATCATACAAGAGTTTTCCATATCAGCTAAAAAAATACAAGTACATGGCGCTTCATTTTATCTATGTAGTACAACAATGCAAGCATATTTTCTTCTGTCCAGGGACTATCACAATTACACATGTCAACAACAACAAATTCACAGCTGATTGCCGCACCAAAAAATGCAATGGATCTTAGTGTGTAGACCAAAGATGTAGGATAACAACATTGATAGGAAAAATGTGAACTATCCTTGACGACATCAATCGACAAACACATCCCCTCTTTATTGATATATATGTTCAATATTTTCTCATCATCATTTGGTAATTTGGTACCATTTTCCTCTTTAGAATCTTTCTTTCTCTTCTTACCCAGATATTTTGCTTGTTTTTCGGAGCATAAAATACTACATAGTTGCTTGAGATGATTTGGTGCAATTTTATAGATTTCAATGAAATTATCAATAGTGATAATCTGTGATCTAAAAGTTTGAACATCATGAACTTTGAAATATTCAATGGTCGAATGCCTGGTTGAACTCTCGTCCTTGATTCGCTTGCAATATTGATCTAAAGTATCTGTGCGAACATTTTTGTCGACTGATTTGCTCAGTCAAACTGATCCGTTGATTATATTTTCCGCCACAGTGGTGAATTCATCTTCATCAAGGTCACGCAATGGTCTAAAAAAATTATATCCATGATTCTTTATTTTATTTTGAACAAAATCATCGTAAGTGATACTCTTGGGTGAGCATGGCAAGGAACCACTTTTGTAAAGCTCGAATACAGACATCCATTTACTCCACAGTGGATCTGATGTCAAAACAAGACTTAGCTTGTATTTAAGGCTGCCCTTTGTTTGAACAACAAAGATATCCATACATTCACATTGGAAATATTGCAAACATATAAAATTAAAGATAATATTTAATTTTCTAATTTCATAACACAGGGAGAAATATAAAGACTTTTATTGATAAGAAGAAAAATTCTATACCTGCAAATCATCACTAGAAGTGTTTCCCTTTCCCCGGTGGGATGGCCTACCGCAGGATATCCATTTCTCCCTTGCTTTTACAACTTGAGAAATGAATGGAGTGTCTGCAAATTCCTTGTTTGATAAACTTTTTTGTTTGCATAATTTGTTGATAATGTGATGAGGAACATATTTATGTAGAAGACGAGTTGTTTGATGTCGATACCTTGAATGGAATGATTGATATTTATCAGTTTCAATGATTTTTTCTGCACATAAGTAGTATGTTGCCCATCCAATATATAAAAATTTACTCAAGGAAAATTAATTTCGTCTTCATTTCAAAGAATAAATCCCAATGTGGTCTCCTTATCGAAAGGCAATAGAATAACATCTCTCAATGTTGTTGTAAAAGTTGAGAGAAGAGATAAAACCATCTTTGTCATGACATCCTCATCAACTTTTCGATATTGCAAATGCGGAGGCACAACAACACATCTTCTTACGTTAATAGAAAAAAATTTCTCATTGAACAAAAGGTATTTGATCTGTTCTTGTTGAACTTCTTTTGAACTTTCGAAGCTCTTAGTCACTTTCCGCATCATCGCAATAGAAGGACTTAATTTGAGTGCTTTGAAGCAACATTTGTTCACATCTTTTTCAATATGATTGAAAAGTGTTCTTATAAGGTAGATAAGAATATTTTCATGGCCTACATTTGTCAACTTCTTTTCAATATTCATGTAATGCAATATAGACGAAGTTTTCGCAGCCAAGATTCTTTTCTTCCATACCGATAAAATTCCTTTCTTCAAAGATGATGCGGCATTAATTCCAGATCGATTAGAAGCATCATACAAGGGAAAATCCCACCCTTTCTTCACACAAGAAACTGAATATGAATCAGGACCACTCTTCATTAGATCTGGTAAAAAATTACAAACCATAAGATCAACCTGTAGAAGGAAACAATGGTCTCTCTCGACCACTTCAACTTGAACACGTAATAAATTGTCAGTAATGAAATCTGCAGATGTCAATATTCTATCTCATGTTGGATCTGCTTCCTCATCCAAGCAGAATAGATATAAATCCGGGTACATATTATCTGGTTCATACATCTCAACATACCATCCATGCTTGAATAAACCAAGGTTGTGATCTTTGAATAAATCAAGGAACGATATTTTCTTGTATTGACTAAGGCTCAACAATGCAGACATGTTTTATCTGCAAAAACAAAAAATATTGTCTAGTTAATATAAGAATGCATACAATATTTATAATTATCAATTAGTGTTTTAATATTAGATGTATACTTGGAAATTTTTAGGCTAATGATCGATGGAGAAGGAATGACATCTCATTTTCAAAATCAAGTGCTTGATGAAGAAGAAATCTTCTAGCATTATCCATGAGAGATCGAATGCACATTTTATATAGTCATTTGAGATTGAACTGATCATAGAAGGAGCGATCATCATAGAAGGGGCGGCTGATCCTTCTTGTCAGAAGTGGAGATAAATATTATTTATATGTTATAGTGTAGCCAAGGTCCTAATCCCTACTATTTACTATGGAATTTGAAAGTCAGGAATTTTCGGCCCAGGCTTCGTAGATTAAATATTTTTACATTTATTTCATAAATGAAGGGTAAGCCGACCCTTCTTGTGCTCATTATTATTCCAGTGTTCACCATTCTGGATATACATGAATTGATGGCCTAGCCTTCGTAGGTTGAATACTTTTACAATTCCTTCATAAATGAAGGGGTGGCCAACACTTCTTGTGCCCAGTATTATGTTCATAATAGTTCTATACTGCAAGAAGGGTCGGTTGATCCTTCTTGTGTTCACCATTCTGGATACATGTGAATTGCTGGATATAGGTGTTGGAAATTCTCTACTAAATGAAGGGGCAGTCGATCCTTCTTGTTGGATTACGGAAGTCGGGTTAAATAGTTTTTATATGTTATAACTTAGCCAATGTACCGATACCTATTATTTAATCTAGAATTCAGGTGTCGGAAATTGTTGTCCCATCCTTCGTATATTAAATATGTTTAAATTTCTCTCTTAAGTGAAAGGTTGGCCGACCCTTCTTTTGCTCAGTATTCTTCCAATGTTCACCATTCTATATATACATGAATTGACAGCCTAGCCTTCATAGGTTGAATATTTTTACAATTCCCTCATAACGGAATGGGCGACTGATGATTCCAATTTTCAGGTATTTGATAAACCTTTTTCCCACAGTCAAGCTCAAGCAATGGAAAAGAAACACACTCATTTGTGGGGAAAATGTTTTACTTTAATTATTTAATGAAGTTTTTTTTTACGATTATTCTTGTCTGTTTAAAATGTGTATTCAATAAATTAATTCTGTGGAAATCAAGCGTGATTGAGTAGGTTTAGGGGCATTAAAGGACAAACGCGTAGAAGACTGAGGGATCATGCATCTTAGTGCCCTATTTCCTGATTTTTAGAGAACGCACTCCTGTTCAAGGAGAATCGGCATTTAGACAGTTAGTTAGGTTCAACATTAAGAATCATATAAATATGGACCTCTCGGGTAGCGAGAGGTCTCTGTTGACATTTTTGGAGAAACATTGTTTTACGTTTTTGCACTCTTGAGATACTTCTGAGTTCCAAACTTTTGTAAAGACATGGAGTTTATATTTTAATGGAAGATTGATGTTAAATCCCAGTCAGCGTCTATAAGTTTCTTTTCCTCCTGAGTACAGGTTGGAGAGGGCCCCTCCAACACATAAGTTAGGGGAATTCCATTTTTCAGGTATTTTTGATTATGTGTTTTACAGTGATGAAAATTTATATCGCATATGGAAGCATTTGAATGTTGTCTTGATTCTGTAGTAATTTATAATACGTTATTTAGTTTAGCAATATGGTTTTAGTATTCATATAGCTGCTTTCTTCCAATGCACATTTTAAATAACGATTCCATATATATTATAATTGCCTTCAAAAATCATGGTTTAGATCTAAGGTTTATGAATGTTTCCCATCATGATTAATTGGTTCTCGAGATTGATTGCTTTAATTTCTTAATAATAGATGTGTAACATGAGATGTTAGATTAGAATTCTAGTTTTATGCGTAAGTAATTACAGACCTTACTTTCTTTAGGTTAGAATAGATCTGTTATGGCATTTCACTTTCATAGTCTAGATTCACCATTATGCATTAGGTAGATTCATAGGAATATCTCTTTCACTATCAACATTTTTAATTCTTTAAAATAGATTTACTGCTTTCAGTATTTTAATTCTTTAAAATAGATTTACTGCTTTCAGTATTTTAATTCTTTAAAATAGATTTACTGCTTTCAGTATTTTAATTCTTTAAAATAGATTTACTGCTTTCAGTATTTTAATTCTCTAAAAATAGATTTACTGCTTTTAGTATTTTAATTCTTTAAAATAGATTTACAGTTTCCGAGTATTTAATTCCCCTAGTATAAATAGTTTTATGTATTGAGTAGGAAACCTTTAAAACATTGATATTAATACCCAACCATGACAAATATTATCCTATAAGAGCACAAATAGTGCCTGCACCTCTAAAGTTTGTACGTCCTCCGGGTTGATAATTAAAGTAGGCTCTTAGTATAGCTACCCTCATTAGGCATCCATATTAGGAGCTCACCACTTTTTGGCACCGTTGCAGGAAGGCATCATTTTAGGACATCATATATCACAAAGAGGGATAGAGGTTGATCAAGCCAAAGTCTCAGTAATCAAAATGCCGCCACCACCTGTCAAACAAAGGGATGTGAGAAGTTTCCTTGGACAGATAGGGTACTACGGAAGGTTTATTGAAAATTATAGCAGAATTGCTGCCCCAATGTTTGCACTTCTCACAAAAGACAATGAGTTCATATGGACAAGCAATTGCATGGCAGCATTTGAAAGTCTTAAGCAAAAAACAATCACAGCACCAGTACTCCAAGGACCAAACTGAGAAATTCCATTTCACATCCACACAAATGCATCAGATAAAGCCATCGGATCTATGCTTGGACAAGAACACAACAAGAAACCCTATGCCATATACTATATAAGCAAAAATTTGGCTAGGGCAGAACTCAACTACACAGTCACAGAGAAGGAATTTATGGTAGTCATACATGCAATCAATAAATTCAAGCATTACATCACAGGATACCAGTGTTTTATCCACACCGACCACTCAACAATCAGATATCTTATGAACAAGCCTAATACTAGTGCAAGAATTATTAGATGGATGCCACTTCTACAAGAATTTGACATTACTATAATAGATAAACCAGGAAAGCACAATGTGGTAGCCGACTTTTTGTCAAGAGTCACACATGGAAAAGATAATGAATTGGTTCAAGATAACTTCCCTGATGAGCACCTTTTTTCCATATCAACAAGAAGCCCATGGTTTGTTGACATAGCAAACTATTTAGTATCCGGGAAGTTTCCAGAACATTACAGTTATAAAGAAAAGACAAAAGTAATAAGACAAAGTGCAACATACACATGGATAAAATGCATGCTTTTTAAACAGGGACCAGATCAAATACTTAGAAGGTGCATTAGGAAGAATGAAGTACATGACATAATGCATGCCACCCACAATGAACCATGTGGAGGAAACTATGCTGCAAAAAGGACAACCCATAAAATCTTGTAAACAGGATATTATTGGCCAACACTTCACAAGGATACTTACGAATATGTTTCACACTGTGATGATTGCTAGAGAATGGGAAAACCAAACACAAAAACAAGAGATGCCACTCCATCCACAAATATACTTGGAGGCATTTGAAAAGTGGGGATTTGATTTTGTTGGCCCATTCAACCCACAGTCTAATCATAAAAGCTACATCCTCGTATGCACTAATTACCTTACAAAATGGACGGAGGTAGCAACAATGGCTGCTGCAAATGAAACCAATGTGGCCAAATTCTTTACTGAGAAGATCTTTCACATGTTTGGGGTGCCAAGAGAAGTAGTTTCTAATCAGGGCCCACATTTTACATCAAATTTAATTGAATACTTGATGAAAAGAAGCAATGTAAAGCACAGACAGTCATCCTCCTACCACCCTCAAGCAAATGGTCAAGCTGAGGTAACCAACAGGGAATTAGAGAGAATCTTGACAAAAACTGTCCAACTTCACAAAAGGGATTGGGCTTACAGACTTAGTGAGGCAGTTTTGGCTTACAATACTACATGGAAAACAACTACAAGATTCACACCTTATGAACTAGTCTGTGGAAAAAACGTCAAGCTGCCAATCGAATTTGAAATAAAGACATTAAGAATTGCAGCAGATTTACAAATGGATCTATCAGAAATTCAAAAAGAATGCATGCTACAGCTGAATCAACTAGATGAGCACCGCCAACAAGCACTTACACATACCGAAATCATCCAAAAACAAAGAAAAAAATGGCATGAACAACATCTAAAGGATAAAAAGTTCAATGAAGGTGATTGGTAACTACTTTACGAATCCAGATTTCACACATTCAAAGGGAAGCTAACCACTAGATGGCTTGGACATTACATTATACATAAGATTTATGAAAATGGAGCTATGAGAATTATTACAATTGATGAACAACAGTTTCCCATGATAGTGAATGGACATTGACTCAAACTCTATAAGAAACCACAGTCAAAAGAAGAGTTTACACAAGTACTCTACCAACAACAACTGATGCTGATAGAAAATATGACAAAGCATTGGAAAATGAATAAAAATAAATAAAGAAAAAAATGAAAAAAAAGAGAAAAAAAAAACGAAAAAAGAGAAAGGAATGAAAAATTCATAAAAAGTAACATGCCAAATTACAGGGGCACACATATCCCCATGGAAGATCTAGCATTACTGTTGCAAAAAAAAATATCAACCACAATTCAAGCGAGCTGGGAAATTCTCAAATATTTTCAGCAATCAAGCAAGCCAGATATGCATTCAAGAGAGCCAGCAAAATTATCTACCACTACAGGAGCAATCCAACCACACTCTTCATTCAACTCTGCCATATAATCACGAGAGCCTGACCATACTTCATGTGAGCCTGCAATTGATTCAAGCAAGGCTACCATTTACTTCAAGTGAGCCTACAATTGATTCAAACGAGGCTGCCATTTATTCAAGAGAGCCAGTCACATACTGCCATTCAATCATCCAATATAAAGCATCATCACATGATTCATATCAACAACTGGCACAACTTTCAAAAGAAGCCAGTTCAGCAAATTCAAACAAGCAAAAAGGAAAAAGCAGCCCACACACGTAACTACTAACATGCAGAAATATACTACAGAATCCGCCATCCATGAAAAACACACCAGATCATCAATACAGGTACGCATACATAGCAAGGTAATCTCTAGAATGATTTTATTTTATTCTTAAGGTAAAACATTATCCCACACTACATTCATTTCTAGTCAGCTGAGGACAGCTTCTATTTTAAATCGGCGGCATGCTAGAATGACCTTAATAAGTCATGATCGCTACCTAAGTCTTTTCATCCTCAACAAATCATGATCACAACCCTCATCATATGAAGTACAGAGATCGATCATGGGGAAAAAGGGATAAAAAATGGCAAGTACAAGAATGATGAAAAGGATAGGTGCAAAAAGACAGTAAGTAAGGCTGCATAATCTTCCACGATTTTGCATATAACGAACCTCTCGGAATTCCCAAGAAGAAACAAACCAAAAAGCTAGTGCACTCACTCAGCCAGCATTGCAATCCTCGAGCCTGTAGGCAGAGCCCGACCAGTTGAGGGTATAAACCACATTCCAAATTTTTGGTTTTGTCTTATCATAAAGAAGTTTCTAAAATGACAAAGGGTTTCAAGAAAAGTGAACCAGAGGATCACAACACCATTTATCAGAGCTTGAGAATCCTGCAGATCATTCGCAATGCAGGCTGGATGCCTTTCATCCTTGGACTGAAAAGATATGATACAGGGGTAGCTCAAGAGTTTGCAAGAAACTTCAAACATATTAAGGATGAACAATACATCACACAAGTGAAGGGGTTACGTATTAAGATTGATGACGATGTAATTTCCAAATACACTGGACTACAGATAGGTTTGCATTGGAGCAGGGATGACAGGGAGGCAAACCAGGAAGCAAAAATAGCCTTATTTGAGCAAGGAGAGGTCTATGACGAAGACAACAATGGAGTCAAAAGAATCTCCATGCCAACGCCATGGGAGGACATGGCTGAAATTGTTCTGAGGTACATCTCATGCTCTGGTAGGTTAAGCTATGTTCCCATCTTTCATTTTCGGATCCTAGAGCTGTTAAGACACAGAACGCATCATCCACCAAACAACAACATTAGTATTCCATTTTACCTGCTCCAATCCCTAGCAGAAATTAGCAAGAAGGTGGCTAAAGGTAAGGAAGATGCCTTGGCCCATCATGTGCTAATCAAGTTAATCATTTGCGAGGAATTAAAGGTGAAAATACCAGAGCTTTCGTGGGAAGAATTCGTGTTGGTATCTACAGAAGATGTTCAAAGGATGAAAAGTAAACACACAGCTAGCATACCACTAGAAGAAATGAAGAGAGCTTCCTCTGCATCAGGGGAGAAACGGAAGATTGACCTGGACCATGTGGCAGAGAACCTGGTAAAAATCAAACATTCAAGAGAGGACTCCCCCAAGGAAAACCCAGAGATTCCTACCAAAAATTAGGAGCTGAAGAGAAGGAGCAAAAGATTCACCCAAGCATCCTGAATCCAAATAGACAAGGAAAAGAGTAGGGAACCCAGTCCCATTGTTCAAAGTGTGTCGGATGGGGATGATGATCAGTGGGTAGATCAGAGAGACCCCACTATAGAAGAGGAGCAGGACAAGCAAGAAATGTAGGATAAAGAAGAAGAGCAGAGCATACAAGAGCAAGACAACTTCCAGGGGAACCCTCCAGAGCACAATGAGAACTCCGGGGTCATTACCCAACTCCCTGAGGCACAGGCAGAATTGGAAAAGCTCAGAAATGAGCTGGAAACGTTAAGAATTGGGCCAGGAAGCCAGCCTACACCTTCCCTATTCTCACTTGAGAAGACACAAATCCTGAAGATGCATTATGTAGGGGAGCTACAACTGGCTGAGCAGAAAAATTCAATGCTTCAAGAAAAATTGGCCGAGGCACAAAATGAATTAGCCAAAAGGGACCGGGAGATTACCAAATTGAAGGACGTTTTGGCCACCACTACTGACATATATGATAGATTGCGGGACCTAAGACTGCCGTCGGTAATATATGGAGTTTATGTACAGGAGAAATGGGGCAAATTCCAGCTCCATAGGTTGAAGCAAGGACTCCGTATAGAGATAAGCACTCCCAAAGAGTTTATGTATGTATCTCTGAACTCCACAGAGCTAGAGAAGGACCAATTGAGTGAATTCTTCTTGCATAATTTCCTAGTTTCTGGCTCGCCCAATTGGTCACCAAACCCATATGTGGGCGACTTCCAGTTGAGGGAATTATGTTCGTGGATGAACCACGAAATTGAGCGAGCCCAGGACTACCATATCTATGTCGCATCCAAATGGAAAACCCCATTGATGATCATAGCAGAGCCAACTCACCCTGAAGGGATAATCTACAACCATAGGATCCTCACCCAGGACGAGGAACTAATCCCCATTCTCCTTGCAAAAAAACAGGAGGCTATGACTCATTTTGACATTACACCCCAAAGCACACAAAAGGAAGTTCATGATTCCATTAAGGAAAGGTGGAGTAGAGTGGCAAACGATCTGAAAAGAAGAGAACTCCACTCTCCCCTCAGGCTTGATGATGCTCTTTTCAAAGTCACACTCTACAAGGAATCTATGGAAAGAAATCAACTCAGATGGATTGGGATGAGGCTGAATCCCCCATTCTTTCTTTCCTTAGTCATCAAGGGATAGATTAATGAAGAGGAAGAAAGGAGGGCATGGGCCAAGGAGGATCAGAATTTTGGATATCACACGCAGGAAGGGATCCCTAGGGTGGTAGCATGGGACATCAGGGAGGTCGTCGACAACATGAGTAAGTCACCCAAGGATGGGTGAATCCTTCAAGTATGGGAGAGAATGATGAGTCCAATTTTCAGGTATTTGATAAACCTTTTCCCCGTAGTCAAGCTCAAGCAATGGTGAAGAAACACACTCATTTGTGGAAAAAATGTTTTACTTTAATTATTTAATGAAGTTTTTTTTTTACGATTATTCTTGTATGTTTAAAATGCATATTCAATAAACTAATTCTATGGAAATCAAGCGTGATTGAGTAGGTTCAGGGGCATGAAAGGACGAATGCGTAGAAGACTGAGGGATCATGCAACTCGGCGCCGTATTTCCTGATTTTTAGAGAACGCACTCCTGTTCAAGGAGAATCGAAATTTAGACAGTTAGTAGGTTCAGCATTAAGAATCATATAAATATGGACACTCGGGTAGCGAGAGGTCTCTGTTGACATTTTTGGAGAAACATTGTTTTACGTTTTTGCACTCTTGAGATACTTCTGAGTTCCAAACTTTTGTGAAGACATGGAGTTTATATTTTAATGGAAGATTGATGTTAAATCCCAGTCAGCATCTATAAGTTTCTTTTCCTCCTGAGTACGGGTTGGAGAGGGCCCCTCCAACACGTAAGTCAGGGGATTTCCATTTTTCAGGTATTTCTGATTATGTGTTTTACAGTGATGAAAATTTATATCGCATATGGAAGCATTTGAATGATTTCTTGATTCTGTAGTAATTTATAATACGTTATGTAGTTCAGCAATACGGTTTCAGTAGTCCTGTAGCTACTTTCTTCCAACGCACATTTTAAATAACGATTCCATATATATTAGCATTGCCTTCAAAAATCATGGTTTAGATCTAAGGTTTATGAATGTTTCCCATCATGATTAATTGCTTCTTGAGATTGATTGCTTTAATTTCTTAATAATAGATGTGTAGCATGAGATGTTAGATTAGAATTCTAGTTTTATGCATAAGTAATTACAAACCTTGCTTTCTTTAATTTAGAATAGATCTATTATGGCATTTCACTTTCATAGTCTGGATTCACCATTCTGCATTAGGTAGATTCATAGGAATATCTCTTTCACTATCAACATTTTTAATTCTTTAAAATAGATTTACTGCTTTCAGTATTTTAATTCTTTATAATAGATTTACTGCTTTCAGTATTTTAATTCTTTAAAAATAGATTTATTGCTTTTAGTATTTTAATTCTTTAAAATAGATTTACTGTTTCCCAGTATTTAATTCCCTAGTATAAACAGTTTTATTTATTGAGTAGACAACCTTTAAAACATTGATACTCATACCCAACCATGACAAATATCATCCTATAAGAGCACAAATAGTGCCTGCACCTCTAAAGTTTTTACGTCCCCCAGGTTGATAATTAAAGTAGGCTCTTAGTACAGCTGCCCTCATTAGGCATCCATATTGGGAGCTCACCAGTGACCAACCCTTCTTGTGCCCATTATTATGTTCATAATAGTTCTAGACTGCAAGAAGGGTCGGTCGATCCTTCTGATGTTCACCATTATGGATACATGTGAATTGTTGGATATAGGTGTTCACAATTCTCTACTAAACAAAGGGGCGGCCAATCCTTCTTGCCAGAAGTCGGAAGTCGGGATAAATATTGTTTATATGTTTTAACTTAGCCAATGTTCCGATCCATACTATTTATTGTAGAAGTAGGAATTCGGGAATTGTCGGCCGAACCTTCGTAGATTAAATATTTTTACATTTATCTAGTAAATGAAGGGTCGGCCGATCCTTATTGTGCTCAGTATTCTTCAAGTGGTCACCATTCTGGATATACTAGAATTGATGGTCTATCCTTTGTAGGTTGTATATTTTTACAATTTCTTCATAAATGAAGGGGTGGTCGACCCATCTTGTGCCCATTATTATGTTCATAATAGTTTTAGACTACAAGAAGGGTCGGTCAATCCTTCTTGTGTTCACCATTGTTTATACATGTGAATTGCTAGATATAGGTGTTCACAATTATCTACTAAATGAAGGGGCAACCGATCCTTCTTGTAGGAAGACGGAAGTCAGAATAAATAATTTTATATGTTATAGCTTAGCCAATGTACCGATCCCTACTATTTACTAAGGAAGTCGGGAGTCAGGAATTGTCATCCCAGCCTTTGTAGATTAAATATGTTTACCTTTCTCTCTTAAATAAAAGGTCGGCCGACCCTTCTTTTGATCAATATTTTCCAGTGTTCACCATTATGGATATACATGAATTCATGGTTGAGCCTTCATAGGTTGAATACTTTTACATTTCTCTCTTAAATAAAGGGAGACTCTCTTAAAAAGAGAGCAAAGTCTGCACACAACAATTTTAGCGTTATGCGAAGTTCATAAATTTGAAAATGTGTTTTGAAGTACACACAGTAAATCAAGTCATGAAGTAAAGAAGGGGGTAGTGATGCAAAGTTCCATCAAGAGAAGGGAAATGATTAGTGAGCTTCTCCGATCACCTAACCTTCGATGAAGCTAGAGAAAAATAGTCTCTACAGTTTTTGTTTCAAAACTAGCCGTTATAGTTTTTGTTTCAAAACTAGCCGTTATACAATACTTCCAGGAAATCGAGTTTTTCCTCTTTAAGGCATAATTGTCCGTTGAAGACACATTTAATGTAAGGAAAGGACCAATATCTAAGCTAGATTTGGACAATGGACATAACATTTAATGTTAACTTAGTCATTTTTGGGTGCGTCGTATTGTGTATTATGGATATAGAAAACAAAGAAGAACATAGTTACCTATTTTACCATGATTGTTAATTTTACCATGAGTAAATTCTGAGTGTTTACGAGTGAAGAACAGAGCATTTTGACATTACTTGTATGAGCAAGAAGACCTACAAGAGATATTAAATAAATTTCAACAGTCTGGTCTAGAAGTAGCTATGAAGATTCTCGTGAAAACAAAAACTCAAGAGAAGGGTGGGACTTCTAGAGCCACACCAGAATCCAAGTAGAAGGGTAAGCAGAAATCCAAGGAACAACGGAAGCCTTAGGCTGTAGAAACACCAAGAGAACTGCAGGCAAAGTGCCCTCACGAGAGGCCGATTCTGATGATACCTGAATACATTCAACCATGCAGAGAAGTTGCACCATTGGTAGTGTTGAAGAAGAAACCACATTATGACATCCCTCTTCCGTCGATGTCAAGCCATGTTTGGGAGAAGGAAAAATTGTTGGGAAAGATCCCAAAGTGTAAGTTTGCAAATTACGATCTGCTGAATTCGACCAAGTATCCGCAGTTTCAACCAGAAAGTTACATGTGTAGAAAATTTGATGAATCCACTAAGCAGATGACCATACAACCACATGACTGGATTGCACCATTATAGTCTTCAGGACTGTTGAACCTGTTACGGATTCCACACTTTGCGTGAAGTACAGAGATAACAACTATCATGCTTACGTTGTTGTCGTGCACACACCAAGGATACTTGTGGCTAGACCGCAAGATAGATATAAATACCTGATCTACATGATCATCCATCTACGCAAATGAGGTGTTGACCCTAGAATTTTTTTTTGGGTAAGAACAAATATAAAGAACTGGCCAAGTAGATGAATAGAGAATTTGGGTTAATGAAAGGAACTCCAGGCTATCCAGCAGACCATATTAAATATGTTTCCACATGGTTCACAGTGCAATTGATCGCAAGAAGAGTACTAAGAACATGCAGACCGACATAAGTTCCAACTACTGCAATATCCCTAGCCACCAAAGCTAAGGACAGGCTACCATTCAACTGGGAAGGCTACCTGTTGAATGAATTTTTGGATGATGTAGTGGATGCACAGGACAATGGCTCTCAGTTTCACTTCAACTGAATGATAGTCCTCATCGCATTTGTGGGATGGAAATATCCAAAGTATTAGCAGAATGTATAGGTGTTCCCTAGCGACTGTCATGGACCTCGATACACAAATATGTGGAGCAACGAAAGGACAGAAAGATAAAGGTTGAACAATGTTCAACTATATACATTTTATAAGAAATTATGCAAGGTGATTCCGTGCACTTCGCATATCCCAAAGCAGATAATAGTTGTGTACATCAGGAATATGACATTCAAGGTTGGTCTCCATTATATCTTTATACAACCCAGAGAGACATCGAATCTAGAATGGTATGAGGGTCGATATCAGCTAGATACGCTGAATATGTAACTCATTATTGAGGATTGCTCATTGGAATGGAAAGTTGATGCACCATAAGCACTTTTAACGACATCTGATGAGAGCGCCAATGAAAATGATCAATAAGAGAAAAATGGTGCTGAAGGAGAAGATGATCAATAAGAAGAAGAGTAACAACAACAACAAACTAACGATCCACCAGTAGGATAAAAGATAAAGAACCCCAAAACAGATGTTCCTGAGGTGGCGAGAAGAAAGAAACGAAATGTGAATAAGTCTTTGCTTTATGCAAGGTTACAAGACGATGACTATGACTGCATCAGAGCGAGAGTTCATGCACATATAGAAGAAACACTCGCAGAAAAAGAGAAAAAGAAGAGCAACGTCATGCAAGCATGGCACAAAGTATTCCCGAGTTGAGAACTGTGATGGAAAGGGTAGAGCAAGTACAAAGAGATATGAAGATAGATCAAAGGAGTCAATTCGAAGAGAAAGGAAAGCGCCCGCACTAACGATGCGATCTCGGCTGGTGTGCATAGAGCCAACAACTGTCATATTCCCATCCATTGAAGTCACTGAAGGTGCGAAGTAGCTTGTGCACTTATACATTAATGTGGTAATTTTTCCTATAGAGGGACTGCATGATCTACACTTGCAGGTTGTAGAAGAAATCAAAGATAGGGACATAATAACATACAACCAGCAATTGAAGTTGGAAGAAATATACAATGAATTGAGGAATGAATGCTAACAAAAGATGAATGAGCTAGCATACGCTCAAAAAAGACAGAAGAACATGAAAAAGGCCTTCAGATAAGTTTGCGTCAAGATCCTAGACTTCAATGAAGACCCTGTAGTTGAAGCGACTATAGTCAAGATCGGCACTGCAATCGACAATATTAAAGCAAAGATGGAGGACATAGAAATTGGATACAAAGATAAGATTGCAGACTTGGAGGCTACATAGAAACTTGGTACTCTGTCAGAAGTAAATACAATAAGAGATGAAGAGTTAAAAACTTCGACCAAAAGCATCTCCGTAGAAGTTTGGAGGTGCCAATATTTATTAGAAGAAGTGACATAGTTATGGGCCACATTGCAGGAAGACCCAGAATTGCAGAAGATTCATGGTGAAGTACAAAGGAAGCAAAAGGACCTTGACTCAATGAACATGGTGATGAAGGAATTGTTGTCGAGGCAAAGAATACAGAATTTCACATAATCAAAGGAACTTCGAAAAGAACTGAAGGCATTAAGGACCAAGGAGGAAGAAACTTGGGGCAAGTTGCAACCAATGCAGGGAGAGGAATTGGCGCTTTCTGAAGAGATTGAGGTCAAGCTGCAAGAGCTTCGCACAACAAAAAGTAGAGTTAAATACTAGATGTAGGAATCGATATATGCAATGCTGCTTGTCACAATGAAAGAAATAAGAGTAGGAAACTAAGGAGGCTGTTGCGAAGCTGAGCACAACATATCAATAGCTCGCAACAAATATGAATATACCTAGCAACGTGAAGTTAGTAAAACCTAGTGCAAGTGTCTCGAGGATGAGTCACAAATAAATGCTAGGGGCCTATTGGGAGAAAGCAAAGAAGAGGAAGTTATAAAGGTGAGTACAGTTAGGTGAGGCCCGACATTAACAATATTTGGGAGAAAAGAGACTCTGCAAATCCAAGGCAGAAGGTATGGAGAGAAAATCAGTGGAGAAGAAAGTACCTTTTTCCTTAATAAAGACAAGGTACTAAGGACATCTAGATGTGGTTGGCACAGTTAAGGGTCGAGGGACGAACTGAATGCTACAGGAGCAGGAAGTAAAGAAACAGAGTGGTGTAAATGACATACCACTATAGAAGTCAAAGCTATGCCGTTAGAGAAAGTGTCAAATTTAGAGGAAGCGACGCCAAAGGGACAACAAAGTTAAATCTTATTGTGGTTCACAGGAGAACAACTGGGTTTTCGGGTTTTGGGTACTATGGGGGTTGGCCCATAGTTATTGTAATATGTGACCTTCGGGAACATCTATATAAGGGTAATTTTGTATGAGTAAGGGTTAGGTATTAGGGGGTTATTTGGATTTTGATGGTTAGATAGACCTTAGAAGAGAATTGTGATGAAGAGAGAACAAACTCTATAGTTGAGTGTGTAGAGATATGATTGTAGAGAAGATTCCATAGTTGATTGCGCAGAATGGAACTGTTACCCTTCCGAGATAATAAAAGAACAGTTCCTATGGACGTAGCTTCCACCTGGGGGTGAACCACGTAAATCATTTTGTTTATGTGTATGAGTTTATGACATGTTTTGTATATGGTTTTATGTGCATTTACATATTTACTTTCATATGTATGTGAATGGTAATCGTAGATTGAGTAATTCGAATACTAGTGTGGGAATGTAAAGAAGAAACACCTAGTATGATGAATGCATATATAACTAGTGAATACAATAGAGATTCATCATAGTTCGGTATACTACGATCGCTGGGAAGTACGAATTCATCTGTTATTCTATCCCATTAGTAAATTTTAAATAGACTGTTAAGAGAGGTTGTTAACTACATCAGTGCATCGTCACGGTTACAGAAGCTTGATTATGTAACCCCCCATATTCGCTTCAGGTGAGAATTAAACCTGTTTACAAGGTGATGCCAAAGGAACTAGTGAAAGGGGTTTTGTTGTGTCTACATTTACCTCGTGACTAAAGGGTCAGCCGACCCTTCTTCTGCATAGTATCCTTCCACTGTTCACCATTCTGTATATACATGAATTGACGACCTAGACTTCCTAGGTTGAATATTTTCACAATTACCTCATAAATGAATGGGAGGCCAACCCTTCTTGTGCCCAGGATTCTGTTCAATATAATAGTTCTACACAGCAAGAATGGTCGGTCGATCCTTCTTGTGCTCACCATTATGGATACACGTGAATTCACAATTCTCTACTAAACAAAGGGGCGATCGATCCTGCTTGTTGGATTTTGGAAGTCGGGATAAATATTTTCTATATGTTATAACTTAGACATTGTCCCAATCCATACTATTTACTCCAGAATTTGGAAGTTAGGAATTGTCGGCCCAACATTCATAGATTAAATATTTTTAGATCTCTCTCGTAAATGAAGGGTCGAAAGACCCTTCTTTTGCACAATATTATTCCAGTGTTCACCTTTCTGCATATACATGAATTGATGGCGTATCCTTCATAGGTTGAATATTTTTACAATTCCCTCTTAAATGAAGGGGCGGCTGACCCTTCGTGTGCCCAGTATTCTTTTCATAATAGTTCTAGACTGCAAGAAGGGTCTGTCGATCTTTCTTATGCTCACCATTCTAGATACAAGTGAATTCAAAAATCTCTACTAAACAAAGGGGCGATCGATCCTTCTTGTCAGATTTTGGAAGTTAGGATAATAATTTTTTAATGTTATAACTTAGCCATTGTCCTGATCCATACTATTTACTATGGAATTTAGAAGTCAAGAATTGTCGTCCCAACATTTGTAGATTAAATATTTTTACATCTCTCTCGTAAATGAAGGGTCGGTCGATCCTTCTTGTGCGGAGTATTCTTTCAGTGTTTATTTTTCTGGATATACATGAATTGACGGCCTAGCCTTTGTAGGTTGAATATTTTTACAATTCCCTCTTAAATGAAGGGGTGGTCGACCCTTCTTGTGCCCAATATTATGTTCATAATAGTTCTAGACTGCAAGAAGGGTCGGTCGATCCTTCTTGTGTTCAACATTCTGGATATAGGTGAATTCACAATTCTCTATTAAACGAAGGGGCGACTGATCATTCTTGTCATATGTCGGAACTGAGGATAAGTATTTTTTATATGTTCTAACTTATCCAATTTCTCGATCCCTACTATTTATAGTGGAAGTCAGCATTCAGGAATGGTCGGCCTAGAATTTAGAGATTAAGTATTTTTACATTTCTCTTGTGAATGAAGGGTCGGCCGACCCTTCTTGTAAGCAGTATTATTCCATTGTTCACCATTATAGATATACATGAATTGATGGCCTAGCCTTCTTAGGTCAAATATTTTTACAATTCCCTCTTAAATGAAGGGGCGAAGACCCTTCTTCTGCCCCTTATTATGTTCATAATAATTCTAGATTGCAAGAAGGATCGGTCGATACTTCTTATGTTCACCATTCTGGATACAGCTGAATTCACAATTCTCTACTAAACAAAGGGTCGACCGATCCTTCTTGTCATATGACGGAAGTTGGGATAAATATCGTTATATGTTATAATTTATCCAATGTCCCGACCCCTACTATTTACTATGGAAGTCGCAAGTCAGGAATTGTTGGCCTAGACTTTGTAGATTAACTATTTTTACATTTCTCTCATGAATGAAGTGTCAACCGACCCTTCTTGTGCGCAACATTCTTCCGGTGTTCACCATTCTGCATATACATGAATTGACGACCTAGAATTCGTAGGTTGAATATTTTTACAATTACCTCATAAGTGAAGGGGTGGATGACCCTTCATGTGCCTAGTATTATGTTCATAATATTTCTAGACTACAAGAAGGGTTGGTCGATCCTTCTTGTGCTCACCATTCTAAATACAGGTGAATTCACAAGTCTCTACTAAACGAAGGGGAGGTCGATCATTCTTGTCGGATGTTAGAATTCGGGATAAATATTTTTTATATGTTAGAACTTAGCCAATGTATTGATCCCTACAATTTACTACAGAAGGCGGAAGTCAGGAATTGTTGGCCCATCCTTCGTAGATTAAATATTTTTACATCTTTCTCGTAAATTTAGGGTCGACCAAACCTTCTTGTGCAGAGTATTCTTCTAGTGTTCACCATTCTTTATATACATGAATTGAAGGCCTAGTCTTCCTAGGTTGAATATTTTTACAATTCCCTCTTAAATAAAGGGGCGACCGACCTTTCTTGTTCCCAGTATTCTGTTCATAATAGTTCTATACTGCAAGAAGCATTGGTCAATCTCCTTTGTTCACCATTCTAGATATAGGTGAATTCACAATTCTCTACTAAACGAAGGGGCAACCAATCCTTCTTGCCATATGTCGGAAGTTGGGATAAATATTTTTTATATGTTATAAATTACCCAATGTCCTGATCCCTACTATTTATTGCGGAAGTCGGAAGTCGGTAATTGTCATCCTAGACTTCACAGATGAACTATTTTTACATTTCTTTCATAAATGAAAGGTAGACTGACCCTTCTTGTGTGCAGTATTCTTCCAGTGTTCATCATTCTTCATATATATGAATTGACGGCCTATGCTTCCTAGGTTGAATATTTTTACAGTTCTCTCATAAATGAAGGGGCGAATGACCCTTCTTGCGCCCAATATTATGTTCATAGTAGTTCTAGACTACAAGAAGGGTCGGTCGATCCTTCTTGTGCTCACCATTCTAGTTACAGGTGAATTCATAATTCTCTACTAAAAGAAGGGGTAGTCGATCCTTCTTGTCGGATGTCAGAAGTTGGGATAAATATTTTTTATATGTTATAAATTAGCCAATGTATAGATCCCTACTATTTAATGTGGAAGTCAAAAGTCAGGAATTGTCGGCCGAGCCTTCGTAGATTAAATATTTTTACATATATCTCATAAATAATGGGACGACCAAACCCTCTTGTGCACAATATTCTTCCATTTTTCACCATTATGAATATACATGAATTGAGGGCCTAGCCTTCTTAGGTTGAATATTTTTACAATTCCCTCTTAAATGGAGGGGCAGCCGACCCTTCTTGTGCCAAGTATTCTGTTCATAATAGTTCAAGACTGCAAGAAGGGTCGGTTGATCCTCCTTGTGTTCACCATTTTGGATACAGGTGAATTCCCAATTCTCTACTAAATGAAGGGGCAACCAATCCTTCTTGTCATATATCGGAAGTTGGGATAAATATTTTTTATATGTTATAACTTAGCCAATGCATCGATCCCTACTATTTACCGCGGAAGTCAGAAGTCAGGAATCGTCATCCTAGACTTTGTAGATTAACTATTTTTACATTTCTCTCGTGAATGAAAGGTCGGCCGACCCATCTTGTGCATAGTATTCTACCAGTGTTCACCATTCTGTATATACATGAATTGACTACCTAGACTTCCTAGGTTGAATATTTTTACAATTCCCTCATAAAAGAATGGGAGGCCGACCCTTCTTGTGCCTAGTATTTTGTTCATAATAGTTCTACACTGCAAGAAGGGTCGGTCAATCCTTCTTGTGCTCACCATTCTAGATACAGGTGAATTCACAATTCTCTACTAAATGAAGGGGCGATCGATTCTTCTTGTTGAATTTTGGAAGTCGAGATAAATATTTTTTATACGTTATAACTTAGCCGTTGTCCCAATCCATACTATTTACTCTAGAATTCAGAAGTAAGGAATTGTCATCCCACCATTCGTAGATTAAATATTTTTATATCTCTCTCGTAAATGAAGGGTCGACCGAGCCTTTTTTTGTGTAGCATTATTCCAGTGTTCACCTTGCTACATATACATGAATTGATGGCCTAGCCTTTGTAGGTTGAATATTTTTACAATTCCCTCTTAAATGAAGGGGCGAGCGACCCTTCTTGAGCCTAGTATTTGGTTCATAATAGTTCTAGACTACAAGAAGGGTTGGTCGATCCTTCTTGTGATGGTGATGTAATTGTAACTTCGGAATGTATTTCACCTATGTATATTGTATTCCTATAGAGATGTTCTTATTCGTCTATACGGAAGTGTTTGTATTCCTATAGAGATGTTATTATTCGTGTATACGGAAGTGTTGTCATTTATATTGTAAGTGTCGTAACTTATACTTGATGGGTTATTAGACCAACCTAGTGGGGGTCGGACCTATCAGCATTATGCTATGTGGTTAAGATGAGGCCGACCTAGTAAAGGTTATTAGGCAAGTCAAGTCATGTATAAATAGAGTGGGGGAGGCACTCTATTTGATCATTCTATTATTCTCTCACACACTCATTGGAGAGTGGCAATCTATTGGAGGAGGAGAAGATTTTGGTAGGATTATATATCTTATGCTTGGGTTGTATCATTTCTCTATCTATCTCTGAGGAAGTTGCGGGGTTTTTCACCTTCTTGGTTTTCCCCGGTGAAACTCCGTGTCTCTTGTGTGCTTGCATTATTGTGTCCATGATTGATATGCTGTAGATATGTTGTACATGTTATTCTCTTAGCTAAGATCCTAGATCATATTGAAGTAAATTCTGAAAGACTAACATGGTATTAGAGCTAGCATGAAAGAAGGCATGGTATGGAATTTATGACACTTGTTACACTTGCGAAGCTAGGGCTTGATATAGAAAAAACCAGTCATCGTAGCACTTTCGCTATAAATTCATTTTGGAAAGGTTTCAAGATCGAAAATATTAGAGGTTGAAGATAAGATCCCCATGTACCTTGTGTCCAAAGGAGAGCCTCTAGTTTGCTTTACTTTATGAGTTATGATCTGTACAATCTAGGGTTTTTGCCTCTTCTAGATCTCAATCATAAATAGGTGACCTAGGAAAAAAGGTCATAACTTGGGCTAGGAAGCTCCAAATGAAATTTCGTAAACAGTGATAGGTAGGGCATGGATGGTGCTTTCGCAAGTAAGTTTTTCAGAGGCTAAAATTGAACCATTGACCGTACAAGCTCGCTCTCCTGTTTTATCCCATAAACAGGTCACGTTGCAACACTTGGCATAGCTCTCTCTAAAAGAATCCATTTGAGGTGTGACTTATGGGGTTGGAAAGATGACAAGTCAGGGTACCACAAGAAGAATTTTCAAAAGATATATATCTGACATTTTGAGGTTACACCAGAAACAATCAGGTGCATATTTATGTCAAAACAGAATTGGATTTTGAGCACCTTCATTCATGGCTCCGGGAATTTAGGGTTTCGAAGAATGTTGGAATTTTTGTATCAGAGACCAAGGCTATATGCTCCTCATCAAAATCAAAATTTAGAGACTAAGATCGAATTTTTTGGTTGGGCAGAAGGCTGGGCTTGATCAAACCCTAGTTCAGGACTTTGATCGGAAAAGTGAAAAATTAGGGCTTCTACAAAAATGGGATTTTTTAAAATCTGTGAGCATAGCTGGAAGCGCCTTGGACAAATCAAAGTTTAGAGCTTTGGATCAAACTATTTGGTTGGGTGAAGCTCCGGGAAACTCAAACCCTAATTCAGGGTCCTCCCTAGTGAATCTAGAAGATTGAAAAGCAAATTTGAGGGGTGAAACTTTGCAGTTTTCAAATTCTGAGTATACCAGGTTGATCAACTCATCAAGGCACATATTTCCATCCTTTCAGAAGTTTGAAATTCAAAGTTTGAATTTTTAGGGTTTCTCTAACAAACCCTAATCCAACTCTAGATCCAGTTTCTGTAAATCAAGTGGATCGGGTTAATCCTAGAATAGAATTGATTGGTCACTTGCATAAGTGAATAAGTTCATGTTTCAGAGGAAGATGAGGCTAAGGCATTACATAAGAATATTACAAGCAATCTCGACAGGTATGACTTATCTAGGTATGTTTCGAGATCTGTTCATGATTAAGTTTATGGTATCTTTGTCATCATTAAGGTTAGTACAATCTTGATTAACTTTAGACTTGTCGTATCACCTTAATTATGAATGCAGATATTCATTGATTAGGGTTTTTACACTTATGATTGTACTAATGCATTGTGGTGTTGTATGAGGTTGATGTACTTGTCCATTAACATGAAAGGTACATCAAGAAAGACAAATCATGTTCTAGTTCAACAACATATGACCATGGTGACATGAATATAAAGATTCATCCATTGTCATGAATCACATAGAATATCTACTTACGAGGTATGTATAACTTGGTTCTATAATGGTTAACCTATGAGAAATGCAGGTTACTAGCACAAGTCATTGAAGAGAACAAGAAGACATTATGCGGGTATGTTAGACATAACTAGCTAACATGCTAATCCAGGTATGTTTTTCCTATATCAAGTTAGAATCCTACCTTGTGTTAGGATCTCTTACATAAGTATACATGGCATGATTGATAATGATTATTTATGAAGTTAGAAATTTAAGTAATCTAGGTTTTATGCATATTATGTCTCTTACCTTGATTGATGATATGACTAATCAGAAGAGCTCTATGGTCAAATATGAATATGCATGAGTAAGAGAAGTCTTCCCTAAAACTTTGAATGCTAATGCTTATTATTTGTGTTTGAAATGATCATGACCATACACGTTTAACATTATTTAGAATCATAATGTTTTGATAATATTGAGATTATACTAATGGATGTACGGTTATGTATGAGATCTTGAGGATGACACATTCATGACACTAGTGCACACATAAGCATGCATAGTGGTCCAGGATGAATATAAGTTCAAGGAAAGGTATTAATCCAGGAAGCAAAGATCAAGAGGGAGCACAGTCGAGGAAGCAAATATCAAGAGGGAGCACACTCCAGTAGTTCCTGCAAGGAAGCAAAGATTGAGAGGGAGTCCACCCTCCAAACAAACGAAGATAAGTATTTGAATTGTTATTAGTTAAATGATGTTGTTCATTCATGTACATATTTATGTTCCTAGATTTAGGATGTATATTATGTATTAATGAACAAGATACTACTAATATAGTAATGGGTAAGTGGCCTATGGCACTGTACAACATTCCATTGCTACTTATCTAGAATGAAACCTCTTTGCTAACATGTTGGGAGTAGTGCAAACTCTTAACAATGTTATGGTAGAGATGGATGACATCTAGAAAGTTATGGGATATTGATAAATGTTGTATTGAAGCATTGGATAAGATAATTGCATGGTTGTATGACATATATTCTTATGTGTAATATTTTGGTTCTGAAAAAAAAAAACTATGAGAAGTTTCTAATCATGTAATTGAATTTGATTTGTAGGAAAAATTGTGTACAATCACCTACAAAAGAAGGACTACAACATTTGTTCTAGCAAGGAAGTTTAAAGAAAAATATATATTGAGGATATTGAAGAAACTGAAGTTCCAAGGATTCGGGATGCAGTAATAAAAGAAATCCATGATGGAGGAATATCAGTCGATCATGAAGAATGATGTTTGGGATGTGGTCCCAAGACCTAAAGGAAAGTCTGTTGTGACTTCCAAGTGGATCTATAAGATCAAGCATGCTGCAGATGGTAGCATAGGCAAAGTTTGTTGCTCGTGGCTTCTCCCAGAAATAGGGAATAGACTATGAAGAGACTTTTCCTCCTGTAGCCAGATACACTTCCATCATAATAGTACTTGCTCTGGCTGCAGTGATGAAGTGGAAGATACACCAGATGAATGTCAAGATAGCTTTCTTGAATGGTGTAGTCGAATAGGAAGTGTATGTGGAGCAACCACTCGGTTTTGAGACACATGATAGGGAGTCATATGTGTGCAGGTTGAAGAAAGCCTTGTATGGCTTGAATCAAGCTCCTAGTGTTGGAACATTTAAAAAACCCACTATGTCATTCTAGACTTAGGATAAAATTAATTAATCATTTATGATTAATTTCCTTAGTTTTGACTAGGTAGAATAGGCTAGTTTTGTCTTTTAGTGGATCCCATGCTATCCTCATTCACAAAAACGAATTTGGATAGATTCTAGATAATATTTCCTTGGATTGTGTCTAATTTTATTCCATTCCTGAATTAGAAAGACACTATCCAGTTTTAGTTAGCTTTGTCCTGTTTTTTCTGCTTTCTAGTGGAAAAGATAAAGCTAGTTTACTTGGAATCTTTTGCCACTTGACCAATTCGACCTCCACATCGTATCTAACCTTCTAAATCCATCATTACATTCCATTTACCTCACTCATGAGCTACCATACCATACTTTCCAAATTCGTGAGCCTCTAGCATAGTTTTGGAAACTGCTTTTGCCACCTAGGGGTTTTTTTTGTCTTTTCTAAGCCTTTCTTTTTGCTCTTTCAATATTGCTTCAAAGCAATTCGATTTTCTCCATGGAGAATGTATTATATATTGTTATCATATCAATGAATAAGATACAAAGTTTTTTCCATAATTTATTCTCTCTATTCGTCTTCTCTCATTGTCTAAAATATTCCATGGTTAAATTGTCTTATGAATCTAGTTCCTAGTAATTGAAAATATCACATGGTATCAGAGCTAGCTTGATTCAAAACAATTTCCAAGAGTATTTTTTGCAGGTATTACCATTACCAGGAGTGCATCAGTATGGAGAAAAATCAATCCAAAGATGTGACTCTCACTCGCTTCAATTTCTTTGACTGGAAGGTGCATATGATCATCCATCTTCAAAGCAAAGGATTGTATAGAGCCACTATGGGGCTTGAAACTGAGCCAGGAGCTGTTGCATTAAAATCCAAATGGTTCAATAGGCTTGATGAAGCTTATGGGTTACTTTGTCTCTCTGTATCTCCATATCTTCTATTCCATATCGATTCTCTATCAACTCCAAATGAAGTGTGGACAAAGCTAGAGTCTCTCTTTGGAAAACAGGACGAGCTTAGAGGTCATTTGTTGGAGATTGAGATGATCTCTCTTAGTCCAAGTAATTTCGATTCTATGGAGGAGTTCATATAAAAATTCAAGAACCTAGTGCTTCAACTCAAGCAATGTGGTATAGAGAACAAGGATGAGCAATTAATCCTTACCATTCTGTCAAAACCGAGCTCTGAATACTCAATATTTGTATCTACTTTTCATTCTACAAGACTTGTGGTTCCCGAGTGGAAGATGCAAACCTTGGATGCATTCATTGATTCGCTCACTCAAGAAAAGGGCAAGATGGTCCAAATGAGGGATCAATCACCCTCCAAAGACTTTGCACTTGTTTCTCATGGAGCAAAGAGTTTTAAGAATGACAAATCCAAAGAGAAGATATTGTCAAATGAAGAGGATACTTACTAATGGAGATTCCAAATCCAAGAAGATGAAGAAGGAGAAGCCCAAGTGTTCTTATTGCTGCAAAGGCACTCATCGTGATAAATATTGCTTCAAGAAGAAATTAGACATCATGGCCAAGATGCTTGAAGAGCATAACATAGATGTTCCTGACTTTGCAAAGAAAGAACAAGGCAAGGTTGTTGTAGAACAAGAACTCTGTCTGCAAGCCTCTCCCAAAGGTAATAATGTTTATGCTTTGAGTGCTAGTGTGAAATATAATTCTGATGTCTATGATATTGATTCAAATTCTGATATATCAGAATCAGAAACCTTCACCTCTTCCTTGGAACAATCTTCAGTCAGTTCATCCAAGTCTACTCTCAAAACTAGTCATTTTTTACTAGCTTCTGACTTGTCTTCTGAAAGGTCTTTCCACCATCATTCAAATCTTTTAGATTATGATTTAGAATATGATTTACAGTCTAATATGTAGGTCATTACATATCCCACATCATATTCCCAACCTTTGGATGCAAAAAAGACCCTACAAACCCCAAGTTCTCCAGTTAAGAAACTACACAATTCTATGTTTTCCTACACTGTGTCACTTTCCTCTGTTGCACTTTTGTCTTGCATATCTTTCATTGGTTGGACATCCATTGTTTTGGAATTATTTGGACTGATATTCCACACATATGGACATGAACCCATCACTCATGGTTCAAAATTCAAGTCCTCACACTCTCCAGGCTCGCTTAGTTGTCCGGGTGATCTAGTTTCTCAAAAACTTTCTACTGAAATTATGTTCGATCATGGAGACTTCACATGTTTAGTGGTTGCTGCTCCATATGAATTACATTCTAATATTTCAGATCTGCATCATCTCATTTTAAATATCAGAAAGGTTCTACATCAGTTTGAGAAGAAAGTACAAGAACTAGTACACCACATTGCAGCTACAAAAGAAATTGATCCTGTTGAGTTCATTGTTTCTCCTTGGGAAGGAGTATGCATAGATCTTCTTTCCATCATTGATTATGTTTTCAGATTTTATTATGTTTGTTACAATAGTAAGAAAAATTCATTTGATGCTCCTCCATCATCGGAAGATGAACTTCATAGATCTTCAACACATGGTTCTTGCCTACACAACATCGATGCACTGATGCATGATCATGACATCCACAATCTCTTCATCAAGTCAGTTACTCGGAGGCAGCCCATTCAGTTCATTCAGTTCATTCAGATCATTCAAATGAGCAACATGATAGTATGAAGACATCAAGCATGTCCATTTTTTAGGGAGGGTTTTGTTCCCATGAGGTTTTCCCTGTTTTCTCGGTTTACATGGACTAGTTATTTTTGTATTGGGGTGACCATAAGCCTTGTTGCTTGGGCCCTATATTTCTGATATTTTTCTAATTCCCATCACATAAAGTTAGGCTTAAGGGAGGGTTTTGGAACATTTAAAAAACCCACTATGTCATTCTAGACTTAGGATAAAATTAATTAATCATTTATGATTAATTTCCTGAGTTTTGACTAGGTAGAATAGGCCAGTTTTGTCTTTTAGTGGACCACATGCTATCCTCATTCACAAAAATGAATTTGGATAGATTCTCGATAAGATTTTTTTGGATTCTGTCTGATTTTATTCCATTCCTGAATTAGAAAGACACTATCCAGTTTTAGTTAGCTTTTTCCTGTTTTTTCTGCTTTCTAATGGAAAAGATAAAGCTAGTTTACTTGGAATCTTTTGCCACTTGACCAATTCAACCTCCACATCATATATAACCTTCTAAAGTCATAATTACATTCCATTTACCTCACTCATGAGCTTCCATACCATACTTGCCAAATTCGTGATCCTCTAGCACAGTTTTGGAAACTACTTTTGCCACCTAGGGGTTTTTTTTGTCTTTTCTAAGCTTTTCTTTTTGCTCTTTCCATATTGCTTCAAAGAAATTTGATTTTCTCCATGGAGGATGTATTATATATTGTTATCATATCAATGAATAAGATACAGAGTGTTTTCCATAATTTATTCTCTCTATTCTTCTCTCATTGTCTAAAATATTCCATGGTTAAATTGTCTTATGAATCTAGTTCCTAGTAATTGAAAATCTCACACCTAGAACTTGGTATGGTAGGATGGACAGTTTTTCTATCCAGTTTGGGATTTACCAAGAGAAAAGCAGATTCCAACCTTTACTACAAGTTTGAGGAAGGAAATCCTGTAATACTAATCCTATATGTGGATGACCTGTTTGTTACAGGAGAGGATGGGTTGATTTCTGACACCAAGAGGAAGCTTGCAGTCGAGTTCGAGATGGAGGACTTGGGGATGATGCACTATTTCCTAGGCATGGAGGTGTGGCAGAGTGCAGATGGAATCTTCCTTGGACAAGGGAAGTATACAGTAGAGATCCTGAAGAGGTTCAGGATGATGGACTGCAAGGCCATGGCCACACCTATGGCATCGAACCTAAAGCTTCTATGTGATGCTTCATCTGATCTGGTTGATGTCATGGTGTATCATCAGATGATTGGGTCCTTGATGTACTTGACGAACACTAGACCAGATATTCGCTTTGCAGTAAACACATTGATCCAGTTCTTGACGGATCCCAGAGGTGTTCACCTGGTTGCTGTAATGCATATTCTGAGGTAACTGAAGGGTACATTTGATTATGGGCCCAAGTATGATCTGAATCAAAGGTTTAACCTGCAAGGTTATGTTGATTCAGACTGGGCAGGAAGCGCTGTAAATAGGAAGAGCACATTTGGGTGCTAATTCAGTATGGGATTGGGTGTGATCTCTTGGTTTAGCAGGAAGCAATCCTGTGTAGCACTGAGTACAGCCAAGACAGAGCATGTTACAGCTTGTTCGGCTAGTTGTGAGGCAGTATGGATCCGAAAGCTACTATCTGAGTTATTTGATCTCCCACTAGAGGCTACTTGTATCTTTTGTGACAACCAGAGTTGTGTGAAGCTGTCTGAGAACCCGGTGTTCCACGACAGGTTGAAGCACATTGAGATCAAATATCACTATATCAAGGATATGGTGCAGAGAGGAGTAGTAAAGCTCCTGTATGTTGCGACGAATGAGCAGGTTGCAAATGTGTTGACAAAACAACTAGGCAGAGTGAAGTTTGAATACTTCAGAGAGAGGCTTGGTGTTTTTCAGATTGACGACACTTTGAGGAAGAAGTGATGGACACATTTGTAGGAGCCATTCCAAGCATGGTGAGCGGAGGATCCTTCCCATTGCTGTGGATGTAAGCATGGTGTGAGATGAGCATAAAGACGATGCACCAGTTACTGCTTTGGATATGCATCAGTTGGATGCTTTGATCAGTTTGATCATGGATTTGTATATGTATCAGGTGGATACATTGTATGATCAGGTGGATCATGTATTTGTATATGTATCTGGTGGATACATTGTATGATCAGGTGGATCATGTATTTGTATATGTATCCGGTGGATACATTGTATGATCAGGTGGATCATGTATTTGTGTATGTATCCGGAGGATGGATTGTATGATCAGGATGATCATGGATGACGAGCTTCAGGATGTTTCTCTAGATGATATGCATCAGGACGATGCAGTGATGATGATCAGGATGATCATGTGTGATGAGTATCAGGACAATTCTCTGGATGATATGCATAAGGACGATGTTATGATGATGATCAGGATGATCATGTACATTAGGATGATGTATGGTGAGTATCAGGTTGATACTCTGTGGCCATGGACATGTTGTGCAAGGGTAGCATGTAATAAGTCCTGGAGATCTGGATAGGTTGTGCTAGTCACGTAAAAGGCCTCAGATGCTCTTTAGAGATCTTGTTCGGCAAGACATTCTTTTAAGGTTTTGCTAGACCACATGTAATAAGTCCTGGATATCTGGACAGGTTGTGTTAGTCATGTAAAAGGCCTTAGATGCTCTTTAGAGATCTTGCTTGGAAAGACACTCTTTTAAGGTTTTGTGGGGACCACATGTAATAAGTCCTAGAGATATGGATAGGTTGTGCTAGTCACGTAAAAGGCATCAGATGCTCTTTGGATATCTTGCTTGGAAAGACACTCTTTTAAGGTTTTGTGGTAGGGGTCACATGTAATAAGTCCTGGAGATCCAAACAGGTTGTGCTAGACATGTAAAAGGCCTCAGATGCTCTTTAGAGATCTTGCTGGGCGAGACACTCTTTTAAGGTTTTGTGACAGTCACATGTAAAAGATCCTGGGAGATCCGATAGGTTGAGCTGTGTGCTTGTAAAATGCATGGGATGATCTTTCGAGGTTTTGTTGACGCACATAATTAGTCGTAGAATCCATAGTATGACCACTGATGATGAAGACCTATAGGTGGTGGGCCTACAACCAGTATGAAAAAGGACTGGCTCTGTAGAGCTTCCTATGATGAGTGGTTCAGATATTGATTGAGATAGCAGCAGCAATGACGATGACGATGATTCGTTGTCGATGATCCAGTGACGATGATCCAGAGAAGAAGACTTGTGCTAGAGGACCTTTGTCAAGAAATAACTTCCTAGTTAAGAGGGAGTGTTGATGTAATTGTAACTTCGGAATGTATTTCACCTATGTATATTGTATTCCTATAGAGATGTTATTATTCCTCTATACGGAAGTGTTTGTATTCCTATAGAGATGTTATTATTCCTCTATCCGGAAGTGTCGTCATTTATATTGTAAGTGTCGTAACTTATACTTGATGGGTTATTAGACCACCTTGATGGGGTTGGCCCTGTATGAGTCATGTGGGTAAAAGGGTTATTAGACCACCCTAGAGGGGGTCGGCCCTTTCAGCATTATGCTATGTGGTTAAGTTGAGTCCAACCTAGTAAAGGTTATTAGGCAAGTCAATTCATGTATAAATAGAGTGCGGGAGGCACTCTATTTGATCATTCTATTATTCTCTCACACACTCAATGGAGAGTGGTGCACTAGTGGAGGAGGAGAAGTTGTTCCTATGAGTATATGTCTTATGCTTGGGTTGTATCATTGCTTTATCTATCTCTGAGGAAGTTGCGGGGTTTTTCACCTTCTTGGTTTTCCCTGGTGAAACTCTGTGTCTCTTGTGTGCTTGCATTATTGTGTCCATGACTGATATGCTGTAGATATGTTGTACATGTTATATTCTCAGTTAAGATCCTAGATCAGATTGAAGTAAATTCTGAAAAACTAACATGCATGACCATTCTGGATACAGGTGAATTCACAAATCTCTACTAAAAATGAGGCGGCCGATCCTTCTTGTCGGATTTCGAAAGTCGGGATAAATATTTTTTATATGTTATAACTTAGCCATTGTCCTAATCCATACTATTTACTGTGGAAGTCAGAAGTCTGGAATTGTCGTCCCAACATTCGTAGATTAAATATTTTTAGATCTCTCTCATAAATGAAGGGTCGACCGACCCTTCTTGTGCGCACTATTATTCCAGTGTTCACCTTTTTGAATATACATGAATTGACGGCCAGGCCTTCGTAGGTTGAATATTTTTACAATTCCCTCTCAAATGAAGGGGTGGTTGACCCTTCTTGTGCCCAGTATTATGTTCACAATAGTTCTAAACTTTAAGAAGGGTCGATCGATCCTTCTTGTGTTCAACATTCTGGATATTGGTGAATTCACAATTCTCTACTAAACGAAGGGGTGACCGATCCTTCTTGTCATATGTCAGAAGTCAGGATAAATATTTTTATATGTTATAACTTAGCCAATGTCCCAATCCATAGTATTTACAGTGGAAGTAGGAATGGTCGGCCTAGACTTCGCAGATTAACTATTTTTACATTTCTCTCTTGAATGAAGAGTTGGCCGACCCTTCTTGTGCGCAGTATTCTTCCAGTGTTCACCATTCTGTATATACATGAATTGATGAACTAGACTTGTTAGGTTGAATATTTTTACAATTCCCTCATAAATGAAGGCGCGACTGACCCTTTGTGTGCCCAGTATTCTATTCATAATAGTTCTAGAATGCAAGAACAGTCTGTCAATCCTTCTTGTGCTCACCATTCTGGATACAGGTGAATTCACAATTTTCTACTAAACAAAGGGGTGATCGATCGTTCTTGTCGAATGTCAAAAGTCGGGATAAATATTTTTTATATGTTATAACTTAGCCAATGTCCCAACCCATACTATTTATTGCAGAATTCAGAAGTTGGGAATTGTCGGCCCAAGAGTCGTAGATAAATGTTTTTTAGATCTCTCGCATAAATGAAGGGTCAGTGACCCTTCTTGTGCGCAATTTTACTCCAGTGTTCACCATTCTGCATATGCATGAATTGATGACCTAGCCTTAGTAGGTTGAATATTTTTACAATTCCCTCTTAATTGAAGGGGCAGACGACCCTTCTTATGCCCAGTATTCTGTTCATAATAGTTCTAGACTGCAAGAAGGGTCGGTCGATCCTTCTCGTGTTCAACATTTTGTATACAGGTGAATTCACAATTCTCTACTAAACAAAGGGGATACCAATCCTTCTTGTCATATGTCGAAATTCGGGATAAATATATTTTATATGTTATAGCTTAGCCAATGTCCCGATCCCTAGTATTTATAATGGAAGTCAGAATTCGGGAATTGTCGTCCTAGACTTCGCAGATTAACTATTTTTATATTTCTCTCATAAATGTAGGGTCAGTCAACCCTTCTTGTGATCGGTATTCTTCTAGTGTTGACCATTTTGCATGCACATGAATTGACGACCTATACTTTGTAGGTTGAATATAAAAAAGTGGCCTCATTATGGAGGAAGGAAGGGTTCACAAACAACAGGTGTTGGATGAAATTGACATAAATATATATTAAGCAGGGAAGGCTTTTTTGGACAATATTATTTTGATACATTACTTAAAATAGTTGTATAATATAGTAGAATATTAACTAAAATACATAGATAAATACTTTTTGGTTTATTGATTGTGATATGCAATGCTAAATGTTGATGTGGATGGAAGATGACAAACAAGGTTATTATGAGATAAAAACCTGTGTAACATGTGGAATAGTGTCCATTTGGGAGACAAGTATGTTTCACATGTAACAAATGATTATCATGATCATTGACCATTATGGACAAGAATATGTATAGTTTCTTTGATTCATAATATGAATAGCATCAAGCTCTTTTTCTTCTAGGAAAATGAAAAAAAAAACTTCTAACTAGGATGAATTCTGCATTAATTTGGAAGAAAGAACATTGACAATATTTAAATGTGTGAACTAGTGCATATATAATGAATTCTAAATCACATAGTATAGTCAAATATGAGGCAATGAAATAATATGGTGTAACATGAAATACATTCACAAAAGAGAAATTAACAAATTGAAGAAAGTAGAAACATATGAATCTCTGTTTTCGATAGACTTGTGCTTCTTCTCTTCATTAAAGTCTTCAAAAAATATTACATCACTGTATTTTTTTCTCTCGGATCCAACCCCGATTACTTTGTAAAATAAAAATTTATACAAAATGTTCTTTGAATAAA
The DNA here is from genome assembly GCA_027924585.1 of Larix kaempferi. NCBI lineage: Eukaryota > Viridiplantae > Streptophyta > Pinopsida > Pinales > Pinaceae > Larix > Larix kaempferi. The sequence continues at coordinate 56,423,453 of BSBM01000456.1, read as the reverse complement.
CCCTGCCTGATTCTTTGTTAAAAAAAGAAATTTCAAAGAAATCTCTAAACTTCAGGAACATTTGTTTTGTTGTCGACCAAGCTAGTATAGTGTTTTTTTATTTGGGATGATGTAACACTCGGAAAGTTAACAAAGGAACCACAACTTAATTTCAAATTAAGAGACTTGTATATGCATTCTTGATATAACCTGTATTTTGCTTTCCCAAAATATTCAACAATTTTCCATTGCTCTTGATTTGGGATTTCATAATCCATCATTTCTTTCACCATCACCTCCAATTCTATGCATTCTTTGTAACATACAGCTAGAACATCTTTCTTAATCATTCAAAAAATTTCTAGTATTTCAAAATCATCGGTCAATTTATCAATTATTATCTTTCCAGTTAATCCTTTAACCAAACATTCAAATTTCAAGTGATCCATATGAGCCTGTATTATCAAACTGTGATAATTTTCTTGAGTCATTAATTTTCCATCATCACTCCAAAAAGAAGGTAGACTAGTTTCAAAAACCCCAGAAGTAATTCGTTAAAATTTTTAACTTCAAGGACCATCTGTTGCACTTTGTCTTGTACTTCTTTAACAGGATCATGCTTGCCAATAATTCTTCTTGTCGAAATCATGATTGATGGTCTGTCTTTGATTCCAAAAACCTGCATATCTAATTGAGTTAGAGTGTTTAAAAATATGACTGTATTTTGAGTTGTTTCTGAATGCCTTTTGCATAATGTCTCGTTTGCCACTTTACACCTCTAGAGAGCTATATTTTCTATAGCATCTTTATCTTCCATAGAATTCAAATGTGACTAGAATTTGGTGACTTCCACTGATATCGGATCCCATATAAAGTGTTTAGATCCTTGTAATGGAATCCTACCTGTCAATCTATCTTTTAATTCGTCAACTTTTTTTTTCAACTGTTTTCTATCACTCAAAGCTTTTTCCTTTTCTTTAGGATTTTGAATTACTTCATGTTTCAACTCCTAGTTTTCTGCTTTCAACTCTTCTATCTCTACATATTTTAGACTAATTTGTGACATGGAATTGGTCAATCCTATATGGAGGAAATTTCCATTTGTCCTTCATATGTACATAGAGATTGATCCCTTGGCTTCTCTGGAACTTGCACAGTTTCAATCTGATTGGTATTTAACACTGGAATTTGTGACAACAATTCAATCATTTATATTTCCCAAGCATGCTTTTCATCTTGTAACCTTAACATTTTATTTTTGTGATCCATCATTGCTTGATATATGGATTCTTTTTCTTGTTGTAATACTGTCAACTCTGTAGATTGGGCATGTTGATTATTTGGCACCTTCAATTTTTTCATGAGTATTTGGATGGTATTTTCTTTTTCATCAAGGATCCTTTTGGTACACTGAGTGTTCCCTGGCTTGGCTCCCACAATTGTAAGGTCCATTTGTATTCTTTTAATCTGGATCAAATTTGTTTTTTTTTCTTCCTTCTCTTGCCTCAATTGAATCTCCAACTTTGCTATCACAGACTGCAATTTAGAACTTTTTAGAGTGGATTGTAATAAATTATAGTACATGACATCTCCTGTTTGTCTATGTAATTGAATCTTATTGAGTATGTTAATCTCATCAAGTTTAAATTCCATTTCACAAAATTTCTCATCTTTCACCACTACAAACCTTAGAGTGTTTCTTTCTGGATCCTTAACTGTAAGAAGTGAAAATTTTGTTCTACCAAATTTCTTACTTGAGGGAAAAATTTTTGATATTCTTCAAAAGATTGCTTTCTCTTTTCTATATATTGTGAAAGGAAATCAAATCTGGACTTATACTGAGAGTTACTTCCATATTCCTTTATTTCTGAAAAGAAAGAATATTGTTGCATATTTATAGGTGGTTGCGAAATCAAAATAGTTTTTTATGGAACAATTAAATCTCGTTCCTCCATACTAATAATTTCCTTCTGTTGTTCCACTTTTTATTTCTTGCTTGAAACTTCTTCATCAACTTCCATACTATCAACTTCTAAAATAGTTCTCTTATTGGTGATATTAGATTTAGCTGGTGTCTGAACCAACATTGCCAAATTGTTTGTTTGTTCCATATTCACTTCTTTCTTATCTTGTTCAAATTTGAATATATTTGCCATTTCTTTTAACCCTTCAATTGCTTGATGATCAAAAGCCTTGTTTATATTTTGATGTCTCCTTTGAGATATAATTTGATGAGGATCATAATTAATCCTTTTAGCCTCTTGGAAATCCATCATCTTCAATATTTTTTCTACTGTAGATAGGGATTCCTTAGTCTTAATAATGAATGGACCAACTTTAAGAGGGAATTTCACATTTGATAATTTTTTGAAAACACCAAAATGTTCTTCTTCTGAATGCAACCTTTGTCTAATAAATTCTGAGGCGAAAACCCTAGGTGTTAAAAAGGCTAGCAAAAGATATGATGCTCTGATAAAACCATACACTCTAATTATAGTATGTTCCTTATACCTGTTTGGCCTTCTAGTGTAGGCTGCATCGTTTTTTTCATTTCTTCTAACACTTGGGGAAATTCAACATTAAAAATAATTATGTAAACTTATACCATGATTGTATTGGTGAATTCAAACATAATGTGTTTAGGAAGGTCATGAGAAAAGAAGGTACCAAGAAACTTCAATTCAGAAATATTTGAACACAAGAACAGGCTCAGGAGATATGGTTGATATCTTAAATGGTTCAACTCGTGGAAACTCACCAATTGGACATGAATCGCTTTAGGTAGGAATTCATCAAAATTAAAACAACACACTGGACGTGAGTGCGACTCGGGCAAAATGACTTGCATAAGGAAACCTAACATAACTTCCATGATTGAATTATCAATATCTAGGCCTAGCATTTGACTTAACAAGGACAAAATTAACTATGTATCTCACTGAAAGACGTCAATACTCAAACGGAACGATAGGTTTTCATGTGACTGACCATCGTTCAAGACTTGTAATAAAAACTTGTATTTTTCTTCCGGACTGCAATTTCTATAAAAATTTACCAAATTTTCTTTGTTAAATGATTGAGGGATTTCGGGAAATGTTTTAGGTAACACTAGAACCTCATGGACATGTTGCACATTGACTAGGCATAGAATTTTAGTTGTATTTACATTAATGATTACCCTTTTGGCCTGCGAATAATTCTCCACACACCAACCAACAAATTCAGGGAACTGTAGTGTGTGTTCGACACAAAAATAATACATAAAAGAACAAAAAGCATTAAATACATCCTTTCCGTATGAATTAAGATCCATTAAATTCTCTTTACACCGCGAAATATTAGACACAAACAAAACAAGGTCAAAAATATCCCTTTCCGTGTCAACTACAAGTTCCTTGTTTCCATCTAAACTTTCATTGAACGGAACAAGTTCTTCAATTTTCTCCATCTAAGAAACAAACTCTGAAAAGTAAGGGTTTCGAGCTACCTATGAAGTGAGCTTGTTGACTTCTATTCTTGTTGACAAAGAAAACTAACCTGTTTCTTGTGGCTTCTTTTCCTCCAGGAAACAATCAACAAATGCATTCTTTCAAACTTTGAACGAACCTTTTATATAACATATGAAGCCCATGAAGTGACTTTCAAAGAACACCATCGATCTCGGAGGAATCAAATCCAACAGATCACATACATTTCCATAGGTTAACATGCATGAAGTTCAACCCAAGAATGTGACCCATAGTCCACTTTTAATTGCACTTATAAAATTTTCAAGTCCACCTTCGTTCTTGGATGGGGTGATCCAACTGTATAGGACAATTTCGCTGGGTTAAGTTGTTCAAAGTTTAAATCTCATGATGTGATGCAAAATCTTTATGAAATCTAGCTAACCGCATGTTGAAGTCCACCGTTCATGTGGATTAACGAAGATACAACAGTTTTGAATAATTTCACTGTTCAAAGATGCTCGAGGGTTAATTAAAAGGATCAGATGCTCAATATTTGTAAATCTTAATTGGCCGCCGGTTTGACATCCACTATGTTGAACAAAGGTATGGAAATGGTATATTTGGTGAACAATTTGGCCAAACTGCCAACTTTGGAGAATGCCAAAATTGGTTAACTTTGCAAAATAGTAATTCCTTATTAATTAAAACAAGATTGAAAGACTATGAATATCAATGATGAATCGATGCCATTAAAAGGATACAATACTTTTTAAGAAGATGCATGATTTTCCTAAAAATACACAATGTTTCAAATAATTAAGTTCTTTGATAAGATATATAACCATATAAGTCAAATGTATGAAGAGGACTAGAGGTGTCTCTGAAGTTTTGGCAATTGCATATCAGAAGCAAGAAAGAGTCCAGTGAGATAAATAAAGCATTACAAAATCTCGAGCTTCCATTGAAGATCTGAAAAAACTGAAGTTAAAACTATTATAAATTAGAAGGTGGTTGGGTGGTGCTTGGGGCAAGTTGAGGCCTGCTGAGGGGGTTTTTTCCTCCTTCCATTCGTGGTTGCAGAATTAGGGCGTTGGGGATTCCTTATTTGTTGAGCAAGTAGAAAACCAGGGGTGGAGGTACATCCTTTCTGTAGTGGCAGAAGAATCTATGAGATTAAGTTCTCCATGAAGTAGGTTCTTGTAAGACAATTTTCTATAAGATTAGCTTATTAATAAGAAAGCTTTGTTGGTTTTACCTTTGAGGTTTCCACGATAACTCGGTGTGTTCAAATTGTTAATTGTCTTATTCATGTTACTTATGATGATTTAATTTGTGCTTAATAGTAATTGTTTATAAAATATTTGAAAAAGGCAGTACTGGTTTTCCGCCCCACCTCTCAGTATTGCTGGATAAACCAACTATAACCCGCTGCATAGCGCCTTGGTCATCAGCTAGGGTCATGTGTAGTTGATGCTCTAACACCTCTGCTTAATATTTTAAGCACTTGGGCCTATTGGCATAAATTTATAGGCTCCCTAAGGTAAGATTACTTCCCTTATACTTGTTAATCCTTCTTTTGACTCCAAACATCACGTACTATTTACCCAATATTCTTAGGCACTTGGGACAAAAATAATGCTAACAATGGGGTCCCTTTGTGCAGATATTTTGTACCTTGTCCCAAATCTCTTTAGCTGATGAACAGTTTCCAACTTTATCTTTCACATGATCATATATTCCATGCAAGATGATACCCATTTCCATTGCATTATTATTTCTTATCTCCTTCATGGCTGCAGTTTTTTGTGGTTTTTTTGGAGCGATGTAACCATTTACAACGAATTTCCAGATATCAAAACCTTGTGCATGTAAATGGAGTCTCATTATTATAATCCAATGATCAAAATTTGATCCATAGAACAGTCGAACCCCATCTGCAAAGTATAGACTTTCATGTTCATCCATGTGCTCTAGAGATCTTTGTTCTAGCTATGAGACTCTCTTGAAGGAATTGACTCTAATAGCAATTAACTGTTGGAAAATTATAGTAAGGGTGGGGATGAATTAGTATTTAGCACTTTTTAACACTTTTAACCTTAAGTACAACATGTAACATTAGCCATTAATGTCATTCACCATCACTTAAAATGAACACATAACATCATCCACAATGCACAAGATATTTAACGTCGATCTGAAACCCAGAAAAGGGAAAACCACATAATGTTTTTCTTAGATAAAAAAACCAAGATTGCATCCATAGGAAACATCCCAACACCAACTAGAAGGAGGAACCAACCCCCTATTTTACAAGATCCAACTTGAAGGAAGCTCCAACTCCCTGATTTACCTGCACCAATTGGTGATGGTGCATTTTCCAACCACACATAATTTATTTAAGCCTTACAGCTTAATTATCAACTTATCCAAAGTATTTTGACTCATTCATGTGCTTACATCATCAACAAATCATAGTTTCAGTAAACTGGGCCTCCTCCTACATTCTAGGATACAACTGGGCCATCATCTGAGCCTCCTCCTACATTCTAGAATCCAACTGAGCCATCATCTGAGCCTCCTCCACCATTGAAGGGTTGATTTGCATGACTAATGCGCACTAAACAATCCAACTGACAACATTTACTAGTTAATTGACCATACTGAAGACTAGAAGGCACCCTACTACACTGTTTGACTTCATCTGGTGTTATTATCACCTACTATTCAATTAAACTGCAGACAGAAGCTGCCCTCTCCTATTTTTTGGCATTTAGTTAAGTTTTGGATTGAGTTAGACTCAGTTAGATAGTTTCAGAGTTAGTTAGAGTCAATTATTGATTAGTTAAGTGGTTAACTGATGTGCCGAGTGGTGTTAACTACCAAGTAAGCCACTCTCATGCATTCAATTTGAATGATGATCTTGTAATTCGAATTGCTTGGCTTATTGTATCCATTGTTCCACATTGTAATCGGTCTTCTAAGTATATGAGATTATTTTACTGCTGCAAATTGTTTGCACAGTGTTTCCATACCTTTTGCTGCATGCATATCTAGTAACTGTTGTGCTTGTTCCATAGATATGTTGTGCTTGAATTTCATATGGTATCAGATCCATGGAAGGGACAAGACAACTCTTCTACAAAGATTTCATATGAAGATTGAGAAAATTTTGCACAAAAATATTGCAGCAGTTTTCTGCAGTTGCAACACTCTTTGCAGTTGCAGCTATTGCTCAAAATATTCCAACTCCGCACCAGAAGCCAAAATTTTTCCACATAATTCCTAGATATTGTGCATCCGACTCTTCAATCTTGCTTGATAGTCTATTCCGGGTGTGATGCAACTTGAAAAGTGCAGGTTGTCGACCTAAATGGTTCTTGTTTGATTGTGATTGCAGGTTTCTCACTCCCTCTTATTGCATTCGCTATTGTAGAGATGGACTCTTCTTCACAAAATATTCTCACTCCTTTCAACTACCATCAATGGAAGGATGATGTTGATATTGTGTTGCACTCTAAGGGATTCTACAGAGTCACCATGGGCCTAGAACCGGAGCCAAATTCTGCAGTAGAGAAGTCCAAGTACTTCAATAAGCTTGTTGAAGATTATGGTTTTCTTTGTCTCCATATTTCGAAGGATCTTCTTTTCCATCTCAGTGGATTGAATACTCCAAATGAAGTGTGGGAACAAATTGCCAAGATTTTTGGTAAGCAGGATGAGATGAGGGCTTATCAACTGGAGAATGAGTTGATTACCCTAAATCCTGAGAATTTCAAAAGCATCAATGTTTTTTTCACCAAGTTTAAGCATTTGGTATTGAAGTTGAAGCAATGTGGTGTTGAGAAGAAAGATGAGTAGTTGATTCTTTCTATCCCTATGAATCTAGGATTTAAATATTATCTAGTATTTTTCTCTACTTTCCATCCAAGAAAACTCACTATTCTGAATTGGAAGATTCCTACTTTGAATGCATTCATTGAGTCTTTAACAAAAGAGCATGATAAGCTTGTTTAGAAGGGGTCCATTAAAACCTCCAAATATCAATCCCTTTTTGTTGGAGGACCCAAAGCTATGAATGGAAAAGGAAAGAAAAAGAAAGAGAAGGCCAAGTTTGATAATTCGAAGAAAAAGGAGAAGACAAAGCAATCAGATGAGCCCTTTGGTTCACAAAAAGACAAGCAATAGGGAAAAGAGAAGACAAAGTGTTCTTACTGTGGTAGGGGATTTCATCCTGAAAGATCATGCATGAATAAAAATATTAATCAGATGGCCCTTCTCTTGGAGAAAAACAACATTACTCGTCCAGATGGCACAAGGAGGAAGGACAATAATGATCATGCAGAAAGAGGTCATGCACTCATGGCAAGTGTTTCAAATTCTCCATCTCTTCTCATAGATTCAGGAGCTTCGAATCACATGGTTGCAAGCAAAGAATCCTTCTCATCATTGGACTTCGACAACTGCATCTCCATACACATCGGATATGATTCACAAATTTCTTTGAAAGACAAAATTACTATTCATTTAGAACATGGAAGTTTTCAAAATGTTCTCTATGTTCCTTCTCTATCTTCGAACCTACTTTCTGTGTATCAAATGACACACACTGGTTTTCCAAACAAGGTTGTATTCAACCCTAATGATGTTGAAATTTCTGATATTTCCACCGAAAATCTCATTGCATTAGGAAAAGCAAATCATGCTGCAAAAACATATGAGTTTTCCCATTTTTTGCCACATTCAAAGCCAAGTTCCCTTCTGACTCATGAAAATGAGGTTAGACAACTATGGAATGAGAGGTTTGGACACCTAAATTATAAATATTTGCAGCTGCTGCAAAATAAATCCATTGTTGAAGGCCTTCCGAAAATCAAATCCTCAAAAAGGGATATGCAAGGTGTAATATCCGATTTCAACCCCATTGCATTAAAATGTAAATGATGTAATATTTTTACAAAATCGTGGTGAGGAGCTCAAGGCTAAGGTCCCGCCATCGATTTATTGATGCATATGGTTTAAGTGCTAGCCAAGCACAATGGAATTGTAAATATAATGTAAATATGCATTTTAATAAAATACCCACAACTAGCTATGCAATGCAACAAGAGATGGGGGCATGATTTTACAAGGAATTGGGAGGGAAATATTCAAATCCTTGGAGCCAATAAATTCAAGCCAAGTGTCAATGAGAGAATCCATAAAACCCTCAACTACCCATGTTGAATTTTGTACCCAATCATTCATTTCTCCCCAGAGTTGGGTGAAGTAGTTAATGCCTTCGGGAATGGAGAGGTATGGCTATCCAAATTCGGGTATGGGCAAGTCACCCTTCATGGAAAATCATGTTGGACTACTTGGGAAAGAAAGGAACCACAAAATTGCTTCCCAATCCATTACCCATCAACTGGTTTTGCTCGCTCACGAGTTTGGGGCTACCTGGGTGTTTTCCATCCACGAAATTGTTGATTTTACCTTGTTTTCTAGTTGGGAAGAGGGCGTTTTTATGTTGCAGAGTTGCTGGGAGGAAGGGAGTTCGATTTGGGGTTTCATTGAGGTTTTTTTGGCCATTGGAGTTCTCATAACATGTAGGAGAAATCTGTTTTGCTCCCTATGGTTGAATTTCCCTTTCCTTAGTTTGTTTTTGGTGTGTCCACTATTTGGGGAAATCCCATGGCCATCTTGTTGTAAATCCCATTGTTAAACATGTGTATCCATGCCCAATGATTGTGCTTTTTGTGTGTAGATAGAGTATGTTGGGGTATGGGTTATGGGTATTCATTGTTTTGGCTTGAGCTTGAGTGCAAGCATCCAGAAATGAAGAGGGTTCAGATTTATCCTGATAAACCCATATGTGGACTGGCTTCGCTTAGATGCAATGAGTATTTGGTTGTGTATGAGTTTGAGTGTCCCCTTTTCCTTGTAGAAATCATGCCCATCTCGGGGGTGGTCTCTGAGTGCTGAAATAATACAAGCTGGGAAGAGACCAACGGTTGGGTGGAACATTGCAGTGACATAGCTAGTTGCTTGGGACCATTTCACAATAAATATAAGTGTTTTTCTATCTATGTTTTTTTCCTCTGCAATGTTTTAAATTGATGACTATTTTTGATATGCTGAATGCATACGAAATGTGTGTGGAAGAGGTTACTGTGCATGTTTGCTTGATTTGCATATGCACACATTTGTTTTATTGCTGTGAATATAATGAATTGGCTGAGTTTATGTAAAATCCCCAGACTTTGGTATCATGTTCCCTTCCTCGAATTGGGTCCACGAGAGGGGACATGACACAAGAGTTGCATCATTGGGAAGCACCCCGAGCACAAGTTTGATCGAGGAAAAGCTAGCAGAGATTCTTGTATTTTGGGGCTGATTCACAGTGATATCAGCAGTCCACTTCCAAATACCTCCATGAATGTCTCAAGGTATGTTCTGAAATTAATTCATGATTTCTCCAGATTCACATGGGTCTACTTTCTCAAGAATAAATCAGAAGTGCTAGAAAAATTCAAGAATTTCAAGGCTTCTATTGAGACTGCTACTGAGAACAAGATCAAAGATCTTAGATATGATAATGGTGGAGAATATATCAAATCATATCTATTGAAACTTTGCTCGGAAAATGGAATCCAAATCTAGTACACAGTCCCCTACACACCTCAGCAGAATGGTGTAGCAGAGAGGAAAAAAAAAACACTACAAGATATGGCCACATGTATGCTTGAGTCGAAAGGTTTGTCTCCAAATATTTTCGTTGAGGCCATGAATGTTGTTGCATACATTCAAAAACGATTTCGACACTCATCTGTCAAAGGTACTACTCCCTTTGAAGTCTACACTGGTCACAAGCTTGATGTGTCCAATCTTTGTTTTTTGGCTCCACTTCATGGGCTAGAATTCCGACTGAGAGGAGAAGATATTTGGAACCACAGAGTACTGAGCCCATCCTCATTGGATATGCTAAAGAATCCAAAGGATACAAACTCATGGATATCATATCCAAAAATATATTCATCGAGTGAAGTGTCAAATTTGAAGAACCGCTTCAAGATCTAAAACTAATCGAGGAAGAAACTGTTGAATTACCTCCTCTCTAAGAAGAAGATTCGGAAGAAGATGATGAAAGTTTGTTTTCTGATATTTCTGATATTTTATCAGACATTGATGAACATAAAATATTATGTTCATATTCAGATCCAGATGAGCCTCCTCAGTTTCCAAAGTGGGCAGAAAAGAATCTCAATTCTGTTGGTTCTAACATTGGAAATCCTGCCGATCCAAGAAGAACTCGAGCATACTTTCAAAGAGCTGATATGGCTCTTTCATATTCTGATCCTTTACTCTATGAATTTTTTTTTAATGATAGGTTCATATCCTAAATCATACTATCATTCCCAACTATATTCGATATGGCAAACCCCCATGAATGAAGAGTACAATTCTCTTCAGAAAAATGCTATATGGGAGCTAGTTTCTCTTCCACCTGGGAGGAAATTAGTTCAATGAAAATGGGTCTACTGAACCAAGGTTGCTGCAGATGGATCAACCTGCAAATACAAATCTAGGTTGGTGGAAAAATGCTTCTCTCAATTTCATGGTGTGGACTACACAGAAACCTTTGCACCGGTTGCAAAAATGGATTCTATCGGCCTAGTTTTGGCAATTTCCGCATCTAAGCACTGGGAGGTGCACCACATGGATGTGAAGAGTGAATTTATTCATGGAGATATGAAGGAAGAGATTTACACGAAGCATCCTGAAGGATACATATTAGATCTGACATTAGTGTGTAGAATGAAGAAATTATTGTATGGTTTAAAACACGCCCCAAGAGCTTGGTATGCAAAGATGGATTCCTTCCTTCTGTCACAAAATTTTGCAGGATGCAAATCAGATCCAAATGTGTGCCTACAACAACATGAAGTTAATTTTCTGATCATTTTCCTTTATGTTGATGACCTTTTGATTACAGGAAGAACTCTTTCTTTGATCGACAATATAAAACCGCACTACATCTAGCATTCGACATGAGTGATTTGTAATAATCTGCAAGGGATCTAGCAGCTGTAGCAACTCACAATAAAACTCTCAAATATGTTGCAAGAAGAAGAGAAAGAGACACTCAATGATCACTCATAAACACAGTAGAATAGAACATTATCTCAGTATTACACAATGAATAAGAATGTAAGTGAATGAATACAATAGCCATGAAGATGGCATCATATAGGATTCAAATTGGCCAAGTAGGGAATTCGAATTCCTAACTCAGAGTGTGGCTTGAATGATAGTGGAGTCATCCTCCAGTCAATGTATCAGTCATTAATGGTAACATTAAGTCAACTGATTTTGACTGAGTGAGGTAGGAACTAACTGAATGAAGGAGGCTCAGTGGACAGCACATGAGGAGTGAACTGGAGTCATAATGGGTAGACTAGTCTCACTATAGGTCCATCGGAGTGAAACAATCAGTTAGGAGTCAATCTAGTCTTAAATCAAGGAAAGAAAAGCAACTAACTCAAGTGAACTGAGTGGTAGGTGAGCAAGGGTGCACTTGTCATGGAGAAGGGCGCATTTGGTAGGTGGGAGGCCCCCTGGGGGCTGTAGACAGGTTGTGAAGAGCTAGAACCAAGATCTAGGAGTTGGGCGGTCCACCATGATGATGACTAGATGCATGCAGTGGCATGCAGCATGCAGTTTTGCATGCAGGTAAAGAAGAGCTAGAAGCAAGCTCTAAGTGCTGGGGAGACCACCATGATGATGACTAGATGCATGCAGCAGGCATATTTGCATGCAAGCATGCAAAACACAAAAATGATGGAGAGAATATTCCAACACCCCCCCTCAAGCTATACTATGAGGAAATAACTAAAGAATAGGGCCCTAGTTACTGAGACCAAAGGACACCCTAGAAAACAGCAAGATAGGGCCCTAGTTACTGAGACCAAAGGTCACCCCGTACAATCAATCTAAAATAAACTAAGTGAGGAAAGAGGGAAAACCCAGTGGGAAGAAATCCCTCCCTCAAAATAGACTGAAGGTGTTAAAGTAGCATATCATGACTTACCCCTAAAGGAGGCAAGTGTCCTTCTTTTTCAAAGAAGGATCGATCGATCTGCAATGGATCGGTAATGTGAGAAGGACGAAACCTTCGATGCTAAGATATAGTTCTTCTATGATCATGTGGATCACCAGCCAAATCACCGATAGATCGGAGTGTAGTGGATGCCCATCGAGGAAGATGAGGAATATCAGGTGAGAGATCTTCAGGTTCTTGTGGATCTGGATCTCTCATTAGCTCATATTCATCATCAGTTGGTAGACCTTTAGGTTTTTGTGGATCTAGGTCTAGCATTCTCCCATCTTCATCTTCAAATTCTGAATTTGAAATATCATGTGAAGATGCATCTACAACTGCCTCATCATCATATCCAAACTCTGAATCTGAAATCTCATGTGACAATGCAACTGTCTCTTGATCCTTAATCAAGGAACGAGGTATCTTCCTTTTGGGAAGAAGAGGATCATGCTACAAAAGCATAATATGAAGATCATCATGAAGCATGTGATTGGAACCAACTGAGGTAGAATCAGAACCATGAATGTGCAGATAGTTTTTTGATATCTCCTTTGAACCGACATAGGTGTGATTATCACCAAAGAAACTATGACATGATGATGGTGAATCTTCAACAATATCACTGGTGCATGCAACAGTGGTGGTGCCCCGTGAACCAATATGTGCTATATCCTCAGGTTCTTGTGGATATGGATCTAGTATTCTCTCAAAAAGAGTTATCTTCCTCTTGGGAAGAAATATATCATGCTGTGAAAACATGTGCTTGAGATCTCCAATAATGGATGCAAGCAAATCAGATCCAAGACTTGGAGGATGGTTTCTCATGATCTCCTTTCAACCAACAAGGGTGAAATCAAAACAAAAATCCCAAAAACGTGCATGATTCATGAAACCAAGCGAATGATAGAGTCTTCCATTGTTAGTGAAACTATGAAAACATGTGCCAATGACCAAACAGAAATCCAAAGAAAGCATATGATGAGGGAGAGCGAATGCATTACCTTCCAAATCGTTTTTCTTCAAAATACCCAGTAGATCACCATCTTGCACATAAACAGGTGCATCAAATCCATGAAAGTGTATGTAGTTATTTGATATCTCCTTTGAACCAGCAGGGGTGAGACAAGAACCAAGTGAACCATATAATGGTGATGCCTTGAATTTCAAATCAGATCCAAAATTTTGGGAGTGTTTTTTCATGAACTTCTTTGAACCAATAGTGGTGAGATCAATCTTCTTTGAACCAATAGTGGTGAGATCAAAACCAAAATCATAAGGATATGCTTGAGACTTGAATCCAAGTGAATGGTATAGTCTTCTATCTTCAATGAAGTTCTGAAAGCATGTGCCAATAACCGAGTCGGAGATCAAAGAAAGCATATGATGAGGAGGAGCGAATGCATTACCTTCCAAATCTGTCTTTTTCTTCAAAAAACTTAGTAGGTCATCGTCTTGCACATCAACAAGCTCACAGGAAGTAGAGATTTCAAAGATCTCTTCAACTTCTAGAGTACACTAGTACAAAATGAGAGATAAGTGACGAAAAAACGACCAAAATCCACATATAAATGACCACTTTTGAGTTGGTGACCACTGGTAGCAAATTAGTGGCCATATATCACGCGACCAAAAATGTGGTCATATTTAGCTTGTTCATTTATAGCTTATCTTGTTGTCATATATTTGGTCATTAATTTGGTAATATATTTGGTCATTAATGGTCACGTGATAAATGACCACTAATTTGCTACCATCGATCACCGACTCAAAAGTGGTCATTTATATGCATATTTTGGTCATTTTTTTAGTCACTTATCTCCCATGTTGTAATGGTGGTCATTTATATGCAAATTTTGGTCATTTTTTTAGTCATTTATCTGTTTAGTGGTTTCAGAATATAAATAGGGCACGATGGAATAGAACCACCAACCTCCTGCCTATAAGGCAGGTGCTCTACCATTGATCTAGCACCCTTAAACTTCAACTTTATTTTGATCTATATACAGTGAATTGAGGTACATATTTTTTTAACATACAATGAAGTAAGGACATTCCATATGTAAGAAATTTTACGTTCATTTCTTTTAACAGGGAAAAACCTTCAAAACATTAACAGTGATCTTAATTTACTACAGCTTATGAGCTGAATGTGTCATTTGCAGCCATAACACTTATGGTTTATTGTTGTTCAATGTATAGACAGGAAATTCCTTTGTCTTTTCTCCAAGGATTATCCGCTCCATCATTACCCTTAAAATTGCTCCTCTCTTTTCATGCTGCATATATCCAATCTTTGTTTTTCAGCCAGAACATTGAGGCTTACAGACCTGTAAATTCACTGTGTTGTTTCAAATAAGTCCTGTCAAACAAGTAATCTGCAATGTGTGCCTTCTTCCAACACTTCACCTTCTTGCAATCTATCGACAGATTAAAACAATACCCTAAGAAAAATACTGTTGCTATAGGTATGGACTCTGAAGTGTTCTTGTATCATGTAATTATCGAAAGAGTTATAACCTTTGCCAACTCTTCTTTCAGCAAACCCAAATTTGCTTGGAAGCATGAAAATGGATTTGTTTTTGAGCATACATAATAGTGACCAGGTCAATGCCCCTTCCCAAAGAATAATCCTGACTAATGATTACATTGCCAGCAAATAATGGAGCCAGAACCAATACATAAGCAGTTAGAAGCTGTGAATAATAGTTGCTAATCTAACACTAGACTACCATAATAATCCCATACTTCTTTCCTAAGTCAGCTGAGTGTAATATACCATTCTTTAGGGTGTTGGATCAACAAACCTGATGAGCATCTCAGATGTGGCTCTAAACTAATTTAAGTACTTCTTTTGTGGCTTCATGGTATGGTAGACTTGTATCATGCTATTTCTGATTTCACAATCATTCAAGCAGCAAGAACATACCATCATGATAAAAGTATGACCTCTCCTTTCTTTCAACTTCTAGATCCTCATGGCCTCCTTTATGCAGATTATGAACTATGTAGAACATATCAACCATCCAAGCAAATATCATATTTTGAAAGAGCTAGAAAAGAATGTTTAGATCTGCTATACTATCATTAAAATTTGCCAAAAAGAAAATGTTGTATCGTGGTATGCATTCATTGGTGTATCAGATATGCACTATGTGCAAAAACATCAAATGAACCACTGAAGGGGAATATTGAAATGCATCTAGAGTGAACTGCCCCACCATTATGTTTAGTTATGGGATTCCACTTAGATTGCAAAGAGGAAGCATGGCTTTTAATGTCGTCCATGTCTTCATTTAAAAAAAAATTCAGTTTTTTATATCTTCTGACATTGTGCCTGAGCAATTCAGTTTTAGCATAAGTTTTTCTTGTAATTCTACTATTATCAACATTATGTGCCATACTGTAAGATGAAAACACTATTGATAATCTCTTGATTTCCAAAATAATTATAAAACTAATAACATAGGTAACTAGCGCTGGTCATTACGTTATTCTCGATGGTTCTTGCTGACAGAGAGAATTCAAAAGGAAGTATGTATCCGTTGGACAATTTACACTTTTAGAGTGGGCGGTCCATGGAGTCGGCCTTCTGCTTCAAGTGGCAATATGAACCTGCTTCCTATTTCCTATGAGTTGTTTAACTCGATTGTGGCTAAAATCTATGTAGTTATTACTTCGGAGTCATCAGAAATGGTTCAACTGAACACAGGAGATAAAGTATTTATGCCTCTCTTCCCACTATGTGCTCTCCCCCTTTTGATGGGCTTCATTTGATCCCTGTTGCATATGGTTTTCAAGTCCAGCCATCAATTCCCATCTTCTGTTGTACTCATCAACTTCTGTTGCAGAGCCTGGGCCATAATAGAATTTTTTTTCTCTAGTTTCTTCCATGGTGCCTGTGTAAGTGAATTGAAAAACTGATGCTGTCATTTTTTTTTCATGTGTATAATTCAGATTCCCTACTTCCTTGGTGTTGGGATGGTGTTTTTGGCCTAATTCATGATTGTATGTGATAGAAACATCTTTCATGGATTGTGTATAATAAATATGACTGGTGTCTTGGGTAACTATTCAAGTTATTTGCAATGAGAAGCATTGCCCTTCAAGGTCAATTTAGATCATGATCTGTACTCATTGAAATTTGAAGCAGTCAAATGCTATATAGTGTCTTACTAATGAAACTAATTACTTAGAATATAACAATAACAAGTACAAAAAATTGATGAGCTTATTATAACTGAATTAGAAAGATAGGAATTGTCTAGGTATACTAAACATAAACCTTGTGGATGTTAGTTACATCCAAACAATTTTAACCAACTTTTGTAGATGACTCAATGTTGAGATGCTTTTATAGGTAAACTTACACTTATGGTTAAACAAGCTTCAAGCTATCAATTTTACAAAGAAACCAGGGAATATCATTAATAACAATACTTGAATTATCTCTTTATGACTTTTCCCCTCATCTGTCACTGGTCAGAGAACTTAGAAGTTTGATAGAGGTAAGCAATTGTTGTGTGGGTAAATGCATGCCTTGTCATGTCATGCACTCTAGAATCACCGATGGATCTCTATAGTTTCACAAACTCTCAACTACTGTGTATTAAATATCTAGCCTTTGGAGGTGCATGGATAGGCTCCTTGTTATTTTTTCACCTTTTAAG
Source organism: Larix kaempferi (assembly GCA_027924585.1). Taxonomy (NCBI): domain Eukaryota; kingdom Viridiplantae; phylum Streptophyta; class Pinopsida; order Pinales; family Pinaceae; genus Larix; species Larix kaempferi. The sequence continues at coordinate 56,406,279 of BSBM01000456.1, read as the reverse complement.
TAGCATTTTGATCATTGAGAAGTTCCTAAACTGACATCCTATTGGTGTTAGATACTAAAATTGGATATTTGGCCTTGATGGGATACTGTCTTTGTTTTCAGATTTAGTGGGTCATATTCCAATGAAATAGGATAATCCTCTTCCAAATACATCATGTTGTCTTTTTGGAGCTGCATGATCAAGGTACCTATGGATATATATTATCGGATATGATGCTTCTAATAGCATAGCACTTTAGAATCTATGTTTAAGTGTTCCCTGGTGTCCCAACTATCCTATATCCAGGTTAACCCCATATCTATCAACCAATGAGAGGGATCAAATCCATTGAGTATATCCCTTGAGGTTCAAACTTTTTGATGGTGCAAAAAGTAGATAATCCCTCCCAAAAGGTTTTCTCCTTGAAGGATTTGATCTCTGTTAGAGCTGGATAGACCCAAGGTTATAAAATGGATATGGGCTGGTTACCATTAAACTGTATTATTATTTTTTAACGTGAACATCTGATGTGATGTCAATGTTAGACTCTCAATCATGATACATATCGCCTTTGGGATGTAGAATGAGCCTTTCAATAACTCACTACCTCCGAGGCTAATCTGAGAGAAACTATGTTTTTGAAGGAAAATATATTTTCATTGACAATATTCTAGTTGTTCTCATGGTATCACCTTTAACCACTCAAAGATCTACTCTGGCTATAAGCTAGAATCTTTCACTTCTCACTACTTGGGACGCTAATAGGTTACAGTTCTATATCTTTGATATGAAACACTCATATGAAGGCCCCCTTTTCCAAATAAATTATCTTAGATTATGCTTCTAATTCATACTACATAGTTGCAAATATTGGTGATATATTGGGATATTTAATAATTTCAATATATTTTGAGTTTTTTAACTCCCTGATGCTATTGGCTGAAAAATCATTGTATTCTTGAGGGGTATGAAAATATCACAATACATCATCAAAATACTGTGAGATGATGGAAACTAGTGGTTGGATCAGGAGATTTTCTGAAAAAAAATGGATTCTTTTTGTCATTTTGAAGAAAAACAGGGAATTGAGAACAAGGAATTACTCAATGTTACCTTTTCCTGTAAAAGGCTTACAGGAGAAGGGGTTTCTTTAATTTTTTTTTAAAATGAAAAGAAAGGGGGTTTATTTATTTTTATTTTTAAATGAAAACAATCAGGAGATTTTATGAAAAATTTGTATTCTTTTCTTCATTTTGAAGTGCAAAAACGGGGAATTGAGAACAAGGGGTTACTCACTGTTACCTTTTCCTGTAAAAGCATTACAGTGATTATCCTAATTGTATTAATATAACTATGGCATCCATTCTGGAAAGGATTGCAGGAAGGATACCTTTGAGGTCTTGAATATTATTATAAAGGATCGTGTTTTCTTCCAGAACTCTGTGATAACCACTAGCAGCACTAGACATTCCTTTGATCTGGTTATCTTTAAAAATAATGTTTTAAGAACGAAGAAGTCATAGTGTGATCTACAATTTTTTATAGTAACTTACCGTACTAGCAATGGATAACAAATGTATATATTACAATGTTCAAACATTAAAGAAAATAATTATCCCAGATCAATGCTATCTGGGTGTAGAATTGTCTGCCTGTAACTTACCTAACAATTCAAAATTCCTTCGCCACTCAGACTGTAGCAGATGTACATCCTCTCGTGCTCTATGTAATAAGTCTCTTATGTCCTGAAAATCACATCAAATGTTTAATCATTCATAACAATTGGTTTATATTTCTAAATTGTCTCCACAGAATAAAAATTTAATTATGTTTAGTGAAAATATCACTCACCGTGACTTCTTTTCTTTGTGCTTCCAAATGCATCTGACGTTTCTCAGTGGTACCCAAAGGTAAACAATAAACATTTTTATGGTCTGGACAATCTAAGAAGAGTTGATTGTCTTGTTCTTGGTTTTTCTGAATCTTGAATGGAAATTAGAGTTAACAAGATGAAAATCTCGATTAAACTGATGATTAGAACTTCCTACTCTATTTGCAAAACAATAATGAATAAAATATTGTGCAAAACAAATACAAGCACATCTAATAGGCTTCATGTGTGAAAATAATGCATTTTATTATTTAGCACTCTTTTTATGTCATTTTCCCTGTGAAGGATCTAGGTAATAGATATTACTGATGAATGTTAGGAAATATTATGCAACATGATAATTTATAGTTAATTTTTCATAAAGAACAATAGATGCTCACCAGAGAAAATTTATGTTGTTTATTCTCTATAATAATTGCAAGGATAAGATTCATGAGTGTTTGCATCGAGCCATGTTGCACAACAACAAGAAGCAATTAAAAGCATGACCTAGAAAAATAACAAAATCAACACTTGATACAATTTCTGTAATTTTGCAGTGTTGGAACTTGGGAGTCAGTTTTTCTAATCACATCAACTGTCAGTTAATATCCTGCACCATTTCTATCCTTTAAGCTTTACAAATAGTCCAATATGACTAAAAAACTAAATAGCATGCAGTGTTAGAATGTTAATATCATGCACCATATATTGCATGCAGTGTTAGAATGTTTTGTGCTTACTGAACTAGGACTAATGCAAAAGAAAAGGTATGGTATTTGCATACCGGTGCAGCAGTTTGTATAGCTTCAACAATGTTTTGGTCAACATTTTCCTTGTCACTTGTAATTTCTAGAGCAGCCCGCTTTAACCTAGCTCCTATAAATTTTGTCAGTCGTAGAATGTGACAAAGGATGAGTAAAGCAAATAACTTTAAAATTTCAATCCTTCAGAACTGTATGACAGTTTCTAGAACTTCAGATCAAGAAATCAACTCAATAAACTGCACATAAACTAACCAGGCCTTTAGATTGAAATATGTCATTGAGTCTTTTCTCTCTGTCATCCATGTTACCAGTCCAGGATAGAGGGGTTGGTGGGGACCCTCGAGCAGTTTTGTTGGTTCAATGCAGGCAGGCGTAGAGGGGAATCTGTACAGGGGAATGCTGGGGCCAACCTTCCTTGAGACAGAAATGATGTGCGTGAGCTGGGTATATGATGGGTACGAGTGGCATATGGGTTAGTGGGAACTAGTTTCACAGAATATGATTCAGTGGTAACTCGCTTTCCCGAGAATCCTAATCCGGTTTATATAATCAAATTGAATCACCTTAGCTCTCCTGGAATATGAATATGTTGTTCTAACTTGTCTCCCCATAATACTAATAATCGGTTTCTTGCAAAGCAACTTCTCTAGAATAATAATTAGTTTATAGGATCAAATCAACAATCAACTTTCCTCCCAAGAATACTCATATCAGTTGGACACCTCTCTCATAATAATCAGTTAAAAGAATACAATCAATCAATTACTTGATCAATGCCTCTGTGGTAAAATGGGTCATGTTTAAATATCGTTCTTCTTGTCTGAATAAAGAGGATTTGTAGGCTATCATGTGTCTTGAAGCTCCATTGTCCACATACCACATGAGACCAGAAACAATGTTAGTGGAAAGACACGACAACATGTGTAAGGTTGTATCCAATCTAGATCAAGCTCATCTGCTCCTGCGTAGGCTTTTGCACTCCTTGCAAATTACTTCTGCCGTTGGACTCAATTTTACCAAGGATGATGAGAACGTAAATTCCCAAGCATTCATGCACTGGAGAGATCGTTTTGTCTTTTGTGCGGAAGTAATTTTTAAGGCTCATGCTGAAACGGGTGAAATTAAGGGACATTACTGCTGATGGCTTTGTTGAGTCGATTGAATATTTGGTTCATAATATATGGCAGAATTGGAAACTCTTATTGCAGATGATAGTGTTATTGATTGGCAAGGTTGCATTGCACTTTATATTTAGCAGGAATAGAGTTCTTTGCCATATTGACACCATCATCATAGATATTTTATTAATTTTTCTAGGAATCAAATTTATTGGAGATATTTACTAAAGAGGTGCGAGAGACAAAATTTTTGACCGATGTCGAATACCAGGGTTAATTGTTGTTGGATTGATGACTGGTTGCAAAGGAATCAGACTCATAAGGTGAATATAACACTCGAAAACTTGAAAAATCAAACTGAGAGGACAACCCTAAGTATTCATGGTCAGATAAGTCAGACTCAAAAGGGACACCGACTTGCAACTCAATGACAGAGCTCAAAAACCATACCGTGCCAAAAGATATGGATCCACAAGCAGTGAGATTAATCTCAGAAGGAAAGTCGAGATTGGAGCTTTCCAACCAAATGAACAGACGAGTGACAGACAAGACTGTATAACATAGGATGGTTCCCCTCAAGAAGTACCTAATAACATGGAATGGTTCCCCTTATTATTGGACGGGAAAAAGGCCAGTTGCAGGTAAATGTAAGTCCCTGATAAATACCCACAAATATATAGTTTATGGTGTTCAAAATCCTAGATCTCTTTCTTTTTAATTAATGACTCACATCATTGAGGTAACTAGAGGTAGAATAAATATAAGACACAACTATCAAAAAGTATATTCCCCTTACTATGTTTAGCTTTAGCCCAACTACTCAATTAAATAGTTCGTTGGTGAAATGGGTCCACTTAGTAAAATGCTTTTGCTTATGTTCCCGTCTAATCATTTGCTACTGAAGCTGCTCATGTTTTACTCTAAACTAGTAGTGCCTCCATCCCAAGGGTGTTCCTGGATTCATCAAATCAAAGGGTTGTTACTCCCTCTCCTAGGATGAAGGTAGTACGATTGTTGTATCATGCCATCCATACTATACTTATCTTCCTAGTTTCAACAATAGTAACTGTGGATCCAGAGAATTACTAAAAGAGCTTCTTTCTTTCTGGCGCTGAGAATAAAGAGTCTTAGCACTACCTGACTATGGAAACTATGAATCCTGGGGCATCACTATTTCTAACTGATGGGTTTGGCATATTTTCGAGTTCTTTTACAGGCACACAAAGAGTTGATTGTTGAAGGAAATTTACCAGTATAAAAGAGGTAATAAAAAAGGGATAACTAATAAACCCAAAACCTACAATCTTTTCATTTCTATTTTTTAAATATCCCACTAACCCTAATAATATTCGATTGTAAAATATGCCAATAGATTCCAATAATATCTGATAACAAAGAATGAAAAAGAATAAAATTGGTAAAAAATCACAGTAAAAGCAAACATTGAGCACCTGAAGTGCAGTGATCAGCCGGCTACTCTCAAGACCTGGATAAAAAAGCAACCAAATTATTAGCATAATCTCACAAATATGGCACCAATCCCCATAATAAAACCATCTAAAAACCTAACACACAGACAAATCTAGTAATCACCCCACTCAAAAAACACAATCCTTAAACCGATCTGCTCACCTATATGGAGTGTTCTAGTTAACCCTCCAAGTACTGAAAAAATCGATGAACCTGCGTTTTTCGTTTTCCTCTGGCTCATGGAAAAGTCCCTTCCACCTCTCCGCGCCAAAATTCCAAATCTATTGGTGTGTTTTGGTATAAAATGAAATTTGTTTTGTGTTTTTTTAATATGGTTATGTTTAATTTATTTTTAATATATTAAATTTATTCATTCTAAATTTTTAATTTTTTTTTAATTTTTTTTTATATACTATAAATTTATCGGTATATAATGTCTCAAATAAGCTAATCTAATTCTAGAACATGTATTATTTGTTTGTTCTTTATATTGTATACAAAATTAACATAAATCTAGAGCTTTACAAAATAAAATGATGCATATCATAGGATTGCATTGCATTTTATATGCACAAAGTTTGAGCTACCAAAGTGGAAATTGCATCTTTAAACCTGCCTTTGAAGAACTACCTCTATCCATATAAAAGGTGAGGAGAAAAGATTTAAAATTTTACTATTTAGGGAATAGAATTTTAGAAGGGGTATATAAAGATGGGAGTTTTAATATAAAACGGGTTTTTTTTATCTATTTTTAATGGGTGATATATGTGTTTTTTTTTTCTCCAGGGAAACACCAATGTGGTATTTTTAACATTCTAGACATCGAATTGATGAGTTGGAATCCATATATAAGATCAAAAAATTAACAGGGAGGCACAAAATAGGAGGATTTCAACTGATCAGATGCAAAAGACTCTTACTTGCCAAAACTTCAACCGAGTGTCGAAAGGGTCAAACAATGATGATTTTTTCCAAACAAAATATGAACGAGATCAATGTGTTAAGTTGAACACAATGGTATAGAATTCAAGACATGGTGATGCAAATTTGAATAAGAAATGACCAATCTTTGATACATGACATTAACTGGACTATGACGATGTAAAATATGCAACTTGGCAAGTCTGTCGAAGGGGTCATATCGAATCTTAAATAGAGAAATGAGATAGAGATGTGATAAGAATATTTCCCTAGCTTAATAGAAGACTATATATGTATAAGTTCATTGATGTAAGGGGTGCAAATTTGCTTCATGCATTAATGTTGAGCTATGACACATGAGGGGGTGTACAATTTACTAAATTTTAACATTGTCGATGGATTCAAATGGGGTATCTGAATCCATCGGTAGTTTTAAAATTTAGTAAATTGTACAAATTCGTTGTCAAAATTATAATTTTTCATTGTCGAAGTGACACAACTAAAAATGACCAAATAAATGACCAATTGTTATGTGGTCATTTTTAGTTTTGTTTCTATCCAGTGACCCAATTGGTCATTTATCTTGGTCATTTTTAGTTTATCTCATATACTGTGACCAAATTGGTCATTTATCTTGGTCATTTTTAGTTAGTTCACTTTAAATTTATCAATTTTGGTCATTTATCCCTTAAAAAAAAACTATGGTGACCAAATTTTTTGGTTGTGTGGTCACTTATCTCTCATTTTGTACTAGTGGTAGTAGCCGATATATTTTGCTCATAAATCATATAGGAAGATGGAACAACTGAAACCATATCTTTTACTTCAACTTCATCATGGGAGATGAAGGAGGCCGAATCATGAAAAGAGAGATCACTGCAGGAAGTCTCACTGGGCTTGCTTTCCACATGGATAACATCAACCTCTTCCTCCCGACTTTCAAATAATCTGTCCAATCTAGACCATAGATAACTTGGATGTTCATCGAGATCAATGTAGTATTCCATATTGGAAAACATAGAAAGACATATGTTTCCTGAGGATCTTTCACTAGCATCAAGCCAATCTTCTTTTTCTTCATCGGAAGAAAAATCTATCTTAATGCCAGTACACACATCAAAATGACCATGTCTCTTCAGATATGATGCCATTTTTGGCTTCCACTCATCATAGTTGAATGGAGTGAGAGAAGGAACTCCTTCCAGATACGTAGAAGCTATTGTTCAATTCGAATCTACTGCTGCAACTGCATAAAACTTTGAAACCTGCAAAACATGAAAAGTGGTGCTGATGGAGAATGATACACTTCGACTGAACACTACCTTAAGGAAAGATAACTTCTCAAAGAAGTGTTGCAACCGCTGCTACTACAACTGCTGCAATTGGAATAGCTGCTTCCCGCTCTGATACCATGTAATAATCTGCAAGGGATCTGGTAGCTGTAGCAACTCACAATCAAACTCTCAAATATGTTGCAAGAATAAGAGAAGGAGACACTCAATGATCACTCATAAACACAGTAGAATAGAACATTATCTCAGTATTACACAATGAAGAAGAATGTAAGTGAATGAGTACAATAGCCATGAATATGGCATCATATAGGATTCGAATAGGCCAAGTAGGGCATTCAAATTCCTAACTCAGAGTGTGGCTTGAAAGATAGTGGAGTCATCATCTAGTCAATGTATCAGTCATCAATGGTAACAGTCAATCAACTGAGTTTGATTGAGTGAAGTAGGAACTAACTGAATGAAGGAGGCTCACTGGAGGGTGCATAAGGAGCTAACTGGATTCAGAATGGGAAGACTAGTCTTACTGGAGGTCCATCGGAGTGAAACAATCAGTTAGGATTCAATCTAGCCTTAAATCAAGGAAAGACAAGAAACTAACTGAATTGAACTGAGTGGTAGGTGATCAAGGGCACACTTGTCATGGAGAAGGGCGCATTTGGTAGGTGGGAGCCCCCCGGGGGTTGTAGACAGGCTGTGAAGAGCTAGAACCAAGCTCTAGGAGCTGGGAGGTCCACCATGATGATGACTGGATGCATGCAGTGGCATGAAAATGCATGAAGCATGCAGTTTTGCATGCAGGTAAAGAAGAGCTAGAAGCAAGCTCTAGATGCTGGGGAGACCACCATGATGATGACTGGATGCATGCAAGCATGCAGAACACAAAAAGTATGGGAATAATATTCCAACATGATTTAGGCCCGCTGAAGTAATTTCTTGGCTAAGAGATCACTCAGAATTTTGATGGGATCACCATATCTCAGTCAAAATATGATTCATACCTTCTAAACAAGTTTAATATGGCATATTGTAAAGTGGCACCATTCCCATTCCTCTCAGGAATCAATCTTGAGGATGGTGATTCCACACCATTGGTGGATTCTACACTTTATCGATAGTTGATTGGAAGTATTATATACTTGACACACTCTAAGCATGTTATTTCTTATGTCATGAGTGTTGTTTCAAGGTACATGCAATAGCCCCATGAGCTTCACTGGAAGGAAGCCAAAAGAATCTTACATTATGTGCAGGGTACTAGACATTTTGGCTTTCAATATGCTGGTAATTTCGATCTAGATTTGGTTGGATTCACTAATTCATATTGGCCGGGTGATAGCATTGATCGGAAGTCAACTTCTGGATATGTTTTCATGATTGCAATAGGGCCTACTTTCTAGTCAAGCAAAAAACAGACCGCCATTGCCTTATCTTCAGTAGAGGCAGAGTATCAAGGAACAGTGAATGCTTACATTCAGGTAGTTTGGTTGTAGGGTATTCTAGCAGAGTTGATATTGGTAGCACCACTTATATTGTCATATTTTGTGACAATGAGAGTGCTATCAATATCTCGATAGTTTCGGTTCAGAGGCAAAGGACTAAGCATATCGAGATCCACATGCACTTCATCTGAGAGCTTGTGCATGACATAACCATTGTACTGCAATATTACCCTACAGAAGAGCAAATTGTAGACATATTCACCAAGAGATTCACTAAGATGAAGTTCTATTACCTTTGTTCACTGCTGGGGGTGAGTTCTACTATGGTGAGGACAAATTATATCCTTCAGTGTTCAGTTTGAGGGGGGGTTTTCTTTCCCACTAGGTTTTTCCCTCTTTCCTCACTTAGATTTTTTCTAGAATTTTTGGATTATTTTCTGTACTGGGTGACCTATGGCCTTTGCTTCTAGGGACCTTTTATTATTTTTTACTCCTCCATGAGATTAGCCTAAGGGGGGGTGTTGGAGCATTTTCCAACCACACATCATTTATTTGAGCCTTACAACTTAATCATCCACTTATCCTAAGTATTTTGACTCATTCATGTGCTTACATCATCAGCAGATCACAGTTTCAGTAAACTGGGCCTCCTCCTACATTCCAAGATCCAACTAAGCCATCATCTGAGCCCCCTCCTACATTGTAGGATCCAACTGGGCCATCATCTGAGCCTCCTCCCTCATTCAGGGGTTGATTTAAATGACTAATGCGCACTACTCACTCCAACTAACAAAATTTGGTAGTTAACTCACCCAGCTGAAGACTAGAAAGCACCCTACTACAATGTTTGACTTCATCTGGTGTTATTCTCACCTATTATTAAGTTAAACTACAGACAGGAAGCACCCTCTCCTATTTTTGGCATTCAGTTTAGTTCTTGATTGAGTTAGACTCATTTAGACAGTTTCAGAGTTAGTTAGAGTCAATTATTTATTAGTTAAGTGGTTAACTGATGTGTCGAGTGGTGTTAACTGCCAAGTAAGCCACTCTCATACATTCAATTCGAATGACCAACTTGGAATTCGAATTGCTTGGCTTATTGTAGCCATTGTTACACATTATAATCTATATTCTCACCTATTATTAAGTTAAACTATAGACAGGAGGCACCCTCTCCTGTTTTTGGCATTTAGTTGAGTTATGGATTGAGTTAGATTCATTTAGATAGTTTCAAAGTTAGTTAGAGTCAATTATTTATTAGTTAAGTGGTTAACTAATGTTTCGAGTGGTGTTAACTACCAAGTAAGCCACTCTCATACATTCAATTTGAATGACCACCTTGGAATTCGAATTGCTTGACTTATTGTAGCCATTATTACACATTATAATCTATATTCTGAGTATATCATATTATTTTACTACTGCAAACCATCTGCACACTGTTTGCATACATTTTTCTACATGCATCTCAAATAAATATTATGCTTGTTCCATAGATCTGTTGTGCTTGAATTTCACAACTGGAAGGAGGCTCCAACCTAAAGGAATATCCAACTCCTCGGTTTACAAGCTCCAACTAGAAGGAGGCTACAACCCATTGGTTTTCATAATTTCCAACCTATAGATAGGAATCCAGCCCTCAGTAAACTCCAACTCAATACTTTTACTATCACCAACTGGAAGGAATACCCAACTCCCTGAGATCACAAGCACAAACCTAAAGGAGAATTCAATATCCTCTACTTTCCCCATCCTGCCATCCTGATATGAATAAGAAGAACAATATTCCACTTCCATTGTATCACTGTCTCCATCAACCTATACCCGTATCTATGTCCTTGTACATGTATCATTGTACCTATAACAATATATATAATTGTCACAATCATTGTATTGTCGTCACTATCACAATCCTTGCTCGTCACAATGACACAATCATTGTCTCTATCACAATGAAAAAAAACTATCTCTGTCACAATTTCAACCTATACATGCCTCAAATCTATCCTCCAAGAATGCCAACAACTTCTTCCAAGATATACTTCAGATGTATAGCAAGACCATAAAGATGCCGCCAAAGAGTGTAATCAAATCCTAGAAATAAACACCAATAGAATTCATCTATTTGCACCTTCAAACCCTTACATCATAGACCTCATAGTACATTCCAAAATCTTAGAGGGATCTCATGCCAATAACATTACCGTGGAATATTTCAATACAATCACCAATAATATCTATGTCAAGATCATCATAGAATGTGCCAAGATAATTACCATGATCATCATTAAGTATGCTGATCCAATGTTCCAACAAGTTTATGCTTCTGATACCGTATGATAAAGTTATGCAAGATTTTTTCCATCTTCTTCTCTTGAATTGTCATTGTCACAAACCCTAACATTCAACAAGTATAACTCTTAACATGTAATGAATAAAGATATGAAAATTTTACCACATATTCTTCAATATCTCTACGACATATCCTCTAAGTTTCATTCTTTGGAATGTCATGGATAAAAAATTATAGTGAAAATTCCAAACTAACTTGTTTAAAGATGATTTTTGAGTCATTTAAAAGCCCTATCTTCCCAAGTTCATATATTCGAAAAATATAATGAACCAAGATCTGAAACCTTAACCATATGTTCTTAAAGATATTTTTTCATCTCATCCAAAGGGCACTATCTGAAACATTCCAGATCAAAACTTATAAGGAAAATCCCAAATTGACATGTTTTAAGGTTATTCAAAAACCCTAAATTTCTGAGATCATATCTTCAAAACTATAGCAAATCAGCATCTGAAATATTTACCATAGGCACTCACAATTCTTGATACATTGTCTCCATCTCATAAACATTTCAAGGTCTAAATATCCTAGAAACAAAGATATACTAAAAATTCCAAGATGACCTAAAACAAAACAAAAACAAGTAGAAATCATCACAAGATTTCATCTTCCACTAGAATTTCGGCCTTCTTCACTTCATCTTTCCCTTAAATTTGAACCTCTACTCTTGCATCTGAGCTATTCAATTTTGGATGATGAAGATGGATATTTTCCTCTCCTATTTATACTACTCTAAGAGCATGATTTAGTTTAATGTTCTATGGTTACCCTTTAAGAGCCTTTAGATTTAACTTGAGTAACTCTTGACCCTTGCTCGTGAACTTGAAAGTGAACAACAAAGTGAAAAGGTACTGATGATCAAGAGTCAGAGATAAATGAATTAAAAATTCAAATTATCAAGATGCAACTAGATGTCCAGGGTGAAATCATAATTGGTGATGCAAATTAACTCAAAAGAGAGATGATGCACAGTTTGATTATTTAGAAGGAATCATAATTAGTGATGCAAATTTGGTAGATAGCTTGAGATATGGATAAATATTAAAAGCACACTCAAGTTAAAGATTAAATCCCATATCTTATGAGAATATTACTAATGTTGAAATAACATTAGAGCACTTAAGGGACCACCAATTCCCAATTGGTAATTTGTGGCAGTCATTTGCAAAATACATTTGCACTTTGTAGTCGACTTTCAAGTCACCAAAGGGATTCAAAGGAGTAAAGTTTGTTATTGAAGTGATTCAAGATAATAGTTTTTGTATTCATGAACATATTTTCTAGATCCACTCCCTCTTTTGTATTTATCAATCTCTATATTCATTGGACATTGCATATATTGTATTTCATTTCCATCCAACCTTGATTTTTCTATTAGAAGTTTGGTTACTTGTCAATTCAATCTCCATGCCAGGTTATAAAAAAAAATCGAATGTTTTTTTCATATCCTCGGGTATTTTTTATGTTTATAAAATTTCCTCTATATGGGTTCTTGGTTTATTTGGTTTAGACATTGCTTATTAAAATATATAGAGTGGAATGATGCAAATTTTGTCACTTTTTTGAGAAATTGGATGTAGCCATGCCCAATACTCCAACTGCGTAGGGGTGAAACTTGAAACACAATTTATCTTGGGTAATTCATCCCCATTGTCGTTTCCACCTCATTTTCCTCACTATGCATTTGTGATTTGTCCAATGGGATCCTTACAAACATCTTCTGCAACATTTGCATTCATGATTTTTCTAGTGGTCTCCTTATATTACTGGGATGCTTTGAATTTACTGGTATGTGCAGAATTTTCCACTATGGATTGGATTTTCAAATATGTGTAGCATTTTCTATGTGGAGAACAGAGTTGGATGTAGGGTTTTAACTTTCCACAACCAAATTGTTTGAAATTTGTAATGCATTATGCGACTAGTCTATGGAGGCAAAGTCTCGAATGAACCACACGAATGAACCAATAAAAAATCACACTTCCCAGATTATACAACCTTAGTGGCATTTTTCGCAATTTCCAAACCTTGAACGGTAGAATTATGCAGATAATATGAAATGGGTCATGTAAACAAATAACACCAACCTTAGATGTTATTCCTACGACATGTTATCTCTCCTTTTCCTAATTATGTTTCATCTCAATGCCATCTTGGAAGATTGATCTTGTTGTTTAGACTTCTGTTATCTATTATGGCCATCTCTCCCTCTTCTTAATCATTTTTTTCCCATGTTACACTAGATATTCTACAAACCCATCTACAAACAATGTCTAGAATTGGTATAATTGATCAAACAAGTGATTTCTTCATATTGTTAGTTTTGTTGTCAATATGTTTTTAAAATTTATTCTATATGGATTCTTGGGTTATTTAACTAGGCAATATTAATATAGCATTGCTTATTAAAGTTTATAGGCAATATGTAAATATTGTCACTATATTAAGAAATTTGTAAAAGCTATAACGAAATTTTGATGTACTATTACATTTTCAAATGAAAAGAATGATTTATTTTTACATTTCAGCATAGGGTTCAATATCTCATAGCCCTTAAAAGTGAAATGGGACCCTACCCTTGATTATATATAGAATATATATCATTTTATCTATATTACTATTGTATATAAAATATTAATATATATTATACATACAATATTCTATACCATTATAATATATATATATATTATATATACAATTATGATAATATATATAATATATTAACTATTATAACTATATATATAACTAATATATATTATTAATATTTGCGAACCCTAGTAGTCAATATATCCCATTAGTCGCTTCAAAGGTCGGTCAGTGTAATGCATCGTGTAAGGTCTCTGAATCGTAATGTGATATAACCCTCTTTCAATTACTTTGACATTTAATTTCGATGCTTGTGGAGATTTATTCTGATCAGTGTTCAGGGTTTTTTGTTAATTTTTGCTCCTTTAAATCAGATATGTCCCTGTTCCTTGTTGTTTGCCGAACATTATGTCTAACTTAGCTCTGTCTTCGGTGATTTATCCCTCCACCGGCCCTGCTCATCATTTGGTTGTTGAAGTTTTAGAAAAGGGATGGCGCCGAATTCCAACCAGTGCTCTGCTTAGTGGCGGAAAGCTCCCACATGGGAAGTTTTGTTACATCAGTTCTCCAAGGGTAGCTCCTTGTTATATAATGGCGGAAGGTAGTAGTTTTAGCCCTGTTGGAAGGACTAGTGTCATTGATGCATACACCTGAAGACTAGAGAATTTAAAAAAGGAGATAGAAGAGATTCAGGAGAAGATGGAAGGGAAATGTGACAAAGAGGACTTGGAGTCATTGAAAAAGTGAATCGAGGATACCATGGACCGCAAGTTCGCAGATAACAATGTCGAACTAATCGAACAGATTCAAAGCCTCCTTGACAAACAATACAAATCCAAACTCATGACACCGAGAGGATCCCAATGACTTCAGTAGGTTCTAGACAATCCCATCCACCTGACATGCCTTCCTCAGGGAAAAAATCAATGGATATTGGCTGAGGGAAACACACGGCCCACCCACCATAGTCTCTTGATATTTACTTTTCTGATTAGGTTTACTTATTTCATTTTCTGTTGGTTTTCCAAGGCACTTCTGTTCGTCGATATTAATTTTTGGTATGCACACTATTATCCTTTTTGTAAAATAGAAGCTCATGTTATTGAGGTTATAGGGAGTAGGCTTCTACAATATTAGTGATATAAACATTTGATGTAATCATCGCAAATATTTGTCTACTTGGTATATAGCTATATATCGACAATTGTAATGTGAAATATTGATGAAGATATATTAATGGATATAATATTTGTGTATATTCCTCAGCCATTTAAATCTATTTCTAAAAATTCTATATATATTAATGGATATAAGATTTGTGTATATTCCTTGGGCATTTAAATCTATTTCTATAAGTAGTAAAACACTTTGGCCCTGCAAGTAGAATGCGTTGGTTGAACTTCTTCTAACTTCTTCCTTGTCATAATTTGTAGGATTACTTATTTCTTCCACTACTCACTTTGCTACAAAGGCTAAGAAGTAAAGCAAGACTAGTTTCATAGTTTTCACATGAGTTGTTGGTTCAAGAAGAAAGCCTATTTGAAAGCCAATTTGTAACAAATGGATACTTCTATTGAAATATTGCATTTTGAATTCTCAATATTCAAATGACTACAAGACTAGTAACTATTTGTTGGGCTTGTAATTTGGTTTCTTAAATGTAGTGCAATATTATTTTATATTATGTTAATTGTAATGTTGTGATTTATCTGTTATTTGTGTCTCTAATATGTATGTTTGACTATTCAAATTTAAAGCACGTTACTAATTATATAATAAAGTCATTATGGTTATATAAGTAAATTAATCTTCTAACGCTTAACTCTTAGATTAAACAATCAATATTCTGACAACTCTTAACTCTTAGATCAAACAATCAATAAATTCATTTTGGTTCTTTTCATGATTGGGATTCCTGATTGGGCATAGGTGCTTCAGGATTGCACACAACCATGGTTGGAATTTTATTTTATCCTTATCATTCAAATAAAATTTTTATGACGTTTTGAACTCTTACTTTAACCATCACAAAACGTTTAGTTTCAAAACATGCCCTTCAATAGTAAACTGTTATTAAAGAATTTACCTTTCATTATTGAAATTTTTATTAAAGATTTTAATTTTCAATAAAATATAGTAATAAAAATATCTATTCATGTTTTATTTATTTAATCTTATATTCTAAATATTAAAACTCATGCATGCAAGATGGATTATCTCATTGACATTAATTTAGTTGAAGAAAACAAACAATTCAAAAATACACCATAACAAGGCAACTTCCCTTCTAAAAAAACTTCGAATGAAAAATCATCCAAAAAAATTATATTAAAGAAAATCTATATATTAAAAAAAATCCTAGAGGAAGAATTACCTTCCTCATTTATATTAAAGAAAATCTATATATTGAAAAAAATCTATGCATTTTTAAAGACGAAGAATTAACTTCCTCGTTATTCAGAGATATCTTGGGCTCCATCAATTACCTTGTTTTAAAAATTACTTTAAAGTGAATATTCACATATTTAATTTGTATATTTATTGTTTATAATTAAACAAAAAATTACATTCATTTTACTCTTGACTTAGTTAATCCAAACTTTTAGTTCCCAACTGATATAATCTAAATTTGGAACTACATCAACTGCTGCTATTGAAGTAACTTGTTGTGGAATGGATACTTTGACGAATGAAACTGGTATTTTAATTAATCTATACACTGTAACCATAATTTACTAGTACCATGTCATTTTAAAACTTGTATAACACTTCAAAATAACAATTTGATAAATAACTTGGTCATGATTGCTGACGGGAAATACAAAATTTTGACTGTGTTTGACCTTCAAAATGGTCCACGATGGGAATTTTGAATGTCAAAATCCAACCCGGCACGGAGGGGCTTCAAATGAACAAGGGAGGAGATGGAAAAGGTGCTAAAAAATTGAACAAATCACACCAAAAGCTGAAAAGTGTAAAACCGTGGAGGAATAATGATGCAGACCCACTCAGAATCAAATCGACAGTGGAAAGGGGTTTCGGCTTTAGAAAGTGCATGGTGGTTAAAGTTTGAAAGGTGGAGCAGAAATTAAACCTCTTACCATGTGGCAAGCATTGGTGGAGTCTTCTATGAAAAGAGGTAAAAGTTAAACCACTCATCGAAAGTTCTAAAACCACCTAAGCATATGTTATATAAAAGGTTTTTTTGAATTTTGAGAAAATTCATTTGTTGATCATTGCCTGGAAGAAAAGAAGTCGTGGGAAACATGTCACTTTTCTTTATCAACAAGAACAAAATTCAACAAGCTCACTTCAGAGGTAGCTCGAAACCCTCACTTTTTAGAGTTTGTTTCCCAGATGAAGAAAATTGAATACCTTGTTCCGTTCAATGAAATTTTAGATGAAAATGAGGAGCTTCTAGTTGACATGGAAAGGGATTTCTTCGACCTTGTTTTG
Organism: Larix kaempferi; assembly: GCA_027924585.1. Lineage (NCBI taxonomy): Eukaryota > Viridiplantae > Streptophyta > Pinopsida > Pinales > Pinaceae > Larix > Larix kaempferi. The sequence continues at coordinate 56,389,025 of BSBM01000456.1, read as the reverse complement.
TGTGTGTGCAACATTTCGCAGTCTAAAGAGAAATTAATGGAGTTTAAGTCGCGGGGAAAGGACATATTTAATGTTTTTGGTTATTTTCTGTATTATTTTTTTTTCGAGCAGACCCTACACTTCCCCAAAGTTTTTGGTTGGTGTGCGGTGAACTATTCGTAGGCTGAAAGGGTAATCATTAATGTAAATGCAACCAAAATTCTATGCTGATTCAATGTGCAGACTGTCCGTGAGGTTCTAGGTTTACCTGAAACATTTCCCGAAATCCCTGAGTCGTTTAACAAAGAAAATAAATCCATATGTTTATATTGAAATAGTACCACTTTAGATGGTGCAAAAGTCATTTTATTTACCTTTTTTTTTTAGGAGTTACCATCTATAATTCTGACAGAACACACTATTTCTAGAAAGTAAGAATTTTGCAGCAAATTTGTATCAACCCATGATATGCATCTTAAACCTAACTTCTAAAACATATCAGCCACTCCACTCTCTCTCTTCATTTATGGAAGCTTTTCTTTGAGACCTTGTATGCTTGGGTAATTTTACAAAATATGCTTCAGAAACAGAGTCAACACGGTTTGTATCCCTAATAGATATGTCTGACAGTGATGTTGTTTTCCTTCGTTTGTGGGCCAAATTTTGAAATGTAGGGTTTCTTTTTGTGAACTAATTTATTATTTTGGGATCAGAATTCCGGAACCAAGTGGGAGGAAGGCACCCAGGGGTGGTACCTGTGGATCTGAAAAACATCCCCAACTGCGACGATTTTAATAAGAAAAGATTTATTTGGATAGAGTAGTAGGCATATTGTCTCTCTGAGTTCAAGAACTCATTTTTTGCTATAGTAAACTTGATTCTTTAATAAACCACCTCCCTAAAGTAGGTTTACCATAAATTAAAAAAAACTCCTAACCTCCCTCTCAACTCATGATGGCACAATTAAACTTAATCTTGAAGCTCATTTTATCCCTTACATAATAAAATAGCTCCATTGGATGGCTTACACTAAACCCTAGCGCTAGAGGCATTGAGGCTAATCTTGTAAAAAAATGATTTTAAGAATTGAAGCATGAACCAGAATATTACTATTTACCAGCACATTCATAGACTTCCTTTGGATGAATCTTTTACTTACAGATGTTCTTTTATTTTTATCTTCGACTTCCAAGGATCAATCTCTTGGATTTTGTGTCTCACTTTGTCTTATGTTGGGATTTCCGCACCATAATGGTTTCCTCTTCTTCATTATTATCATCATATCCATCATCATCTATGCCGTGTGTCACAATCTGAGCATTCCATGTGTCATCCTAGAAACTAGATATTGACATTTTAACAGCAAAATTTATAGAAATTTTTCTTCAAAGAGTTTGATTGCAAGTCGAAATTTTGATAGAGAAAGAGAGGTTGCTATTTCCTCAGGTTGTTCTATTTTGGGGTGTTGGAAGTAGATTTTGAGGAGAAAGAGCATCTGCTCCTTCCTCCAGGGATGTTTTTTAGGAGTGGAGAAAGTATATATCGACACTCTAAACAAAATTTCATAAGAACATTGCTTTGCATAGTTTGTTGGAAAGTAGAGATATTCTCAGAGAAAGAGCGGCCTCTCTTTCTTCAAGTTGTTCTATTTTTACAATTCCCTCATAAATGAAGGGGAAACCGACCATTCTTCTACCCAATATCAGTTTTCATAATAGTTTTAGACTGCAAGAAGGGTTGGTCAATCCTTCTTGTGTTTTTCATTATGGATATAGCTGAATTGCTGGATATAGGTGTTCACAATTATCTACTAAACAAAGGGGCGACCGATCCTTCTTGTCGGAAAATGAAATTTGGGACACACATTTTTTATATGTTATAACTTAGTTAATGATGTCGAGGTCCCTACTATTTACAACGGAAGTCGGAAGTCAGAAATTGTTGGCCTAGACTTCATAGATTAAATACTTTTAAATTTCTCTCATAAATGAAGGGTCGATCGACCCTTCTTGTTCTCAGTATTCTTCTAGTGTTCACCATTTTAGATATACATGAATTGACGGACTAGCTTTCGAAGGTTGAATATTTTTATAATTCCAACATAAATGAAGGGGCGATCGACCCTTCTTATTCCCAATATTATTTTCATAATATTTCTAGACTGCAAGAAGGGTCGGTCGATTCTTCTTGTGTTCTCCATTTTGGATATAGATAATTATTGGATATAAGTGTTCACAATTATCTACTAAAGGAAGGGGCGACCAATCCTTCTTGTCGAAAAATGAAAGTCGGGACAAATTTTTTTTATATGTTATCAAGGATAATTTTAGGGGCGAAATTTAGCCCATGGGCTATTTTTCCATGTTTTTTTCCAAAAAACGATTCGCCAATTTGCATTTTTTGAAGCCCCATTTCGCCTAATTTTGATGGGGTAAACTTTTTTCACTCTAAAAATCGCCAAATTGTTATATAAACTATATGAAATCCTTAGAAATTGAAATAATTTTAGAAAAATATCGCCAAATATTTTATAGTTGACATTTTAAGAATTGGTAAGATTCGCCAAGGTTTATACACTTTTAAATAAGTATGGGTCCTTAAAATTATCCATGTATGTTATAACTTACCTGATGTCCGGGTTCCTACTATTTACACTGGAAGCCAGAAGTGGGGAAATGTCGGCCTAGCCTTCGTAGCTTAAATATTTTTACATTTCTCTCGTAAATGAAGGGTCGGCTGAACTTTCTTATGCTTCGTATTCTTCCAGTGTTCTTCACCATTTTAGATTTACATCTAGCCTTCATAGGTTGAATATTTTTACAATTCCTTTATAAGTGAAGGGGCGATGGGAGTTGCATGGGAGCGCTGGTGGAGATGGGCGATCAATAAAAAACAGAAGATTCTACCACTGCTGATCATATGGGGGATATGGCTGGCAAGGAATGGGGTTATATTTCAGGATAAATCGTGTACACCGGAAATTATATGTACAATGGCAGTGGGTCTTTATCTAGCATACCCCGAACATGTAAGGGCTACACAACAGAGACGTAACCTGGAAGTGGAGATTGACAGAACTTACCCGTGGGGGTTTTTTGACGGAGCTGCTAGCAATGAGATATGCGGTGGGGGAGTTGTTCTATATCTTTCCGTTTCTCACTATTTTACTATCACTATGGGTCTTGGAATGGGATCCAACAACTTTGCTGAAGTCATGAGTTTAAAGTTATTACTCATCTTTGCAGCTGAGAGGGGAATTACTAGGCTGGCGGTTTATGGAGATTCTATGAATGCTATAAATTGGACCAATAAAACTCAAGCTTGCAGAGTTCTTAGACTTGCAAATGTACTTCACACTATTCAGATGCTCAAACAATCCTTTGACATATTTATATGCCGTCATGTTTACAGGGAAAATAACCAAAAAGCGGACCAGGCATCCAAAGAAGGGCAGAACATGGATTTTGGCACTTGGAAAGTAGTCGAAGAGAATGATGGACAGAGAACCGAGTTCCTACTCAGACCTTTCATTGATGAAAAATTTATATGATATTGTTATATAGCTGAAAAACATAGTTTTAATTTATGTTAAAAGTACTGATTTACATAATCGGCATGAATGGTTTTAATATAAAACTTTCGAAGTTGTAATAGCAAGATAGTCCGTTGGGACAGAACCTTATTATTTTGGAAAATAGGGAAGCAACATTTTTTGCATTTTGAAAGAAGACGTAAAAGTCTCATCAAGTGAACCAAACTTTTGGATTGGACAATTTACTGATACAGTGAATACTGAATGTAATTCTGATCTCCTTGGATGAATGGAATTATGCTTTTTTTCTTTTGAAAAAAAAAAAAGTGAAGGGGCGACTGACCCTACTTCTGCCCAGTATTCCTTTAATTATAGTTGTAGACTGCAAGAAGGGCCGGTCTATCCTTCTTGCGTTCTCCATTTTGGATAAAGGGAATTGTTGGATATAGGTGTTCATAGTTATATACTAAACGAAGGGGCGAACGATCCTTCTTGTCGGAAAACATAAGTCGGGACAAACATTTTTTATATGTTATAACTTAGCTGATGTCCAGGTCCCTATTATTTACAACAGAAGTCGGAAGTCAGGAATTGTCAGCCTAGACTTTGCAAATTAAATATTTTTACATTAATTGAAGGGATATCCTTCGTAGGTTGAATATTTTTACAACTCCCTCATAAATGAATGGGTATCCGACCCTTCTTCTACATAGTATTATTTTCATAATAGTTATAGACTGCATGAAGGGTCGGTCGATCCTTCTTTATTCGCCATTATAGTTAAGGGGAATAGTTAGATAAAGGTGTTAATAATTCTCTACTAAATGAAGGGGAGAACGATCCTTCTTTTTGGAAAACATAATTCGGGACAAATGGGTTTTATATGTTATAACTTAGTTGTTGTTCGAATCCCTACTATTTACAATGGAAGTCAGCAGTAAGGAATTTTCATCCTAGACTTCACAGATTAAATATTTTTACATGAATTAATGGGCTATCCTTTGTAGGTTGAATATTTTTACAATTCCCTCATAAATGAAGGGGCGGTTGACCCTTCTTCTTCCAAGTATTATTTTCATAATAGTTCTAGACTACACGAAAGGTCGGTCGATCCTTCTTGTGCTCGTCATTCACGATATAGGGAATTGGTTGATATGGGTGTTCACAATTATCTACTAAAGGAAGGGGCAGCCAATCCTTCTTGTCAGAAAATGGAAGTCGGGACAAACAATTTTTATATGTTATAACTTAGCTGATGTCCAGGTTCCTACTATTTACAGCGGAATTTGGAAGTCGGGAATTGTCAGCCTAGCCTTCGTAGATTAAATATTTTTACATTTCTATCGTAAATGAAGGGTCGCTTGATCCTTCTTCTGGTCAGTATTCTTCCATTGTTCACTATTTTGTGTATACCTGAATTCACGGACTAGCCTTCGTAGTTTGAAGATTTTTACAATTCCCTCATAAATGAAGGTGTGACTGACCCTACTTCTACCCAGTATTCTTTTCATAATAGTTATAGACTGCAAGAAGGGTCGGTCGATCCTTCTTGTGTTCGCCATTCTGGATAAGGGGAATTGTTAGATATAGGTGTTCACAATTATCTACTAAACGAAGGGGTGGACGATCCTTCTTGTCTAAAAACTTAAGTCGGGACAATTTTTTTATATATATTATAACTTAGTTGTTGTCTGTATCCCTACTATTTACAGCGGAAGTCAGAATTCTAGAATTGTTGGCCTAGACATCGCAGATTAAATATTTTAGCATTTCTCTCCTAAATGAAGGTTCGGTCGACCCTTCTTATGCTCAGTATTCTTCCAGTGTTCAAAATTTTTGATATACATGAAATGACGGCCTAGCCATCATAGGTTCAATATGTGTACAGTTCCCTCATAAATGAAGGGGTGACCGACCCTTCGTATGCCTAGTATTCTTTTCATAATAGTTCTAGACTTCAAAAGGGTTGGTCGATCCTTCATGTGTTCTCCATTATGTATATATGGAATTTATGGATATAGGTTTCCACAATTATCTACTAAAAAAAGGGAAGATCGATCTTTCTTGTCGGAAAACGGAAGTGTTGACACAGATCTGTCGAGAGGGGTTTAATCCGCATAATTGTCAACAAAGCTCGACACAAACTATGATATATATTGTCCCCGAAAGGGTTTAGCCTTTCCAAAAACACTCACAGAGTGAGTGATGTCTCACCCGAGATATTTAATGGGTTTGCACGAACCAAGTTTCTGTAGGTATAAGAGGACATGCATCATTATCATTCAATCACAGTTAAGCTCAGCAATCGACATAATTATCATTCGCATCAAAACACCATTATCACATAATAGACATACTAATTGTGGAGTCATTCAACCTACTCTTCAATACTTCTTACCTATCGTTTATATTTGATCATTTGATCATGTGTTCACGCATCTCAGTCATTGATTTCTTCGCTCACCCCTGTTGAGACAGATCTGTCGACAGGGGTTCACTTAGCACTGTTGTTAACAAACCTCGACACTGTTAGTTTTTCAACATTAATTCAATATGATCTAGGATCTTATCTGATAGAACAACATGTACAACATATTAATCAATCACAAGAGACAATAGACACAAACCATTTAACCAGGGAAACCATAAAGGAGAAAACCCCACAACTTCCTCAGAGATAGAATGAGCAATGATACAAAACCCCAATAATAAGAGATAGTCTCCTAGTAGCTTCTCCTCCTCCACTTGTGCACACTACTCACTTGAGAGAATGAGTGAGTGAATAAATGAATAAATAGAGAGGTTCTCATCTCTATTTATATTTGTATTCCACTTGCCGTTTACCCTAACTGGGCCGACCTCACCTAGGACAATCTAATAACCCACTATAAATTAACTCTGGGTTGTCCCCACTAGGGGAGTCTAATAACCCTATCATATACAATGATGACCTTACCGATCGGAGGAATGAAACCTCTCCATCGAAAGTACAATGTCATATGAATACAATATGAAAAATACAAATGAAATACATTCCAAAGTTACAAATACATCAACACTCCCTCTTAACTAGGAAGGCATTTCTCGACACAGTTCGAGTGGCTTTGTCAATACATTGGCTATCTTCTCATCTGTTACAACGTATTGGAGCTTTACTGCTCCTCTCTACACCATATCCCTGATATAGTGGTACTTCATGTCAATGTGCTTCGACTTGTCATGGAACACTGGGTTCTCAAACAACTTCACACAACTCTGGTTGTCGCAATATATACAACTAGCATCCAACTGGAGATCAAACCAATTAGACAGTATCTTCCTCAACCATACTTCCTCACAACTAGACGAACAAGCTGCAACATACTTTACTTCGGCTGTACTCATTGCCACACAGGACTACTTCTTACTAAACCAAGAGATCAGACCTGATCGCATACTGAAGCAGCACCCCGAAGTGCTCTTCCTATCAATGGCACTGCCTGCCCAATCCGAATAAACATAACCCTCCAGGTTAATCTTCTGATTCGCTTCATACTTGAACCCATAATCAACTGTACCTTTCAGGTACCTTAGAATATGCTTTGCAGCAATCAAGTGAACATGTCTAGGATCTGTCAGGAGCTAACTCAATGTGTTCACAGCAAAGCAAATATATGGTCTCGTATTTGTCAGGTACATCAAGGACACAATCATATGACAATACATCATGGCATCAACCGACTCTGATGAAGCATCACCTAATAGATTCAGGTTTGATTCCATAGGTGTGGGCATGGCCTTGCAATCCATCATCGCAAACCACTTCAGGATCTCTATTGCATACTTTCCTTGTCCAATGAAGATTCCATCCGCACTCTGCTACACCTCCATGCCTAGAAAATAGTGCATCGTACCCAAGTCTTTCATCTCGAACATGGCAACAAGCTTCCTCTTTTGCATCAGCAATCAATTCATCCTCACCTGTCACAAACAAGTCATCCACATACAATAGGAGTATCACTGGATTGCCTTCCTTAACCTTGTAGTAAAGGTTGGAATCTGCTTTACTCTTGGTAAATCCAAAACTTATCAGGAAGTTGTCTATCCCGCCATACCAAGTCCTGGGTGCCTGTTTCAAACCATCCAAGGCTTTCTTCAGTTTGCACACATGAGTTCCTCTGTCATGTGTCTCAAACCCGAGTGGCTGCTCCACATATACTTCCTCTTCCAACACACTATTCAAGAATTTTGTCTTGACATCCATATGGTGTACCTTCCATTTCATCACTGCAGCCAGAGAAAGTACTGATCTAATGGAAGTATATCTGGATACAGGTGCAAAAGTTTCTTCATAATCTATCTCTTCTTTCCGGGAGAAGCCACACGACATAAACCTTGCTACCATGTGCATCATGCTTGATCTCACTTGGAAGTTACGACAGAATTCCCTTCTGGTCTCGAGACCACATCCCATACTTCATTCTTCATGACTTACTGGTACTGCTCGATCATGGCATTCTTCCATTACTGCATCCCTGATCCTGGGAACTTCAGATTCTTCAATATCTTCAATAGGTAGTTTTCTTGAACTTCGTCGCTTGTTCTTCGAAACAAATGTCATTGTCCTTATTTTGTAGGTGATTGTACATGATCTTTCCTACAAGTCAAATTCAATTGCATGATTAGAAACATCTCATAGTTTTCAGAACAAAATTTTACACATAAGGACATATGTCATACAGTCATGCAATTATCTTAGCCAATGTTTCAATACAACATTTGTCCATATCCTATAACTTTCTACATGCCTTCCATCTCTACCAGAACATTGTTAAGAGTGTGCATTGTTACAAAGAAAACTTCCTATGGCTTGGGGTAGACCACAAAAGACAGCCGACTACCAGAAAATGACTCAATTCCCAATGCAATGCTATATAAATGACAATGCTAAGATAATGGAGAAAATACCAACCTTCATCCGGATGTTCGATGTAGATCCCCGTTGAGCTTTCAATTTCTACACTTGAACATGCAAATTAGTCTCAACAACAAGTACAAGCAAGTGCATATAATATGTGAAAGACATTAGCATAATCAATAGCATGATCCATGATATCATAAGTAAATATAACCCAATGTAATTTAACAATATTCACAACATCAATTGGACGAGAAAATGAGTATTTCCATTAATCAATAACAAGAAGTACAATATACGACCTCTTGCCGGCAACCAATCTATGAAGAACCTGCAATAATTAATTAATGCAAATACATGAGATATCAGAAATAACAGAACTCAGAATCACTTTTATATTGATCACAGGCCACTTCGAGGGGGCAACCTCCTTTGAGCAAGCTCAATACAATTAACTTCACGGTGCCTTCAATGACCTCAACACACACTTATATACTAAGTCTATGCCCAATACTATGAGTCAAAACCATGGGACATGTAATACTATGAGACGACTTGCAAAGCATATGCGTCCAATACTATGGGTCAATATTATGGGCTAATAAAAACTATGGATCAACAAATACTACGGGATGACTTACAAAGCATATGCATCCAACAACAAAATACTAACATAGTAAAGAAAAGGGTTGACATGGGTTTCTAACATCCCCTCTCCCTTAGAAAAAGCTTTTTCCTCAAAGCTTTGGTTGGAGAAATTGCTACAGAATCTGAAGGAGTGGTTCCCCAGTAGCATCCTCGGGTTGCATTTCGGGCCACTGACGCCTTTGGAGTGTCAGGGAGGATTGCTTGGAAGACTGTATACGAAGAAGAACCCTATCAGCGGTGTGGAAAGTGCACTCAGAATGGTGCTGATCGGCTTGTTGTGTCAGTCGAATTCTGGCCATGTGAAGATTGTCTTGCAGAATGAGAAGAATCTGATCGCGGTTTCGAAGAACTAAGTCAATTTCCTGAACTGGGGAGCTGCTAAGGGTGTATGGAAGAAGAACTGGTGGTGTCTATCCATATACTGCTTCATATGGTGTCCTTTGAGATGTGGTATTGTAACACCAGAGCGCTTCTAGGAAATCCATAGAAATAGCTGGCCAAAGCTGTGTAGGGATGGGCAAAGGTTTGAACAATCCCGAAAGGAGTGTCATTTCACCCTTGTTGACCTGGAAAGTATCACAGTCAGCCACAATCTGTTGAATTGTCATTTTCAGTCCCTGTCAAAAGAAGTTACATTATTCTCGGTCATACATTTTGAAGAACCCAGAGTGCCCTACTGATGAAGAAGCATGGAGTTCATAGAAGAGATAGCCTTGTTGAACATATTGCAACCAATTTGGAACAAGCAGAGAAAGAGCTGTAAGAGAAACTCGGTCATCAATTGTGCGAGAAGGAGCATCTGCCACCATATTGTCCTTACCCTTCTTGTAAGCGATGGCATAGGGATAACCCATTTCAGGTGTGTTGGGGAGGAGACCCATTGTTCTAGAAACTTTTCTAGACTCTGGAGATCGGTCTTGATGCAAAAATAATTCCCTAATAGGTATGGCTGCCACTTCTGTACTACATGCAAAATTGCCATAATTTCCTACTGAGAGGTAGATGCGACTAAATTCTTACCAGAAAGGTCTCTTGAAGGTAGCAAGCTCATTGGTTCAGCAAAGGCACCTGCATATCTATCCAAGGAAGTAGTGGAGACCATTGATGGGTGCATCTGAATGGAATGGAGTTGAGCGATGACACCATGTGAATTCTTCTTAAGGATTTTTTCCAGGCGATGTGAACTGATGACGCGGAGAGACCCTGGTTGTAAGCCCATTAATTTGTGTTGTGCCCCATTGACTGAAAACTGCATCTAAAGTTCAACAAAGTGCCATAATATGGGGCCAAGTGTGCGTAACCATTGAACGCCCAAAACCACATCACATCTGCCTAAGGACAAGGAAAACATGTCAAGGCGCAGGTTATAATCTTCCATAGAGATACGCACATTGTGACACTTCCCCTTGCAAAGTAAGGTGCCCCCATTGGAAACCATGACTTCAAAGTTGGAAAAGGATGGACAAAACAATCAGCCTATTTGGCAATCCGAGGGTCAATGAAGTTATCAGTGCTACCCAAATCAATGAGTATGGTAAGAGGGAACTTCTTGAAGTATCCCCTGACTTGCATTGTTTGTGGGGTTGTGACGCCGGTTACAGCATGGAGAGAGATCGCGGGTGGGTCATCCTGAGATGGGGTGTCAACAGGCGGGTGCTGAATGTCGACCGGATCATCTACTGTATCTGGAGCTTCTTCACCAAGTTCAGAGGTAGGCAGAGAATCCACATCCAAGAGATAGAGCTTTTGTTGAACACATCTATGTCTCCAAGTGAATTTCTCATCACAATTATAACAAAGCCCTTTTCTCGGTGTGCCTGCATCTTGGTTTCAGACAAATGATTGATAGGAGTTGGTCGAGGAGCTGGCGGGATGGCAGGTCATTGAGAACCCATATTTCAAAAGGGAACAAAAGTGGGTTGGGAGCGTTGTAGGGATGCAAGCTTGTCTTCTGCCAACTTAGCCAAACCTAGGACTTCCATCATTGTGTTGGAACATAACATTTTAACCTCTGACCGGATTTCATCCTTAATACCACTGATAAAACAACTCCTGTAAAATTCATCAGACAATCCTTCTGTGTGATTGGCGAGTTTCTCAAATTCTGTCTGATACTCTCTCATTGTGCCAGTTTGGTGAAGTTTAGTGAGTGCTCTTGTGAAGTCGTCAAAAGAACTAGGACCAAATCGTGGCAAAAGGAGTTGGAAAAAATCTGTCCAGTTTGGATCGGGATGAGCTTTGATGTACCAACGGTACCATTGAAGGGCTTCCTGTTCCAAATGAAAGGATGTAAGTGGAACTTTCTAGACATCAAAAGTATTATGCAAACTGAAATATTGTTCTGCGCAGTATATCCATCCAGTCGGATCAGTACCATTGAAGCGAGGAAATCAAGCTTCCGCCGACGAAAATTGCTGGAAGAAGAGAACCCGGTGGCTGCAAAAGTTTCTGGTTGTCGGGTATTGTTCATGGATGAATGCTGAAGATGGAGGCTGAGAAATTTTTCATCCAGATCTTTGAGTTCGGTTTGGATGGCTGCAAGTGCTTCATCCATGGTTTTTTTGTTTTTTTTTTTGTTTTTTTTTTTGTTTTTTTTTTTTTCAGAAATGGATCGGAAACAGCGGCGCGGAAGGGATCCGCAACAGATGGATTTGCAACGGTGCGGAAGGGATTGAAAATGGCTGGATCTTAAACAACAACTAGATTTGGAATGACTTTCAGAATAAATCTGAAACGGCTGGATCTGGAGCGGAAATGATCGGCAACAGTTCAACAGAAAATAGATATGGACCCCAGGTATGTGCGGCTTCCTATCGGTTTAGGGGATTCACTCGGGCACCAATGTTGTCTTACGGCTTGCATATTGGGGCAGTACCCCTCACTGCACGACTTAGGTAAAACTGATAACCGCTTTGCCACAAACGAAAACTCTTGGTTTACCTCACAGGTGGGAACTAGTCAATCAGGTAGGGGTCGTTACTCTTTTCACTGGCAGGTCTTCTCAATGGGCCAGCTACTTTGGGGTTCCTGTGGTACTCCTCACAATGATTTTTAGGGCTTATTCCCAAGTACTTCCCAGAGTTAAGCGGATAGGGTTTATTCCCAAATCCGAACTTGCAACAGATGCAAAAAAAAAAATTGGCAGAAATTCCACCCAACAAGTCCAAGAAAGTGCTATGATACCAGATGTGAAGAATGTTGGCAGGTGGTTTGATGTGGTACTCCTGACGCCATGACATGTTGGATGAAGGAGCGAAAGGAGTATCTTGTGCTAAAGGATACCGCAGTTGGCGGTTTTTGGGTCACTTGGACCATGTATTTTGTAATATTGAGTCAAGGGTACCGTAGTTGGTGGGTTTTGGGTCACTTGGGTCATGTATTTTGTAATATCGAGTCAAGTATACCACGGTATGCGAGTTTTTGGGTCATTAGACCAAGTCAGTTAGTCAATTGTCCATAAGTGTCAGTTAGGAAAGTGGACAAGTATTGTAATTGGCGGAAGCCTATAAATAGAGGAGAATTGTAAGTGTTAGGAGGGAGTCGATGGATAGAAGAGAGAGATAGATCTATATGCGGAGATTGACAAAGAGATAATGCGGGAGTTGCGCAGAGATTTATGTAATGATTTTGGTTTGCCACAGTAATATAAGGATGATGATTTGGTGCAATCTATGTATTTATATTAATTCCTTTTTAATGCAATTATCTGTTTCTGTCGCTATGATGTGAATGCCACAATAACGTGTTATAGAGATCTATCTACTGTAATGTGAAAATGCCGTGATTAAAGTAATGTGCGATCTCCGTTTATGGTAATGTTAAGTGTTGTGATGTGCTAGCACTTCATGATGAATGTGTAGAATTGTTGTTAGTATCATACTACCGCATCTTGCCTCCTCCCTCGGCTGAAACATGGTTCCGTCTGCTCTTCCTAGATGCCTCGTGTGAGACCTCATCCGCTCTGCAGGTGTTGCTGGGTGGGCTCAAACTTGCCCAGGCTGGTGCCCAGGGAGACTGCGGTATGCGTCGAAAGTTGGTGGACCCCTATTGACTGTGAGGTTGCAACCGTCTCGGTCAACAAATGGTTCCATTACCGGGACAGTGTGCAGAGTAAGAGGAGGTCATGTTGTGGCACCCGACGAAGCCGAAGATACATAAATGGTTCGATCAAAAATTGCAGGAGTTCTCCGAAGAAGAAATTCGGAACACGCGACTGACAGTAGATCATTGGGTGGAAAGATATATTCACGATGGTCTGCATTAATGGTTTTTCTGTGAATTCCCAGTTATTCTGTACGAGTGGTTGTCGAACTGACCTTTCAAAAGAAAAAACTTCTAGGGTGGTGAGCGGACAACTTGGACCCCGGAATTGATTCAGGAATTGTAGGAAGTCGATAATAAGGCATTGCGGGCTATCGAAGTTTGGCTTTATAGAATCTTGGAGGGATACATCACTAAATTCATGGTTGACATGAAGAAATCCTATAGTGAAGCTGAAAGATACTTCTTTGATGGATCGAGGGGAAGGTTTTTGCTATTGCTCCAACTGTCAATTAAGATGCTAATTTGCGAGAAAGGTATATTGAAGATGCACCTTGATTAGTAAGCAGCCTGGTGGGTGGAGGCCGTGGGTACCGCGACTGTTGGGGAATGGTACATGGAATGGTAAAGGGGTAAATGGGTGCATACCATGAGGATACTGTGAGTGAAGCCGAGGAAGAAAGTGGCCTTACGAGGGGAGGAGCAAGATTCCAACAGGAAAAGAGGCAGAGGATAGGAGAAGGTCCTGCTGGGATCGGACTGCAAGACCATGAAGGAAGTCCACATGAGATGAAGTGACCTCACAGTCCTGATAGGAACAACCAGGCTATGCTGAGGATAGAGGTAGGACTGAACCCTAGCACCCACGTGCCCACACCTCTGCTCACTAGCTCTCAACCATCTAGAAACCCTACTTCGACACCGCCGAGTACGTCGACACCGTAGAAGTTAATTGGTAGTAGTAGCACAGCGAAGGGAGGAAGGAATCCCAAGATGGCAGGTGATGATGCTAAGCTACCGTTGTTCCATGGAAGTGTGACAAACAACCCAGAACAGTATTGGTTTTTGTGTGAATCGGTCTGGACTGTGAACCAGATCACTGATGACAATGCTAAGAAAGGACAATTGGCCACGACTCTGCGAGGTCGTGCATTAGATTGGTTCATGAAGTTTGTCTTAGTCCCTACGAGGGCCCCAGAGAAGTCATTGAATGAGATTCAGGATGGGATAATTGCTGAATTTAGACGACCTAAGTCGGTGGCTCAATATATTATCGAATTGAAGGAAATTAAGCAGTATCCCAATGAGACGGTATGGGATTTCGACCAGCGATTCAAGACACTGATGACAAAGGTTAGTTTTGATATGAGCGTTGTCCAATATAAATAATGGTTCATTGCGGCACTACTACCCCACATTCGGCTGCCACTGATGCAGCAAAACATTTCGACACCTAGCGAAGCTCTAGAGATCGCAATGCGATTGGAAGCGTCACCGATTGGAGATAATGCAGTCGGGATGTCGCAGATACAAACACAGCTCACTAAGATGACTATACAATTGATAGATTTAAATAAGAACAAGGAACAACATGATGAAGTATGGTGTACGCAATGTCGACGAGAGGGACATGTGAAAGACAATTGCCCAGATTTTCGTAATTATTTGGTCTCCGGTGCACCCAATCCGTTGAATGGTGGAAGTATGCCATGGTGTCGTGTTTTCCAGGTGTTTGGGCATGGTCATGATAATTTCCCGTATATGCAAAAAATGGTCACAACCCCGTGAAATCTGTATTGCACCTTCTATAAGTTGGTAGGACATGATGACAAGGATTGTCGTGCATATGGGTTGCTACAAGAGAGAATGTGTGATGCGTTCTATGTCAAAGATGATCAGTGCGCTGCACTGCTACAGTCACAGGTAGCTCAGACGATACCTCAACCATAGATGCAGTTTGTACTGCAGCAGCAGCAACCGCAGCAGTTCATACCGCAATATACACCGGTGAACCCCCCACAGCCTCAGTAGATGCAACAACCCCAGTATGCACCACAAGGGCAAGGGATGCCACCAGCGCCTATACAACAGTAGTTTAACCAACCTCAGTATCAGTAGCAAGGTATCTACCGGGGAGGCTATAGGGGCAGACACGGTGGTGGATTTGGTCATGGAGGAGGAGGCCAAGGTGGTCGAGGACCTGTTCAATGTTACCCCTGTGCGGTATGGGGGCATTATCCGCGCGACTTCCCACTACTACAAAATGAATGTACGTTTTGCTTCGGTAATGATCATACAATCAAGAATTGTCCACAGTTGATTGCAAGATGGCAGGCTGGGAACACTTTGTAGCTACAGAACCCAGTACAGCAATCGGTGCAGAACCCGGTACAGCAACCAGTGCAGAACTAGCCCCTACGACCACCGTCAAATGCTAATCTGAACATAAATCAATTAGGGAATCTGCAACAGAACCAGACACAGGGTGCCAATACTGCAACTATTTCTGTAGAACCGCGACCACAAGATGCTTTGGTGGTTGTTGTCACTCGTGGAGGTAAGATGACTGGGGAAGATGGTTCGTGACCATTGATTCGGTTAGCTGGTCAGAAGACAGTAAATTTCGACATTGATGCAGAGCGGGAGACATTTCTGGAGGCACGTCGCACTTCGGTGAAAGATCATGGTAAGGCTATTGTTTGTGATATGCTGCCTGTCTTTGTTGCTACATCAGATGCCGGTCGACCACCACCAGGGATATTGCAGAAGTTCCTTGAAAGTTGTATGTCAATGGCATGAGACCCAGTTGCCCTGGTTGAGATTGAGGGATGGTTTCAGCGATTTCTGAAAGGACGACAAGAGTCGGCAGTCAACTCCCTACAGTGGCGAAAGACTGGAAACGAAATGCGAATGAATATTCAGATTGGTGATTATAATGTTGACTCTGTGATTCTTGATCTTGGTTCGGATATTAACATCTTAACCGAGCAGGCTTGGCAGAAGATGGTGAGTCCCCCATTGAGCTAGTCTCCTGTACAGCTCCGGTTGCCTAACCATGCAAAGGTTACACCTATTGAGTGAGTGCCGCGGCTCACAATTGATATTGAGGGCATGAAGACTTATGCCGACTTCAATGCCATTGAAGTGGTTGATGGAGGAAGGTCTTATATATCACTATTGGGGATAGGATGGGATAACAATAGTGTAGCTATCAACAACTTCAAGAAGCACATGATGACTTTTGAGAACCACGATTTCCAAGTTATCGCTCTGTTGGATCCGGCTGAAAAACGTCGATATGTTGAGCCCGTCAAAGATGATGATCACACTGGCTGGGATCATGCATTCAATATTTCTAAGGATTACATTCATCCCACTGTCCACGGTGAGCTAGAGTGGCGCAGTGAGAGCTCCGCGTCTTTCGACTCTGATGATGCATTGGAACATTGGCAGAATCAAATGCATGAAGTATCCGTCCAGAAGTATGGTTTAGTTACGCAATCTTTATGTTGTGTTGCGACAAAAATGATCACATTGCCTATCTATGAGGGGTTTCCTGGCTTAGACACCTTTGTAGCAGAATTTGAATACCGCGTTCCAGAACCACAGCGATTGCTAGCCTTGGAGGAAGCACTGAAGGTTGCTCTAGCACGCTGATGGGCGACGCATAAGAAATTTATTAAAGATTGGTCACAGTGTCGAAGGTTGATGATGGTTCGATTTGGCACTACTAAGGTTTATCACACTGGTAAGTATGATGGCCGAACTGATCCCGGTGATCATGTGATGGAGTGCCAACGATTGTGGATCACGCGACCCAGAGATGAGTGGGTTCATGCTTTCGCCCATACTTTGGAGGAGATATCGTGCTCGTGGTATAATGCAGCCGAGTTGCGCCGTGACATTACAACATGGGGGTATTTGACGATCTGTTTCACTCATACCTTCACATTTGCGGATGCCAACCCTGATGTCCATAATGCCCTGCAGCTCATCCGCGATGTGATATTTCAGGTTGTTCCAGTGACCTGCCTTGTTGAACCACACATCCACAGTCAGATGTAGTCTCTCATGGAGTGTTTCAATGTCAACGGAGGGCCAAAGGATGATTATGATCCCCAGAATATTAACATTCCCGAATCCGAAGGAAGTCGCAATGTGATACCACCTGTTGTGCCAAGTAATCCGTTCAATCAACTGTTACAGCTTCGCAAAATGAATATCGGCACCGAAGCTACTCCAAAGTTTGCTAATGTTGGGGATTATTGGGATGATGTGATGATGAGTAAGGTTACCGAGTTACTGCATGAATTTCAAGATGTGTTTCCCATGAATTTTTTCGAAATGAAGGGAATCCTCGGTGATTTAGGCGAGATGAGGATTCCATTGAAACCCGATGCTAAGCCAGTCCGACAACGACCTTATTGGATAAACCCGCAACATAAAGAAAACGTCAAGGCAGAAGTTGATCGGATGTTGGATGCTGGAATTGTCAAACCTGTGGAAGAATCAGAATGGATCAGTCCTATGGTGGTGCAGGACAAGAAAACAAGCAAAGTGCGCATTTGTGTCGATTTGCGGAAGTTAAACAATGCGTGCTTACATGACCCCTTTTCGACCCCGTTTACTGATGAAGTATTGGAAGGAGTAGGTGGCCAGGAGATGTACTCTTTTACTGATGGATTCTTTGGCTACCATCAGATCCGCATTGCCAAGGAAGATCGCCATAAGACAACTTTTGTTACTGAATGGGGTTTCTTTCAGTACATGGTCATGCCGTTTGGTTTGAAGAATGCGCCTGTGATATTTTCCCAGGTCGTTGTTGCCGCATTCAAATATTTTATTCAGAAGTTTCTACAAGTATATATGGATGATTGGATTGTTTATGGCTTGATTCGCAATCACTTGGCTAATCTGCGGTTAATGCTTGAACGATGCCGACAACACCAGATATTGCTAAACTTGAAGAAATGTATTTTCTATGCGCCGTTTGGGATATTGTTGGGTCATATTGTGTGTAAGCAAGGATTGCTGGTTGATCCAGCCAAAATTGTGCTTATTTTGGGGTTGTAGCCGCCGACCACTATTAAGCAGTTGTGCGCAACCTTGGGTCACATGGGATATTATCACAAGTTCATCAAGGGGTATGCTGTGATTACTACCCCTATGGAAAAATTGCTAAAAAAGGATGTGGCATTCCAGTGGAATCCAGAATGTCAGGATAGTTTCGAAACGCTCAAAGCGAAGATGGCGTCGGCACCGATTTTGGTTTTTTCGGACTGGAGTAAGGAATTCCATGTCCACGTTGATGCTCAACCAGGAGAAGGCGACATTGATCATCCCATTGCTTTTTCCAGACGGAAGCTGTCTTCTACAGAACACAATTACACTACCACAGAACGTGAAGATCTGGCCATGGTTTACGCCCTGCAAAAATTCAGGCATTATTTGTTGGGTGGCCACTTTAAAATGTTCACTCATCATTCTGCATTGAAATACTTGGTCAATAAGCCTGTGTTGGGGGGGAAGATCTGCCGATGGCTACTTTTGCTTCAGGAGTTTGATTTCGAAGTCATTGTGAAACCGGCACGGTTGAATGTTGGACCAGATCATTTGTCACAGATTGATATAGGGGAGGAACCGACTAATATCGACGATGGGTTGCCGAATGCCCAGTTATTTCATGTTGCCGCTACTAATCACTATTTTGATGACATCCTTCAGTTTTTGGTGACCGGCATTGCACCTCTTGACTTTACCACTACACAGAAGAAGCAATTGGTCATCAAGGCTGCTGACTTTCAACTGATTGTGGGAGGGTTGTATAAATTGGGTGCTAATGAGATATTGCGCAGATGTGTCTTGCCACATGAGCAGGAGCAGATATTGGCTAAGGCACATGGTGGAGTCGCAGGAGGACGCTATGGTGGTCGGGAGACTGCTCGAAAGTCCTACATGCAGGGCTTTGGTGGCCCACATTACATAATGATGTGACAAACTATGCGCGGTCTTGTGATGTTTGTCAGCGAACTGGCAAGTCGTCCAGACGAGATGAGATGTCGCTGCTACTATAGGTGACATTGCAACCATTCGAAAAATGGGCTATGGATTTTGTAGGACCGATCAATCCCCCAGGGAAACGCACAGGTGTGCGGTATAACATCATGGCGACAAAATACTTGACCCGATGGGCTGAGGCAGCACCTGTAGTTGATTGTTCTGCAGCAATGGCTGGCCGGTTCTTGTTTGATCACATTATCACTCGTTTCGGCTACCCCAAGATTTTCCTGAGTGATCAAGGCAACCATTTTCTCAATCGCACTATCAGCGCATTGACAGAGGAATTGCAGATACAACATAAGAAGATTACACCCTATCACCCATAGCCGAATGGGATGGTAGAGGCATTTAACAAGGCATTGGAGCATGCATTGACAAAGGTGTGCAATGCGAACTGAGACGACTGGGATTTGAAAGTTCCAGCGGTGTTGTGGGACTATCGCACCACATGTAAAAGGTTGACTGGTCAGACACCTTTTAGGTTGGTATATGGGAAAGATGCAATCATGCCCATGGAGTATATGGATCCAAGTCTCCGAATTGCGGCTGGTACAAGCATGGATGATGTTGCAGCCTTAGAGGAGCATCTAGCACAATTGGTGGAACTTGAAGAAGATCGATTTATCACTGGATTTCATCAAAGGGTGGAGAAGGATCGCCAGAAGCCATGGCATGATCGCCACATAAAAAACAAGCAGTTTCAGCAAGGTGACTTGGTGCTATTGTATGACAGTAAGTTTATGAAACATCCAGGCAAGTTGCAGATGCATTGGTTGGGTGCCTACCACATCAATAGTATTACTTCAGGAGGATCAGTTCAGTTGCAGCAATTGGATGGGGGGATGCTCCCTAAGTTGGTAAATGGTCACATGTTGAAGCCCTATCACGCGGGCTTGGAGCAGTGCGATGTTTGAGTCGCATTAGTAAAAATGAATTTGCCTCACTTGGGCGATTGATTACAAATTTAAAACAAGACGATTTAAATTTGTAAAAAATGCTTTTTTCTGAAATGTAAATGCTTTAACAAAACTAATTCAAAAACTATGGACTTTCGAAATAATTTTTAAAGGAAAGCAAATATTGTCAAAATTGTAAGAAATAAATGGATTTCTAAGTGCTTGCTTGGGAAAAACTATTGAGCAAATCAGAAAGATGGTTTGGAATTTGCAAAGAAACGAAATCTATGATTTAAACGAAGTGCTAAAAACCTTTCTTTCACTTGTTGAAAATTTTTAAAAAGATTTTAATTGAGCATATGTAATAGAAAAAAGATTCACTACTGCTGCAATAATTAAAACAGAATGCTAGAAAAAATTGCAGAAAAAATGATGTTGAACGAAATATGCTAAAGGGGCAAAAAGATAGCAGAAATTTTCTAAAAATTGGGCCGAGTGAAAAAAAAAATGACATCGCGGATTTATGGGCAAAAGCCGCAATGTGCATCACGGGTTTGAGCTGCAATGTGCATGGCGGGTTTGGAAAAAATCCACGAAGCCGCGATGTGCAGCGCGGAAAAACGCCGCAAAGACGTGATGTGCAGTGTGGAAAAAGGCCGCGAAGCCGCGATGTGCAACGCAAAAAAAGGCCGCGAAGCCGCGATGTGTAGCGCGGAAAAAGGCCGCGAAGCCACGATGTGCAGCGCAAAAAAAGGCCGCGAGGTCACGATGAGCCGTGTGACTGTCGGGAAAAAAGTCGCGATGCGAAAACGGAAAAAAGGTTGCCGGAAACGAAACCGAAAAGTGAAATTTCGATGTGTTAAAGGCTACAGAAAGGACCAAAAGCTAGAGTAGCAATGAATATGCTGGATAGTATGGCAGATCTGCTAATTGGAATGGTAAAAACAAGTAAAAAACAAAGATATAAAGAAAAAAATTAAAGCTCGAAACCCAACGGAGTCGCCAAAAACTGTTGCTTGGTTTTTCAACCAAGCATGTGCTAAAGATGCACCTATTAACAAAGTAATAGCAGTTTCAAATGAAAAGAAAAAAACAATTATAAGTTTAATCTAACATTGACATAAACATGTGTAAATAAGCAAGAACTAAATCAATAACAATAAACAAAGAGATTTGTGGGAAGAACAAGAGAAAGAATAATAGATTTTTTGTATTACCTCAAAGGTGAGGATGTTTGGTGTTGAGCAGCTCCAAGGTTGAGGTGCTCCAAGCTCCAATGGTCTCATCTCCAAGATGCTGAAATGGCGGTCTTCAAACTCGAAATGGGAGTCAATGGCTCTCAAAAGGAATTTGGCAACATAAGGATAGGATGAAATATGGATGGAAAGTGAGGAGCCCCTATCACCTTTTTATAGTTTTTGGTGATGGGGAATACCATTATGGTTTTAAGGAAACCAATGGTATTGGCCAACATGGTTTAGGTCTCTTTTTCCCTCTTTTTCCTTTTTTGAATATTTTTTATATTTTTATTCCCTTTTAATATTTTTTGGGAATTTTGGACCTTTTTTTAGGGTTTTTTGTGTTTTTTGAGCAAAAATATATATTTTGAGAGGAAAAAGGTGTATTGTGGTTTTTTTGGTGACCTTTTGATGGTTTTAGGGGCTCAAATGGTGGAAAAGTGGACAAATGGGTCATGTGAATAAGGGAATGAGCTAGTGAGCAATTTTTGGGTGTTAACACTTGGTCAAAACTTGACACCCATTTTTTGTTCACAACTAACTTAGTCATGGCACACATAACACACTTGAAGTTAAATAATACCCTATAGACTTTATATGTGGTGGTTCAGGGACTCTTTCATGGTTTTTGTGCCTAAGAAGCAAGAGTTAGTGTTGGAGGCTCTTGTTTCCCTCCACTAGCCATGGTTAAGGAGCCAAGATAAATCCTTGATGCCCAAGACATCATAATGGAAGCCATATTCAATTCATATGCAAAATACTCCTTGTAGAGGGCTAGTGTCATGGATTCTATGTGTTATTGACGACGCTTGAGGTCGAGAAGTTTCAATTAAGGCTCAAGTGGAATTCAATTGAGCTTAGTATGAACCTATTTTCATTCTTTGATGATGTTCAAGGCCTTGCAACATATCCATCGTCTTGCATGGTAGCCTGAGGATGCATTCATTGCATTTGATATTGAAAAAATATGTTTCAGATCTAAGATTGTTATTTCCCTCCATAAACCATGTCCAAGGGCTTGAGGCTATTTTTTTTCTACCAATACTAGGGTTAAGGGCCCAAGAACCATTTACGGTGCATAAATCATGTTAGGGATAATCTATACTGGACAACTAATGGTTTCCATATTCCCAAGAAGAAAATATTATTGATAAATGCTCTTGTTTAATACTCATACATGATTCCAAAGACATTGTAATGACACTTGCATTCAACTTTGATTCCAAAGACACCTTATAGAGGGATCGCATTGTGGATTTTAGGTTTCGTTCATGGAACTTGAGGTTGAAAAGGTAATTTATGGATTAAATCCCTTGTTTCAATTTACAAAACCTACTCATGGCTCATGTATCCCACTGTTGTGACCACAACACCCCCCCCAGGGAAATCTAGGGGCCCCTTACAAATTTTTTTGAAAGGGTGAAAATCCTCACAACAGATCTAAGAGTTGATGTATACCTCACAAGAAAGATTAAGATTAAGCAAGAAAATAGAAGAAGAGTGGCCAATGCAGTGTGAAGGAGCAATAGAATTATGATACAGTAGAACTCGGATAGAAGCAGAATAACATCACACACTAATTCATTAATCACAATATGGACAAATAAATAATACAATAGTGAGGATTCGAATGCCAAGGTGGCAATTCGACTTAGCCTTCATGAAGTGATCATCAGATCAATGGCGTGTCATCAAAGCAAAACTAGGAGTCTTGATCATCATCAGTGAAGTCATCAATGCACAAGTAACTATCAACCAGATGTCAAACTGAGTCTAACTGAGTGTGGTAGGTGTAACTGGAACATGGAGGCCCTAACTGAATGAAGGCGGCTCAGTGGAGGGCGCATGACAAGCTAACTGGAGTCAAAATAGGTAGTCTAGTCTCACTGGAGCTCCATCGGAGTGATACAGTCAGTTGAGGAGTCAATCTAGCCTTAAATCAATGAAATATCTAAAGATAACTCAACTAACTGAAGTGCAACTGAGTGGTAGGTGAGAGAGGGCGCATTTCACAAGCGATAGCTGAAATGGGGGCCCACCAAGCACTAGGAGGGCTAAAACTGATCAGAAAGAAGCTCCTGGGGCTAGCTAACTGAGGGCTAGGTGTTGGGACTAATGACCGGGATGCATGAAATTGCATGCATGCATGCAATTTCATGACTGCATGCAAAATGCATGCATGAATGAAAATGAAAAAATGGAAAATGATGATAGGACTAGGATGGAGTATAGGAAAATCCAAACACCCCCCCTTAATCCATCCTGGGCCCTCGTAACTGAGACCAAAGGTCACCCAATACAATGAATAATAAATAATAGTCCATAAACCAAGGAAACGGGGAAAACCTCATGGTAAAAATACCCCCCCTCAAAATAGACTGTAGGGCACACCAAAATATAAATGCTCCAAACTCAAGCAGGTGTGATGCTTGGTCATATGTCTGGAGGTATCTTCTTCTTGGGAAGAAGTGGATCAGGCTCAAAAAGCATGTGCTTGTACTTGCTCTTCAAATCGAATGTGATGAGAACAAATCCAAAAGTATGAGGATGATCTTGGAACCTGTGATTCGAATCAACTGAGGTAGGATAAAATCCATGAATGTGTAGATAGTCTTTTGTTTTCTCCTTCGAACCATCATAGGTGACATTATGCCCAAAAGAACCATCATATTTCAGTGCTTGCTTGGAATCCAAATCAGATCCAAGACTTGAAAAATGGTTTCTTGAGATCTCCTTTGAACCATTAGAGGTGAGATCAAAACCATGAAATGCATGAGAAATTATCCCAAGTGAATGGAAATGCCCTACATCTTCAATAAACTTCTGAGAGCATGTACAAATGATCATATAGTAGTACATAAGAGGTGAGTGATTAAGGATAGTGGTCTCATTACCTCCAATTGCTGATTTAACCTCTGAAACATTCAATAGATCATGATGCAAACCAACATACTCTTGTGCAAGAGAGGATTTAGGAACCTCTATAGTTTCTCAGTGTGAGCTGGCGCAAAATTCGAAATAGAATAAATTTGGAGCATGAGTGTAGAATCTACAAGTTCATATTCTTTGTGGACAACTTCAATATGAGATATGTTTGATACTGATTCATGATCAGAGAGACCATCAAGGAGGGTGAATGTAACAGTGGGCTTGATATCGAAATGGTTTGGACCAATACCTTCATTATTTTTGCCAAATATTTCATCCAGATGGGCCCATAGCTCTTTTGGAGATTTAGCAGAAAGGATGTGGTGTACCATGCAACAAGACATAGAAAATAGCATGGCTGCATAGGCTCTGTCACCTTCATTTAACTAGTCATTCTCTTCTTCAGAGGATTCGAACTCTCTTTCAAAACAATAATCAAAGAGACCATGTCTCTTCAAATGTGTTATCATCTGTGGTTTCCATTCATCATAGTTGAATGGAGAAAGAGAAGTAATTCCTTCCCAATTCATGGAAGTTGTTTCAGAAGACCTGCAAAAAACAATAGAAAATGTCTACAACTACTACTGCTGCAAAAGTGCAGAAACTGCTGCAACTGTTGCACTTGAAATCTTGATAATAATCTGCAAAAAACTCTCAGGAATGGAGATAGACTATACTCTCAACATGCTCTGATACCATGTGAAAATCCTCACAGCAGATCTAAGAGCTGATGTATACCTCACAAGAAAGATTAAGATTAAGCAGAAAATAGAAGAAGAGTGGTCAATGCAGTGTAAAGGAGCAACAGAATTATGATATAGTAGAACTCGGATAGAAGCAGAATAACATCACACACTAATTCATTAATCACAATATGGACAAATAAATAATACAATGGTGCAGATTCGAATGCCAAGGTGGCAATTTGAATTAGCCTTCATGGAGTGATCATCAGATCAATGGAGTGTCATCAAAGCACAACTAGGACTCCTGATCATCATCATTGGAGTCATCAATACACAAGTAACTATCAACCAGGTGTAAAACTGAGTCTAACTTAGTGTGGTAGGTGTAACTGGAACATGGAGGCACTAACTAATTGAAGGAGTCTCAGTGGAGGGCGCATGAGGAGCTAACTGGAGTCAGAATAGGAAGTCTAGTCTCACTGGAGGTCCATCGGAGTGATATAGTCAGTTGAGGAGTCAATCTAGCCTTAAATCAAGGAAAGATATAAAGATAAGTCAACTAACTGAAGTGCAACTGAGTGGTATGTGAGAGAGGGCGACTTTCACAAGTGGTAGGTGAAAGGAGGGCATACTAAGCACTAGGAGGGCTAAAACTGATCATAAAGAAGCTCTCGAGGCTAGCTAACTGAGGGCTAGGTGTTGGGACTGATGATTGGGATGCATGAAATTGCATCCATGCATGCAATTTCATGACTGCATGCATGACTAAAAATGCAAAAATGGAAAATGTTGTTAGGACTAGGATGGAGTATAGGAAAATCCCAACAGAAAGTTGGACTTACAAGAAGTTTTTTTTTGTATTATTTACTTACTCGGCCATGTTTTAGGTCCTATGGGTTGTCTTTGGTGTGAAACACACCCATATACAAATGATTTATGGCCCAAGGCCAAAATCATTTCATCCCCATATCGTAGCTCCTGAGTTATGAAACATTCATTTAGTTCTCAATCCTATTCTTTTACCCTCTAAGCATGTTTACATTTCAAATCCTGTGTGGCGTTGTACCGGGCGCGACCCTTGCAGGTATGACGTGCAATGTTACTTCTCCCCCCTTAAACCCATGATATCTTTCTCTCTATCTCTCCCATATCCCATATCCCATCTCTCTCTCTCTCTGTCTCTCTCTCTCTCTCTCTCTCTCTCTCTCTCTCTCTCTCTATCTATCTATCTATCTATCTATCTCTCACTCTCCCTAAAGCACTACATCCCTTAACCCCTAAACCATTGAACCATTCAACCTGTAATCCCACAACCCTAACTCCTAAACAATCTAAACCCATCCCAGAACCCTCTCTTTATCCATTCATTTATCCACTTTTGAAGTATAGTCCAATGTATGCAAATATTTTTGAAGTATTGAACGTTTGGCATTAAATGGTGTAAACGTTGGTCACTTAATGGTGTAAACGTTATGCAGGGGCACGTGTGCTTGTTTTATCACATACGCGATGATGATGCATACGTGCTACAAACACGTGTAGGCACCTATAAACATGCGTGCACATGTCTGCTGCTAGTTAAAAGAAAATAGAGTTTTATGTTCCTGGTAATTCCACAAAAAATGGGATTTTCACTCTTTCGCGTGTTCAATCTCTTCCAGGTTTCTTATTGGCTCACATTCATTGATATTTTTGACACTCATTGATCTATTGGACACAAAATCACTCTTGGAATCTAACAAACGTCTTCAGTGGTCTTGGAATCTAGTGGATACATTCAAGCTACCAGTTTCCATTGCAAGTGGAGATCATTTCTATAGGTATGGTGAATTGTAAATAACTGTTTTCATTCACAAGATTTGAGATTATCCCATGCCTTTGTGTTTTATCATATAACTACAGAAAAATCCATGCGTATACAACAATGAATTTGACAAGAATAATTCCCAAGTCACCACATCTAAAAAAACTCATATTCACTAGACAAGATGAAGTATGCAATGTAAACCAATAATTATTTCCATGAATATATTTTGATTTCACACAAGGATGGCATGGATTATGTTCTCTCTTAAGACTCTTAAATTTGAATAAAATCCTAAGAAGCAATCATGGGAGAGGGTCCATATTGAATATTTCATGACATGTTGTCCATGCTCTCCTCTTCATTCTACGTTTATCATAATGTTTCTTTAATATCGTGCCTTTGTGCTTGACTACTTGCCTCTACCTCATTGAATTATCCTTCCTTGGGGGGATTTTCAACCTCCTCATTGTGTAATTAGTAAACTTGTTCTCTTTATCTTATTTGATGTAGAAAAACTATCAAACTATTCCAAAGACATCCCTAGGCATCTCTTTTGTAGGGTGTTATTACCAAATTTTTTATGAATTCATGGCTAGGAAAGACACTAGTTTCTCCATTCTACACTTGACCAACCATCATCTATATTGATTGGAATTGTAATGGATAAAGATGTTTATCTAATGACTCAGATGGGAAAGAAATTTAGAGTGATAACCAAGCACCATGTTGTGTCCGAACTCATGGGTAATGCATCTTATTATGTGTAATGTCATCTCATCCTAGGGTGTTGGAAAGGAAGAATATTTCAGTCCTCTTCTTGTGACTTCCACTACTTTTTTTAACACAAAGGAGATAGTGCTAGTCCTATAACTATAATACTTGCAAACACATGAATACTCTATTGTACACCTAAGTTCTCAACTCGAAGAATAGTTTGATTTGATTTTGCATGGGAGACCCTATTTAGATAACTTGATAACTCAAACTTCATGTGAATTCAACTTTGCATGGCTTACATAAATCGTAGATCATTTCAATATACATAATTTGTTATACATGATAAGGAAGGTAGTTTGGCTTTATGTCTCTTTGATAGTTTGTTTCTTTGATAATTACAAAACCCCTAGGATACCATATTATTTCCATATGAACCCTATCCTAGTCTAATTTACCTATCTTAGCATACTACACCCTAACTCTTTCCTTAGATACGTGGGCTAACACAAATAAACCAGCATAGTTTGTAGTTGTATGTGTTAATTTGTAAAGTGGTAAGTTATGTTGGAATGTGTCAATTTCATTCTATAATGGAACTAATATTATATTTTTTGTTTCTTTTGCATGGGTAGACCTCATAGTTTTGTTAAAGAGAATTTTGGAGATGAGAAACTCATGTAATAGAGAAAAAAAATCTAGAAGGAATCTGCCAATTGAAAAGGTCAATGACGTAAGAGAAAAGGCACTTGGTTGGCAATGGAAAGAGTGAGACATGGTCTTGTCATTACCACTTATCCTAACACAGTTTTTGACATGAAAACATCTTGTTCAAAACCACAGGTAAAGCGGTTGCGTCCAACAAACCCAACTCAAATTCCAACATCAACACAATATCCAACTAAGAATCCTTCAACGAGTCATGCTGAAGTTCCCCAAGACATAGTAATATTGGGAGATGCTGCATGTGTAGAGTAGTGATTAATTTGAAATCTCCCCAAGAAGACCAAATCCATGTGGAGCACAGTCCCATTATGGCCCAATATGTGAACGAAGCACCACAACAAACAAGCTCTGGTATTCATGTCTCATGTCCACCTTCCCTAACTCGATTGTCCAGTGCAAGAAGAAGAACTCCTAGATGTATTCATGTGGATGAAAGTGATCTATCGGGCCTTGAAGGTAAGTTTCCAAAATGCACTATCGAATGGCAATGCAACAAAATTGTCAAGGAATATTTTGAATCTAAAGGTGTTGTAGGTAAATGTCAATTATTTCTATGTTTGTTAAAGTCACATTGTGTAGTTGTTGTTAGGAGAATTTTGGGCATAAATATAGTTAAACGTTCAGAGGCTAGTTGTAATATTGTTAGAAATCTCCAATATGCATTTAATGCAATTGGGAAGACGTATCGTACAGAAGATCTCTGTGTGACTCGTTGTGTGTTAGAGGAATCAGTTGTAAGCAAGTCCACAAGGAAACGTATCCTGCTATCACACACTTCTCACATACTTAAATTAAATAGAAAAACTATTAAAAATTATTATGTTATAAGAGAAAATATTGGCACTCCGACTGGAAAAGATTGTTGGGATTTTGTTGGTAGATAAGAAGCTAATTGATGTTGTTAAGGAGTCAATACAAAAATTTTGGCATGATCATACCAGACCTTCATCAAACCAAAGAGATGTGCTAAAGCTGAGAAAAGGTTCTACTAAATGTGAACCCCATGTTAAACACTTCCTTGAAACCACACAGACTGAACTCTATGAGAGATTCAGGAATGAGCACACACAATTGAACCTAGGCCAAAGGTCCTTTGAGAAATGCAAACAATGGTACGTTCGTATATGCATTGATCAGAACACTTGTTGTTGTATATACCACATAGAATATGAATGTTATTATGACACATATAGACATATATTTTTTGATTTGCATACTAGCATTATGCAGGGCTGCAATAAATCCATACTACCACTGAATGCATCAAGAGACTTTATCCACAACATCATGTGTCCAAGGCTCAAAGGACAAAAATATTATGAAAAATCGTGTCTATATGGGACATGTTCTAGGTGCATTGGGTTTTCTTTTTTGAACCGTTGCATTCATGAAAGCGAGGAGCATGAATTTGGCAGGATGGTCGTGGAGATGCAGAGCATCAAGTACATAACCTAGCAATTAGACAGT
This sequence comes from Larix kaempferi, assembly GCA_027924585.1. NCBI lineage: Eukaryota > Viridiplantae > Streptophyta > Pinopsida > Pinales > Pinaceae > Larix > Larix kaempferi. Next base: position 56,359,406 of record BSBM01000456.1, on the reverse strand, counting down.
TCCATGGAAAGTCAAAAGATTCCATTGGTGAAGTCAAAAGTACAAATGAATATGGCATATTTTTCATATTACACATTCAATTTATGACATATACATTTTTCCAAAGGCCACATTGTAATATTGCCCTTGTTTTCATGGCAACAGGAACGGGTATGTGATTCTTGATGGAGCTCTACAAGAAAACAAAATAGTATGTTCAACATGTGCATGTAGAGCGATGGAAATATGAGCAGTACAGAAAATCCAAGGACAGATTTCCCTTTGGAACCATAGTGTCAATTGTGGATTTTGCATAAAACTACACCCTTCATCCACAAAATGAAATCCAGAGTCAATACTACCATTCAAACCAAGTTATCATCATGGTACATATTACATATAGGCATGGGACAGAGAGCAACAATAACATGAGGATAATATTGAAGGAGACAAACTTTTACATAAGTGATGATAGAACCCATGATTTGCATTATGTGCAGCATTGTTTTCGAATTTTCTATGATCAGTTAAAGGAGAGATATATATAGATGGATCAGCATTGGATATGGTCAGATGGTTGTGCGGTCTAGTTGAAAAATGCCCGATTATTCCAATCGATGAGTATTTTTCATAAGACTTACAATGTGCCGCATATCTAGAACTATTTTAAGACCGGGGATGGAAAAGGCGATCATGATGGGGCCAGTGCATGCATCAAGACCGAACTATGAAGGGAAGAGATGAGGTTTAACACAAACCCTCATATCCGAGATGCAGAATCCATAGTTCAATGATGCTCTGCAACAATGTCAAACTAAGCAAGAGATCAACAAACATCATCAGTGACAGGACATGTGGTCAGAAATTTTTGGCAAGTGGTTGACATAGATTGATCGCGTTCCTGTAGTTGTAGCACAATACAACAAACGCATGGATTTCCTTCAATTTGAAGCTCAAACAACCCGTTATTTGAAATATGGATGCCAAAACTTGCTTTCTTTTGCAGCCCATGTAGCAGTGGCGAATGGGATGAATGTGAATGCATGGACTGGGTTGACGAATTGGATCGTGTGTCACTTGCAGTAGACCCATGTGCAGTTGTTGAAACAACCCAGTTAGAGGAGGTTCAGTCAGCAATTTCGATAGACTACGACCATATCTCAAATCTTGTACAACCAAGACACATATACGCAGTTGTTTCCCCGAAAGACAATGAATGGGGCACGGATTATTGGTTGGAATGGTGCATCCAAGGTAATCAAACCCTCTATGGATCATTAATCGACCATGAAGGAAATGAATTTCCTATTGGATCGATGGTGGTTAATGGGGAATATCTTACACTAGATGGGAAGTCAACAACGACTAGTGGGTATGTATTCATGGATTAATGACCAGGTTCAGTGGTGTATCACTTCACAAACTTGATCGTTGGCACAAACATCCATCTACAGAAAATGTCAAGCAAGAGATCAACCAAGGTACGCTACTTCCTGCCTGATTCATAGCACGAGATATTGATGGAGACAGTTAGCAATAGAGAGGATCCAGATGGATTTATTCAATGAGGTCATTCAACTTTACATAAGAGATAGAATTGCATCAAAGAATTTTATGTTCTGCATCGAGGTATGTGTAGTTTTATGTTATTTTGTTGTTACATGCATTTTTTGTTGATACATACATGCATACATGTGTTATTTTTCATGTTTTAATGTAATACAAAAAACAAAGCTTGTTGTGCATTTTCCCAATATTTTATCAAACCCTAGTTGGATTCCCTCTTTTTTTTTTATTAAGCGGCCCTCTTGGGGAGAAAAATCTTCATTTTCTTATGTTTTATCAGGTCTGCAAAAACCCCTTAGGACATCACTAAAATCCTGCTAAGTCATTCTAAAACCATGAACCATCACACTACTTCTATCTCCCCTCACTTAGATCCACCCATACACACTTTACAATTGCCAAACATTAACAAAGATACTTCATATTCACTTGTCTCCTACCCCTAAATAAATATTTTGAGGTGTACATGTGTGTCTACTTCTAATTCATGTACATGTGTGTCTCGCATTGGTTGACCAATACTGGCCCTGCCCATACCGACCCTTCTCGATTTGCTTTTTGCACCCTGGGATCGAATTGACCTTGTAATACTCACATTATATAAGACTCTTGAATGACCCTTAACAACGTCCTCCGTTAAGGTATAACACATCCCTAATGAATAAGTAGAACCTAGGTCACCTAACATGAGGACATGGGAGAACTATAGTTAACTAGTGCACATCATTGAAGTAAAAAATTCGAGTTCTCTCTTAATTAAGTGAAGTATTTCTTAGTGCACATCTAAATGATCCACTTGTGCCATCTTTAATTTATTTATCATATCAATATACTAAGGAGATTTTTCTAATGATGTGATCATCTTGTCCTACTATCGTTCCAAGTGGCCATATGCTAAAGCGATTCACTCTAAAGGTGGCTAGTCTCTAGAGGAGCCTTAATAGTTCAACCATGGTTAGTAGTACAACACACACCATTCATGCTTCGACATGCAAAGAATTACCTCAACATGTTGAGTCACCACCTCAACACATGAGGATCTATGTTGATAGACAACATCATCACTTTGACACATAAAGCACTTACCTCAACATATGAGCCTTAACATTTACACATAAGCCTTAGTCATTCTTGAGTCCAACTCAAGAATCTACTCCAAGTTTCATGAGTCCAACTCAGGCTCCCTAAGGAAATACCTTGACACATAAGGCTCAATACTGGCGCACAAGATTGACTTGAAGAATGACTCATGATGCTGAAACTTTAATAATTTGAAATAGGGACCCCATTTAGATTTTTAATCCACCATCCATTAATTGTTTTGGGTACGCTAATTCCTTCCTCATTCAGAGCACGAGAAATTGATGGAGACAATTAGCAACAGAGAGGCTCCAGATGGATTTATTACATGAGGTCAGTCAAATTTACATAAGAGATAGAATTTTTGAAAAAATACCCCTTAGGACATCCCTAAGATCCTGCTAAGTAATCCTAAAACCATCCTCCATCACACTACTTCCATCTCCCCTCACTTAGATCCACTCATACACACTTTACAGTCATCAAACATTAACAAAGATACTTCATATTTACTTGTGTCCTACCCCTAAATCAAAATTTTGAGGTGAAAATGTGTGTCTAATTCTAATTCATGTACATGTGTGTCTCGCATTGGTGGACTTGCAGGAGCTGACGAAATCCCATTACGCTTTCCGGTTCACTTTTTGCACCCCAGGCTCGAATTGACCTTGTAATACTCACATTATCCAACACTCTTGAATCACCCTCAACAACGTCCTCTATTAAGGCATCACACCTCTCTAATGAATAAGTAGAACCTAGGTCACCTAACATGAGAACACGGGACATGAAGGAGATGTAACCGGGCCTCAGATACATAATATAGCCTTATAGAAACTAATCTAGCTTATAGACCCTAGTCTAGCCCTATAAAGCGATCAAAAACAAATGTATCCCAAGAAATCCTAATGTGGAAAAAAAAACCCTGTAGACCTAATCTAGAGACCTGGAGACCCAAGCCTAATGTGGAGCTATAACCCGATGTCCGGAATCCATCTGAATTGATGGATTCGCGATTGGAGTCATGGTTTTAATGCTATGGGCATTTTGTTCAGGCACCCCGAGGCCATTCAAGGACACTTTGAGGATTTTATCTAGGGCCACAGAACCCAAACCAATGAGCAGACCAAGGTTCCATCGTCTCCCACACATGTGTATGTACATTTTGGGCCTTTCCACGATGGACATGCATGCCCGGGAGCCTTCGGATGAGAAATGGACCCCTTAAGCGGAATTGGAATAGCCTTCACTAAGCAAAACCATAGCTCCGGAGATGTCACATTGGCACCATTTTCGGGCATTGGGAGCATGGTTTGGGGGGGGGGCCAGCTAAAAATCGGCTTCCGAAATCCACCGGAATTGATGGATTCACGATTGGAGTCACGGTTTTGGTGCTACGGACATTTTCCTCAGGCACCCCGGGGCCATTCAGGGCCACTTTGAGGATTAGCTCCAGGGCCACGGAACCAAACAGCGAGCAGACCAGGGTTTCGTTTGATCCCACATGTGTGTATGGCCATTTTGGACCTTTCCATGGTGGCCACACACACCTAGGAGCCTTCGGATGATAAATGGCCCCCTTGAGCAAAATTGGAATGGCCTTCACTGAGCAAAAACCTAGATCCGGATATGGCAAATTGGCACCCTTTCTGGGAATTGGGCGCATGGTGTGGGGGGACCCCGAATAGAAATCGACATCCGAAATCCATCAGAATCGACGAATCCGCAATCGGAGTCACGGTTTTGGTTCTACGGGCATTTTGGTCAGGCACCCTGGGGCCATTCAGGGACACTTTGAGGATTTGCTCTAGGGCCACGAAACCCAAACCGGCAAGCAGACCGGGGTTTCGTCGGCTCCCACAGCTGTGTATGGTCAGTGTGGCACTATCCATGGTGGCTACTCATGCTCGAGAGTTTTTGGATGAGAAACGACCCCCTTGAGCAGAATCTGAATGGCCTTCATTAAGCAAAACCCTAGTTATGGAGATGGCACATTGGCACCATTTTTGGGAATTGGACGCATGGTGTGGGGAGTCCCCCAACTAGAAACCAGTGTCTGAAATCCATCGGAATCGACGGATTTGCGATTGGAGTCACGGTCTTGGTGCTACGAGAATTTTGGTCAGGCACCCCGGGGCCATTCAAGGACACTTTGAAGATTTGCTATGGGGCCACAAAACCCAAACTGGCGAACAGACCAGGGTTCCGTCGACTCCCACATTTTGGGCCTATCCATGGTGGCCATGCACACGTGGGAGCCTTCGGATGATAAATGGCCTCCTTGAGGGGAATTGGAATGGCCTTCACTAAGGAAAACCCTAGCTCTGGAGATGGCACATTGGAACCATTTATAGGCGTTGGGCACATGGCGTGGGGGGACCCCAGGTAGAACCCGACATCCGGAATCCATCTGAAGTGATGGATCCACGATCAAAGTCACGGTTTTGGTGCCATGGGAATTTTGGTCAGGCACCCTTCGGCCATTTAGGGACACTTTGAGGATTTGCTTCGGTGCCACAGAACCGAAACCGACGAACGGACCAGGGTTCCTTCATCTCCCACACATGTGTATGGCCAATGTGGTCTTGTCCACTGTGGTCACACATGCCTGTGAGCCTTTGGATGAGAAATGGACCCCTTGAGCGGAATTGGAATGGCCTTCACTGAGCAAAACCCTAGCTCCAGAGACAACACTTTGGCACTTTTTCCGAGCATTGGGCACACGATGTGGGGGGGGAAGCTATAAACCGACATCTGGAATCCATTGGAATCGACGGATTTGTGATCAGAGTCACGGTTTTGGTGCTATAGGAATTTTCTTCAAGCACCCCGAGGCAATTTAGGGGTAATTGGAATGTTTGCTTCGGGGCCACGGAACCCAAATCGACGAGCAAACCAGGGTTCCATTGGCTCCCACATGTGCATATGGCCATTTTGGGCCTGTACACGGTGGCCACGTATGCCCGGAACCCTTCGGATTATAAATGGCACCCTTGAGCAGAATTGGAATGGCCTTCACTGAGCAAAATCCTAGCTCTAGAGATGGCACATTGACACCGTTTTTGGGCCCTAGAAGCATGGTGTGGGAGGTCCCCCAGCTAGAACCCAACGTCTAGAATCCATCGGAATCGACGGATCAATGATCGATTTCAAAGTTTTGGTGCTATAGCCATTTTGTTCAGTCACCCTGGGGCCATTCAGGGACACTTTAAGGCTTTGTTTTAGGGCCATGGAACCCAAATCGATGAGCAAACCAGGGTTTCGTCAACTCCCACATGTGCATATGTCCAGTGTGGGCCTGTCCACGGTGGCCACGCATGCCCAGGAGCCTTCGGATGAGAAATGGCCCCTTTGAGCGGAATTGGAATGGTCTTCACTGAGAAAAACCCTAGCTCTGGAGATGGCGCATTGGAACCATTTCCGAGCATTCTAGGCACGACGTGGGGGGGCCCCTAGCTGAAACCTAGCATCCGAAATCCATCGACAATGATGAATTCCCTACCAAAGTCACTATTTTGGTCCTACATGCATTTTTTTCAAGCACCCCGTGGCCATTCAAGGATACTTTGAGGATTTGCTTCGGGGCCATGAAACCCAAACCGACGAGCAGACTTGGATTCCCTCGGCTCCCACACATGCGTATGGACATTGTAGACATGTTCACGGTGGCCATGTAGGTCCGAGGGCATTCGGATGAGAAATGGCCTCCTTGAGAGAAATTCGAATGGCCTTCACTGAGCAAGACCCTAGCTCTAGAGATGGCACATTGGCACCATTTATGGGCGTTGGAGGCATGGTGTTGGGGGTCCCCTAGCTGAAACCCGACATTCGGAATCCATTGGAATTGACTCATTTTATACCAAATTCATGGTTTTGGTGCTGCGAGAATTTTTTCCAGGCACCCCATGGCCATTCAAGGTCACTTTGAGGATATGCTCCGGGGCCATGGAAACCAAACTGGCGAGTGGACTGGGATTCCTTCGGCTCCCAAATGTGCATATGGCCATTGTGGACCTGTGCACAGTTGTTGCGCATGCCCGGGGGCCTTCGGATGAGAAATGGCCCACTTAAGCGAATTTGGAATGGCCTTCACTAAGCAAAACCCTAGCTCTGGAGATGGCACATTGGCAGCATTTCCATGCATTGGAGGCACGATGTTGGGGGGATCCTAGCTGAAACACGACATCCAGAATCCATCGGAATTGACGAATTCGCTATTAGATTACGGTTTTGGTGCTACGAGCATTTTTTCCAGGCACCCCATGGCTATTCACAGACACTTTGAGGATTTTATCCGGGGCCACGAAACCCAAATCGGTTAGTGGACTTGGATTTCGTTGGCTCCCACATGTGCGTATGGAAATTGTGGACATGTTCATGGTGGCCACGCATGCCCAGGGGCCTTTGAATGAGAAATGGCCCCCTTGAGAGAAATTGGAATGGCCTTCACTAAGCAAAACCCTAGCTCTGGAGATGGCACATTGGCACCATTTTCGGGTGTTGGAGGAACGGTGTTGGGGGTCCCCTAGCTAAAAACTGGTGTGTCGAATCCATCAGAATCGACATATTCTCTACCAGATTCATGGTTTTGGTGCTATGAGCATTTTTTACAGGCACCCCATGGCCATTCAGGGACACTTTGAGGATTTGCTTCGGGGCCACATAACCCAAACCAACGAGCAGACTTTGATTTCATCGACTCCCACATGTGCGTTGTGTTAGGATATTCCTATAATCCATCCTAGTCCTACTAGCATTTTCATCATTTACAGTTTCAGTCTTGCATGCATGCATGCAATTGCATGCATCCTAGTCATTAGTCCCAGCACCTAGCACTCAGCTAGCTAACCCCAAGAGCTTCTCATGGATCAATTTTATCCCTCCTAGAGCTTAGTGCGCCCTTCTTCCTTGATTTTAGGATCCTCTCTCACCTACCACTTAGTTGCACTTCAGCTACCTTTAGTAAGGAAAGACTAACTCTCAACTGACTGTATCACTCCAATGGACCTCCGATGAGACTAGACTGCCCATTTTGACTCCAGTTAGCTCCTCATGCACCCTCCACTGAGCCTCCTTCATTCATTTAGTGTCTCCATGTGCCAGTTACACTCAGTTAGACTCAGTTTGAATGACGGTTGATAGTTACTTGTGCATTGATGACTCCACCAATGATGAGATAGACTTCTAGTTGTGCTCCGATGACACTCCAGTGATCTTTTGATCACTCCATGAAGGCTAATTCGAATTTCCACCTTAGCATTCGAATCCTCATGCATTGTACTAGTTTTTTGTCCATATTGTGATTAATGAATTAGTGTGTGTGAAGTTATTTTGCTTATATCTGAGTTCTACTGTATTATTATTCTGTTGCTCATTTTACTGGATTGACCACTCTTAATCTTATTCCTAAATTCTTTCATTGTGAGGTATACATCATCTCTTAGATCTACTGTAAGAATTTTCACATGGTATTAGAGCATGTTGAGAATATTGTTTATCTCCATTCCTTAGAGTTTTTTGCAGGTTATTATCAAGATTTCGAGTGCAGCAGTTTCTGCATCTTTTGCAGCAGTAGCAGTTGTAGACATTTTTATTGTTTTTGCAACTCTTCTATAGCTTCAATGTATTCGGAAGAAATCCCTCCTCTTTATCTATTCAACTATGATGAATGGAAACCAAAAATGATAGCATATTTGAAGAGACATGATCTCTTTGATTATTGTTTTGAAAGAGAGTTCGAATCCTCTGAAGAAGAGAATGACTGGTTAAATGAAGGTGAAAGAGCCATTGCAGCCATGCTCTATGCTATGTCTCGATGCATGGTATTCCACTCCCTTGATGATGTTGAATCTCCAAAAGAGCTATGGGCCCATCTGGATGAAAGATTTGGAAACCAGAATGATGGGATTGGTCCAAACCCTTTCGAGAGCAAGCCCAGTGATGCATTCGCCCTCCTTTATGACCTCATTGATCATGAATATCTCATATCTCATATTGAAGTTGTCCAAAAGAAGAATAACTTGCAAATTCTACACTCATGCTCCAAATTTCTTCTATTTCGAATTCTGTGCCAGCTCACACTTTAGAAATTGCAGAGATTCCTAAATCCTCTCTTGCACAAGAGTCTATTGGTCTGCATCATGATCTACTGAATGTTTCGGAGGTAAAATCAGCCATTGGAGTTAATGCATTCTCTCTCCTTGATCAATCACCTCTTATTTACTACTGTAAGATCATTATTCCATTTTCTCAGAAGGTTATTGAAGATGATGGCCATTGCCATTCACTTGGGATAATTTCTCATGCATTTATTGGTTTAGATCTCACCTCAAATGGTTCAAAGGAGATCTTAAGCAACCATGATTCAACTCTTGGATCGAATTTGGATTCCAATCAATCACTGATATTTGATGGTTCTTTTGGGCATAATCTCACCCATGATGGTTCAAACGAGAAAAAAAAGACTATCTACATATTCATGGATTTGAACCTACCTCAACTAATTTGAATCACAGGTTCAAGGATCATCCTCATACCTTTGGATTTTTTCTCATCACATTCCATCTGAAGAGCAAGTACAAGCACATGCTTTCTGAGCATGATCCATGTAACGTCCCCACCCATCATACCGGTGCGATGAAGAGAACGTTAGACTGAAGCCAGGGCATCTAGCCCCATGAACTTATTAAATAAGCATTCACATAATATAAAAAGACATATGGAAATGTATAATTACAAGAAAACACAGCGGAAGTAATTTCAATTACACATCCATCATACATTCAAGATATTCATCAACTAAATAATTGCAAAGTTAACACAAGAGAATACTTATCTTATAACAAAGTAGTCCCAAGCAACTGGCTATGCAACTGCAACGTTCCACCCAACCATAGGCCAGTTGTGATCATCAATATCTCAACACACTGCCACCCCCGAGCTGGGCATGATCTCTACAAGGAATCAGGGAACAACAGACTCACACATAGCCCAAAGATACACCAAATCAGCCAAGCCAATCTACAGTTGAGTTTATCAGGCTGTTAGGAAATGGAAGGAAGAATTGCTAAGCTAGTGGGATCATCCATAGAGATATGGGAACCCTCTGTAAGATCTATCTAGCTTGGTCCCCACAATACCTACACACCTGGCACAAGGAAGTATTCCCTTCACTAATACACAGTCCCTCAGGCCATACCTTCCATTCTAGTGTTCTTCAAGGTGTGCATAGAAGAGAAACCATCCCTTTTGATACTCTTGAGAGGTTACCTCCTCACTAGGTTTATCAAGCCAATTCTGGTCCACTTCCACTCCTAATTCTTGCTCGTAATTTCCAAACAACACAAGGATGCACCCTACAACAAAACACAAGTGTTGAAAAACGTGGGCAACCCAAAACGAACTGGTAGATGGGGAATAAACTCTGGGAGAGCAAATTCGTTTTCAGAAAACTTTTTTTTTTGCATTTCAGGGGCAAAAATGACCTCTATAACCCCCAAAACGTGACTCCCTTTCTCCTAGTCACTGTGCAACACAAAAACGAGCTCCCGGCTATGGAAAAATGTAGGAAATTGGTAAAAAAAAACGTGATGGGGAAAGCCCAGCTAGCTCAGACTACATGAGAGAGGAAATACTATGGGTTCAAAATGGCTTTGGGCACCATTTCGTGGGTGTTTTCTTGCCCCAGAAGCAAACGTACATTTTTCCAGGTTGATGGCTTGCCCATGTACGAAATTGGCTACCATGCCTCTTCATTCCCAAGGCATTAACTGCCTCAACCAATTTATGGAAGAATTAAATGATTGGGTGCATAAGTCAGAATGGGTAGTTGAGGGTTTATTCATTGACATTTGGCTTATCACCATTGGCTCAAGGGTTTGAATAATTCCCCCCCTATTCCTTGTAGAATCATGCCCCCATCTCTTTGTTGCATTGCATAGCTAGTTGTGGGTTTTTCATTAAAATTCGTATTTACATGATGTCTTAATTTACATTGTGCCTATCTAGCACAAGAACCACATGCATCTATTTTTAATTGTCGATACATAAAATGCTAAATCAATGGTGGGGCCTTGGCCTTGAGCTCCTCACCATGATTAAATAACAATATTTACATCATTTATGATTTAATGAAAAAGGGGGTCAAAATGGGGACGTTACTTTCCCCTCCCCTTACATTAGAACTGTCCTTAGTGCTCATCAAAATTGAACAAAAATGGATATGCCACCCTCATGGCATCCTCCAGCTCCCATGTAGCCTCATCGGGACCATAGTGCTTCCATTGCACCTTTACCTGTTCGATGGCTCGGTTCCAGAGCAATGTTACCTTCTTGTCTAAGATGCACAATGGATCGGTTTGGAACTCTCCCTCAGGTTCCACCTGGATCACATCCCAATTAATCACATGGTTAGGATCATGTACATATTTCTTAAGCAAAGAGACCTGAAAAACATTATGAGCTTTAGTGCTAGCAGGAAATGCAAGTCTATATGCAACTGGCCCTATTCTTTCAAGCACTTCAAATGGCCCACAATATCTAGGTGATAGCTTGGCACAACTCCCAAGATTCAAGGAACTCTTTCTTAACTTCACTCTAAGATACACATGATCCCCAACACTAAATTCCCTAAGCACCTTATGCTTATATGCATGGCTTTTTTGTCTATCCTGGGCTGCTTTTAAATTATGCCTGATCTTTGTAATTTTTTGTTCCATTTCCTTAAGCAATTCTGGCCCAAGTACAATTCTGTTCACTGGATTGTCCCAAGTCACTGGTGTCCTGCACCTTCTTCCATACAAAGCCTAATATGGACTCATTCCCACTGATTCTTGCTGCCCATTGTTATATGCAAACTCCACCAAGTGTAGATAATCCTCCCACTTGGATGGTTTGTCCATCACATACATGCGAAGCATGTCCTCGAGCACCCGATTTACTCTTTATGCTTGCCCATCTGTTTGAGGATGGTACGCGGTACTAAAGCTCAACTGTGTACCCAAATCTGCAAAGAGACCCTTCCAAAAATTGGAAGTGAACTTGGTATCCCTATCAGAAATTATTTCCTTAGGCAATCCATGTAATCTGAAAATTTCCTTCATGAAAATATTTGCAATGGCATCAGCTTTATGTGTGGATTTAACTGGTATAAAATGTGCTGCCTTTGTTAACTTGTCCACAACAACCATGATGGAATCATGTTGTTTCACAGTCATTGGCAACCCTGTAATAAAATTCATGTAAATTACTTCCCATTTCCATTATGGGATTGGCAATGGATGCAATAAACCTGCTAGGTGTCGATGTTCAACCTTCACCTGCTGACATTTCATACACTTAGAAATGTATTCAGCGATGTCTTTCTTCATTCCTGGCTAGAAATAATATTTTCTTGCTGTTGAAATTGTTTTCTGATATCCTGGGTGACCAGAGTATGGGGCTTTATGGATTTCATCCATAATGATCCTCCTTAAATCTTCCGCATTTGGAATATAGACACTATTCTTATAAGTAAGAAGTTTGTCTCCTTCCAAATGATAGCCTTCATACTTCTTTTAAAGGTTTTGCTGCCGCAATTTGCCCTTTATCTGCTCATACACTTCATCCTCAACCATATGGTTAACAATCTGCTGCCTCAAATCTGGTTGGCAAGTACTAAGCGTTGCCACATGCATTTCATGTACCTTCATGTTGAGTGCATCAGCCACCTTGTTTTCTTTCCCTTTTATGTGTTTGATTTCAAAATCAAATTCACACAAAAATTCCAACCATCTAGCTTGCCTAGCATTTAAAGTTGGTTGATCAAACAAGTATTTTAGACCACAATGGTCTGTCCTTAATTCAAATTTTCTTCCCATTGAGTAATGCCTCCACATCTTTAAAGCATGTACTATGGCTGCAAGTTCTATATCATGAGTAGCATAGTTCTTCTCATGCTCCTTCAACTTTCTTGACTCATAGCATATCACATGGTTGCCTTGCATAAGAAGTCCTCCAAGTCCTTAAATGCATGCATCAGTACATACCACAAAGTCTTTTTCTGGGTTTGCAATTTTCAAAATTAGTGCACTTGTAAGAAGATTCTTCAACCATTGAAAACTTTCCTCACATCTTGGTGACCATTCAAACTTTATCCCCTTCTTTTTCAAATAAGTGATCGGGTTTGCAACCTTGGAGAATCCTTCGATAAACCTCCTATAGTAACCAGCAAGGCCCATAAAAGATCTCACATCAGTCACATTCCTTGGAGTTGGCCAATTCATAATGGCTTCAATCTTCTCAGGGTCTACAGATATTCCTTCGTCGGAGATGATGTGACCCAAATAATGAATTCTATCTTTATAAAAGTCACATTTGCTCAACTTTGAATACAGCTTATGCTCCCTCAGTAATTGCCTTTCCATTCTCAAATGTTCTTCATGCTCTTCTTCATTCTTAGAATAGATGAGAATGTCGTCTAGGAATGCAAGAACAAACTTGTCCAAATACTTGCTAAAAACATTATTCATTAGACACATGAATGTAGCTAGTGCATTTGTGAGACCGAATGGTACCACTACAAACCCATAGTGTCCATACCTCGTTCTAAAGGTTGTCTTATGAATATCTTCTTCTTTGATTCTTACCTGATGGTAACCAGACCTCAAGTCAATCTTTGAAAATACCTATGCTCCTCTCATTTGGTCAAAAAGGTCATCAATTCGGGGCAATGGGTATTTGTTCTTCACAGTGACTTTGTTCAACTGCCTGTAGTCAATACATAACCTGAGTGTTCCATCTTTCTTTTTCACAAATAGAACAGGTGCTCCCCACGGGGACACACTTGGCCTAATATATTTCTTTTCCAGCAACTCTTGTAATTGCATTTTCAATTCCAGCAATTCCGGTGTACTCATTCTATAGGGTGTCTTAGACACTAGTGCATCTCCTGGCACAAGTTCAATTGTAAAATCAATGTCTCTCTTTGGAGGGAGTCCTGGAATCTCATCAGGAAAAACATCCCTGAATTCTTGCAATACATGATAGTCCTCCAATTTAAGAGTTTCATTCTCTGATGCCTCTAAAATGTGGGCTACATACAATTGACATCCCTTCCTACAGAACTTCTTTAGTTGCATGGCTGAAACCTGTCTAACAGAAGTCACCTTTGGAATGCCTTTTACAACCCTCGGGTTTCTTTCTTCATCCATGCATTCAAATGTCTTATTGTAGCAGTCAAGTTTAACCCTGTGTGCTTCTAACCAATCCATTCCAATGAGAATATCATAGGAACCCAGTGGTAAAATATTCAGATTTACATAAGTGAATAGCCCATCCATCTCTAATGGACATTTCTCTACAATTTCACTAACTTTTCTCTTGGTTCCAGTGGCTAGTTGAACTAACCATGATTTACTATGCTTTAATTTCACCTTATCATCTCGAATATACCTGACATACCTCAGCAGTTCCAAGAACTTGTTTACATATTCTTCCATGGTCAATTGTCCCAATCTTAGCTCATGGAACTCTTTGATCTTATCATCATAGTACCTGTCAGAGAGGTACTTCTGCCTGAAGTATTTCTTGAACTGCTTCCACACAATCTTCCTTTCATTGATCTTCTTCACTTGACTGATGTGTTCCCACCGTATAGATGCTCTTCCATTCAAGTTGAAGATGGATACCCTTGCCTTCATATTTCCCAAGTAGTCTTAGACTTGGAAATACTTTCTCATCCCAAGAAGTCAAGCTTCAACTTCTTGACCAGACTTTACCTCTCCATCAAATGTAGGAGGTTTTGCCTTCTTAAATTCCCCATGCGAACTGTTCTTGTAGTGCCTCTTCCTCTTACTTCTGCGGGATGAAGAACTTGAACCCTCAATGGATTCCTTTGAGTCAGATGATCCATTAGAAGAGTTTTCTGGAGTACATGTTCTGTCTGTAGAAACTCTTCTTGGGCTACTGGCCCTCTTGCGGGAATTCCTCCTAGAACTACTCCCACCCCTTTCTAGATTTGATGTATGATGCCCAGAGTTTGTTTTCCTTTGGATGTATGTTAAACTCTGCAGCATGGCTACATTCAACTGATTTTGTTCTTCCTGAGCTTTAATCATCCTTTCATTATCTTCTCTGCAACTTTGTAACTCCACCCTTAGGCTTCTCATGGTGGATCCAATACCTGGAGGAGTCTCTTGATTTCTTCTCCCATTAGATTATGTTTCAGCATTTTCAACATGTATGTTCTCCCCCATGGCATCTGTCTCAGGCTCATAGGGATCATGTGCATCATCCATGATGTTCATTTTCCTGGCCCAACCAAGACTCAAAACTTCCAAATGCACTATCTAGAAGGCTGCCAAGCCAATAAGGGATCAGGGAACAACAGACTCACACATAGCCCAAAGATACACCAAATCAGCCAAGCCAATCTACAGTTGGGTTTATCAGGCTGTTAGGCAATGGAAGGAAGAATTGCTAAGCTAGTGGGATCATCCATAGAGATATGGGCACCCTCTGCAAGATCTATCGAGCTTGGTCCCCACAATACCTACACACCTGGCACAAGGAAGTATTCCCATCACTAATACATAGTCCCTCAGGCCATACCTTCCATTCTAGTGTTCTTCAAGGTGTGCATAGAAGAGCAACCAGCCCTTTTGATACTCTTGAGAGGTTACCTCCTCACTAGGTTTATCAAGCCAATTCCGGTCCACTTCCACTCCTAATTCTTGCTCGTAATTTCCAACCAACACAGGGATGCACCCTACAACAAAACACAAGTGTTGAAAAATGTGGGCAACCCAAAACAAACTGGTAGATGGGGAATAAACCCTGGGAGAGCAAATTCGTTTTCATAAAACGTTTTTTTTTTTCATTTCATGGTCAAAAATGACCTCTATAACCCCCAAAACGGGACCCCCTTTCTCCCAGTCATTGTGCAACACAAAAATGAGCTCCCGGCTATGGAAAAATGTAGGAAATTGGTAAAAAAAACGTGATGGGGAAAGCCCAGCTAGCTCAGACTGCGTGAGAGAGGAAAGATTATGGGTTCAGAATGGCTTTGGGCATCATTTCGAGGGTGTTTTCTTGCCCCAGAAGCAAAAGTACGTTTTTCCAGGTTGATGGCTTCCCCATGCACGAAATTGGCTGCCATGCCTCTTCATTCCAAAGGCATTAACTGCCTCAACCAATTTCTGGAAGAATTAAATGATTGGGTGCATAAGTCAGAATGGGTAGTTGAGGGTTTATTCATTGACATCTGGCTTATCACCATTAGCTCAAGGGTTTGAATAATTCCCCCCCTATTCCTTGTAGAATCATGCCTCCATCTCTTTGTTGCATTGCATAGCTAGTTGTGGGTTTTTCATTAAAATTCGTATTTACATGATGTCTTAATTTACATTGTACCTATCTAGCACAAAAACCACATGTATCTATTTTTAATTGCCGATACATAAAACGCTAAATCAATGGTGGGGCCTTGGCCTTGAGCTCCTCACCATGATTAAATAACAATATTTACATCATTTACGATTTAATGAAAAAGGGGGTCAAAATGGGGACGTTACAATCCACATCTTCCCAAGAAGAAGATACCTCAAGACATATGACCAAGCATCACACCTGCTTGAGTTTGTAGCATTTATTTTTGTGTGTGCCTTACAGTCTATTTTGAGGGGGGGTATTTTTCCCATTAGGTTTTCCCTATTTCCTCGGTTTATTGACTGTTATTACTCATTGTATTGGGTGACCTTTGGTCTGAGTTACCAAGGCCCAGGATGGATTAAGGGGGGGTGTTAGGATATTCCTATACTCCATCCTAGTCCTATTAGCATTTTCATCATTTGCAGTTCCAGTCTTGCATGCATGCAAGTGCATGCATCCTAGTCATCAGTCCCAGCACCTAGCCCTCAGCTAGCTAGCCTCGGGATCTTCTCATGGATCAATTTTATCCCTCCTAGAGCTTAGTGCACCCTTCTTCCTTGATTTTAGGAAGCCACTCGTCCTCTCTCACCTACCACTTGGTTGCACTTCAGTTACCTTTAGTTCTTTCCTTGATTTAAGGAAATATTGACTCTCAACTGACTGTATCACTCCGATGGACCTCCGATAAGAATATACTTCCCATTCTGACTCCAGTTAGCTCCTCATGCACCCTCCACTGAGCCTCCTTCATTCAGTTAGTGTCTACATGTGCCATTTACACTCAGTTACACCTACCACACTTAGTTAGACTCAGATTGACTGATGGTTGACAGTTACTTATGCATTGATGACTCCACCGATGATGAGATAGATTTCTAATTGTGCTCTGATTACACTCCAGTGATCTTTTGATCACTCCATGAAGGCTAATTCGAATTGCCACCTTGGCATTTGAATCCTCATGCATTGTACTACTTATTTGTCCATATTGTTATTAATGAATTAGTGTGTGTGAAGTTATTTTACTTCTATCTGAGTTCTACTGTATTATTATTATGTTGCTCATTTTACTGCATTGACCACTCTTAATCTTATTCCTAAATTCTTTCATTGTGAGATATACATCAACTCTTAGATTTGCTGTGAGGATTTTCACATGTTGTTGGTTGTGGAGCCTAATCTCCAGATTCAGAGATATTATTATGCAGCCGTGTCCGTACCCTAGGTTTGGTTATGATCCTGGCAATACCCCCAAGTTATGGGAGTTCGGGGGTATATCCCCCGAGAGAATGGGGGTTGGCGGGCGAAGCCTCTGAGGAAAATTTTTGTGGCTGTTTTCGCCACCAATTTTTGGGCCCATAGTTTTGGGTAACCCGTGGTATTTCCCATTGCATTTCACTTATAAAAGAAAGACATTGTAACATTGCTAGGGTTGATGTATTAGGTATTATGCATTGTAAATATCTCTAAGATCGGAAGAGAGACTGTGAGATAGTGAAGAGGAAGTGCAGTGGTTGTGCTGCAGGTTGTATCCCTTCACTTTGCTAGACAGTATAATAGAAAGGACTGGCAACTTCAGTGTGGACGTAGCCCAAGTTGGGTGAACCATGATATATATGTGTCTCTCTTGTAATGTGTATGTGTGATTATATTTGCATTTTTGTTTATTGTTATTGCTCTGCGATCTTGTTTTTCTAACAATTGGTATCAGAGCCAAAGGTCTATTTAGAAGATAAACCCGCAGGAAGCTAGGGTTTCTAGTTCGAGTGGGAGCAATGACAGAAGAAGGGAAATTTGAGGTCAAGAAGTTTAATGGTCAAAACATCCAGTTATGGAAGATGCAAATCGAGGACTATCTATACTAGAAGGATCTATTCCTATTGTTGGGAGGAAGAGCAAAGAAGCCGACGGCCATGAAGGACGAAGAATGGGAAGTTCTTGACAGAAAGGCTCTGGGAACAATACGGCTGAGCCTGGCTTCATCGGTGGCTTTCAATATCTCAAAAGAAACGACAACGGAGGGTTTGATGAGCGCACTGGGTAAGCTGTATGAAAAACCCTTAGCCTCCAACAAGGTATTTCTAATGAAGTGCTTATTTAATATGAAGATGTCTAAAGGTGTATCTATTACTAATCATTTAAATGAGTTTAATACGATTACAAATCAACTAAGTTCTGTAAGTGTGAACTTTGATGATGAGGTTAGGGCTCTTCTAATCTTGTCTTCATTTCCAGAAAGATGGAATAGCTTGGTCATGGCTATAAGTAACTATGTCTCTGGTTCAAACACCTTGAAATTTGATGATGTTATTGGTGTTATTCTTAGTGAAGAAATGCGAAGAAAAAGAACAGGTAAGAAATTAGGTAATGTGTTGACCATGGAGACCAGGGGAAGACAAAAGGAGAGAGGAATGAGCCAAGGTAATCGTAGCAACTCTAAAAAGGGCAGATCCTAGTCCAGACTGGGAAAAATAGAGTGCTGGAACTGTGGAAAGAAAGGACATCTGAAGAAATACTATAGATCTCTAAAGAAGAAAGGAGATGGACAAAAGGAAACTATCCAGGAAACAAATGTAGCAGGTGATGTGTTACAAGATGCTTTGATTCTTGCATTAGATAATACAAGTGATTATTGGGAGTAGATTCAGGGGCTTCATGTCATGCTACACCCCATAGGAAATACTTTCATGATTCTGTTCCAGGCGATTTTGGACATGTTTTATTGGGTGATGATGAGCCATGTAAAATTGTTGGAATGGGTAAGGTATGGATAAAAGTTAAGAATGGAACTGATTGGATGCTGAAAGATGTAAGGCATATTCCTGCTATGAAAAGAAATCTGATCTCAACAGGGCAGTTGGGAGATGGCGGCTGTCTATCAACATTTGGAGAAAAGTGGTGGAAGATCACTAAAGGATCAATGGTTATATAAAAAGGAGACAGGGTAGGTATGTTTTATTTATGTCCTCATAATACTGATCATTCTATCTCTTTAGCTTCCACAAGAACAGATACAACATTGTGGCATCATAGGCTTGGCCACATGAGTGAGAAGGGGATGCAGATTCTCCACTCAAGAAAGTTGCTGCTATATTTGAAGCAGGTAAGTTTGGAATTTTGTGAGAATTGTGTTTATGGAAAACATAAGACAGTTAGATTTCTCAGGGTTGGGAAACAGAATAAGAATGAAAATTTAGAGCTTATGCATACAGATGTATGGGGACCGGCTCAGGTACAATCTCTTGGTGGCTCTCATTATTATGTTACATTTATTGATGATGCAACTAGGAAAACTTGGGTTTATTGCATTAGACAAAAATCTGATGTGTTTGCTACTTTTAAAAAGTTGAAATCTTTGGTTGAGAATGAGACAGGGAAAATGTTGAAATGTCTCAGATCCGATAGTGGAGGTGAGTACAGAGGCAAGAAGTTTGATAGTTACTTTTCATACCATGGGATTCGTAGAGAGAAAACAGTCCCAGGAACACCACAAGAAAATGATGTGTCTGAAACGATGAACAGAACAATCATGGAGCATGCAAGGTGTATTAGATTGCATGCAAGGTTTCCCTTACAGTTTTGGGTAGATGCTGTAAATACTATTATTTATTTAATAAACAAAGGACCTTCAAGCGCTTTGGATGGTGGTATTCCAGAGGAGGCATGGATAAGTAAAAATGTAAACTACTCATTTCTGAGAACGTTTGGTTGTGAAGCATTTGTCCATATTGATAAAGAAAATAGAAAAAAGCTTGAAGCTAAATCCAAGAAATGTACATTTATTGGATATGGGGTTGATGAATTTGGTTATCGCTTATGGGATTATGAAAATAAAAAAATCATCAGGAGTAGAGATGTGATATTCAATGAAAAGGTAATGTATAAAGATTAGTTGTAGAGAAAAAATGGGAAAAGAAAAACACAAAGTACACAGTACTTGATGAAATTACAGAAAATGAAGTTCCAAAGGTGCCAAAAAAATCAAGAACAGTAGCAAGAACCTGAAACTCCTGCAACTGCAAGAAGATCTACCAGGTTAAGTAGACTCCCTTAACAATACTCTCCTTCAATGTATTATTTATTGATGACTGATGCTGGTGAACCAAATTGTTATGAAGAATAAATGCAGGTGGAAACTAGAAAGAAGTGGGAGCAAGGCATGAATGAGGAGATGGATTCATTGGTAGGAAACCAGACTTGGGATTTGGATTAGTTGCCTACTGGTAAAAAAGCATTGCAGAACAAATGGATTTACATGTTGAAGGATGAAGAAGGAGGTAAGAAGTGGTATAAGGGAAAACTTGTTGTAAAGGGGCTTGCACATAATAAAGGTATAGATTTTGATGAATTATTTTCTCCTGTTGTTAAGATGACTTCAATTAGGACTATTTTAAGTCTAGTCGCGGTAGAATATTTGCATCTTGAACAATTAGATATAAAAACAACCTTTCTCCATGGGGATTTGGAGGAAGAGATATATATGCAGTAGCCACAAGGGTATGAGGTCAAAGGTAAGGAGAACTTGGTATGCAGGTTGAAAAAGAGTTTGTATGGTTTGAAGCAAACTCCAAGGCAATGGTATTTAAAATTTGACAGGTTTATGACAAAACAAGGTTATAGTAGATGTCATTCTAACCACTATGTTTATTTCAAGAAGCTAGACAATGAAAGATATATTATCTTGTTATTGTATGTGGATGAGATGCTTGTTGCAGGGTCTAACATGTAGGATATAAATGTACTCAAAAGGAAGCTAGTTAATTCATTTGTGATGAAGGATTTGGGTGCTGCAAAGCAAATCCTTGGTATGAGAATAACGAGAAATAGGAAAAATCGCAAATTGACATTGTCTCGGAGTGAGTACATACAAAAGGTGTTGGAGAGGTTCATAATGCAAAATTCAAAACCAGTAACTACACCTTTGGCCAACCATTTCAGTCTAAGTAAGGAAATGTGTCCCAAGACACAGGAAGAGATAGATTACATGTCCAAGATTCCCTATTAATCAGCAGTTGGCAGCTTGATGTATGCCATGGTGTGCACAAGACCATATATTACACAAGCAGTGGGAGTTGTGAGCAGATATATGAACAATCCAAGTAAAGAACATTGGAAGGAAGTACAGTGGATTCTTAGGTATTTGAGAGGTACTACCACTCAGGCATTATGTTTTGGAGGTTCAGACACTATTCTACAGGGATATGTTGATGCAAATATGGTAGGTGATAAGGATAGCGGGAGGAGTGCCACAGGGTATGTGTTTACTCTAGGTGGAACAACAGCAAGTTGGATTTCAAAACTGTGGAAGGTTGTTTCACTTTCAACAACGGAAGCAAAGTATGTTGTTGTTACAGAGGCTAGTAAAGAGATGATTTGGTTGCAAAGGTTTATGGAGGAATTGGGTAAGAAGCAGAAGGATAGCAGGTTGTATAGTGATAGCCAGAGTGCCATTCATATTGCAAAGAACTCAGCATTCCATTACATGACTAAACATATATAGCTCAAGTACCATTTCATACGATATGTTCTGGAATATGAACTATTAAAGCTGGAAAAGATACATACTAGCCAGAATCCTGCAGACATGTTCACAATGGTAGTGACCAAAGAGGAACTGTGTTCCTACTCGGTTTCATTTGGCCTTCTAGCATGAAGTTGGAGATAAGAAAGTTTCCAATTCCAATGTCCAACAAGTACAATAGCGGTGGAGTTGTTGTGATCAGTCTCCAAGTGGGAAATTGTTGGTTGTGGAGCCTGATCTCTAGATTCAGAGATATTATTATTCAACCGTGTCCGTACCCCAGGTTTGGTTATGATCCCGACAACGCCCGCAAGTTATGAAGGTTCGGGGGTACAGCCCCCGAAAAAATGGGGGTTGGGGGGTGAAGTCCCTGAGGAAAATTTTTGGGGTTGTTTTCGCCACCGTTTTCGAGCCCGTGGTTTTGGGTACCTGTGGTATTTTCCCATTGTATTTTCCTTATAAAAGAAAGACATTGTAACATGGCTAGGGTTGTTGTATTAGGTATTATGCATTGTAAATATCTTTAAGATCGGAAGAGAGACTGTGAGACAGTGAAGAAGAAGTGCAGCTACAAGTTGTATCCCTTCACTTTGCTGGACGGTATAATAGAAAGGACTGGAAACTTCAATAAAACGTAGCCCAAGTTAGGTGAACCATGATATATCTGTATCTCTCTTGTAATGTGTATGTGTGATTATATTTGCATTTTTGTTTATTGTTATTGCTC
Source organism: Larix kaempferi (assembly GCA_027924585.1). Taxonomy (NCBI): domain Eukaryota; kingdom Viridiplantae; phylum Streptophyta; class Pinopsida; order Pinales; family Pinaceae; genus Larix; species Larix kaempferi. Next base: position 56,337,126 of record BSBM01000456.1, on the reverse strand, counting down.
TGCCATCCTGTTTTTCTAACATGCATATGGCCATTGTAGAGATTTCCACGGTGGCAACGCATACCCGAGGGCGGATGCGAAATGGAACCCTTGATCGAATTTGGAATGGCCTTCATTGAGCAAAACCCTAGCTCCAGAGATGGCACATTGGCACTGTTTCTGGGCATTGTGGGCACGGTGTGGGGGGTCCGCTCGCTAAAACCCGTCATACCAAATCCATCGGAATCGATAGATTCGCTACCAGATTCATGGTTTTGGTTCTACGATACCTTTTTCCAGGAACCCCGTGGCCATTTAGGGACACTTTGAGGATTCGCTCCGAGGTCACGGAACCCAAACCGGCAAGCGGAATTCGATTCCGTCGGCTCCCACACGTCCATATGGCCATTATGGAAATGTTCACGGTGATCATGCACACCCAGGGGACTTCGGAGGAGAAATGGCCCCCTTGATCAAAATTGGAATGGCCTTCACTAAGCAAAACCCTAGCTTCGGAGATGGCACATTGGCACCATTTCTGGGCATTGGAGGCATGGTGTTCTAGGTCCCCTAGTTGAAACCCGGCGTCCGAAATCCATCGGAATCGACGTATTTTCTACCAGAGTCACAATTTGGGTGCTATGGGCATTTTTTCCAAGAACCCTGTGGCCATACAAGGACACTTCGAGGATTTCAAAGGATCTAGACCTATAATAATTCTTCTTATTTTTCTTAGTTGATTTGAGAAGTTGCTTTCTTTGCTATTAAACTATGCAATTTCCTTCAAACTTCTATTCATTGACATAATGGATACATGGAACTTAATTAAATTTTTTTTCTACTTTCATTTGCAAAAACTAAGATAGCTAAATTAGATTTGATTTTCAACCTATTCAGTTCCCTTGTGCATACTTTGTGTTACTTTTCTGTAATGATATATTAATCATATTTGACTTTGCTTAATTTTTTTGTCTTTTCCATTGAAAAACTAATATGCATAGTGCATATGGAAATAAAGAAGTATTCCATTGTAGAATGTGTGTTGATGAATGTAAAGTGTCTATGGTGCATCCCAAAATGTCCAAGATCCAATGTTAACTACTAGCCAATGTAAATAGAAGAGTGCATATGTGGCTTGAAATAAATATATCATTTTTGCTACAAATGCCTAGAAGGAATAGGAAAATGCATCTATATAGGACACTTGTAAATTGTTGGTTTCTATTATAAATAAGCAGCCATATGTTGATTGGCAAAGGATTCAGGAAATAGGCCACAACCAATATATCATGTGCTAAGATTTTCAGTATAGACTCCATGTCTATTAGATCTGAAACTTGGGTGATTTTTCCACTAGTTTGACAAGCTGTTTTTTTTGCTATCAAATTATGCAGTTTCCTTTACACTTTCATTCATTGACACAATGGATAAATAGAACTTAATCATATTTTTCTTGTATCTTTGCAAAAGCTAAGATAGATGCATTAAATTTTATTTTCATCTTGTTTAGTTTTCTTGTGAATACTATGTGTTGCATTGTTGTACTGATATATTAATGACTTTTGACTTTTCCTTGTTTTTTCTCTTGTCATTGACAAATTAATAAGCATGCATTAATAACTGATTTTAGAAGGTTGATTTGAAGTGACATATTGATGTGTATGTTGGATTTTGTGTGTATGCGTGTATGTGAATTTTCTCAATGTGTGTATGTTGTATGTGAACACAATTTACTATAACAAATACTATTATTACATTCTCAGTGTACCCCCATAGAACATATAGTATAAATCATTGTATGGAGACCCATTCAAATACAAGGGACTCATATTGAGGTCACTTGGTGTCTAGAAGTAACATCTATATGTATGTGAAAAAATTTCCATAACATTGTTATTGAAGAAAAAATCATGTATGCAAAAATGTAATCAAAGACAAAGTCATATAGACAACTGTAGATCCATCTATTAATATGCAAAAATGATCCAATCATGTACACTTTTTGGAAAAATTGAAAATCGTTCCCAACGTCTATATAATGGCAACTCATTCCCTATACAAAATATGGTAACTCGTTAGCAAAATGCCACATCGTGGCTAGTGTACATAGGACGGTCTCTCAATCCTCCTTCCCACCCTCGGAGCTCCCATGTGCATCTCCAAAATTGATCTTCCTCTTCTTCGTGCTAGAGGAATCTGGGTCCTTCTAGCGACTTGGACCACATCCCCCAGGGCCCTTAAACAAAAACAATAATATGTCAACTATTCCTGGCAATTATACAAGTATAAAACATAATTTAAAAATAAAAATAGTTTTCAAATCTTAAATAACTCACTGCATGCAAGACTGTAAGTCGTGAGGGGGTCTCTCTCCTCCATGCTCCAAGTATCTCAACAATGCCACCCTGTAACATTTAGAACAATCGGATTAATGATGAAATTAGATGTAGATAGTAATTTTCGTTAAAATTGAATGATATTTTCATAAACTAGTTAATCTCACCGTGAACACAACCGGCTAGTCTTTAGGGCTGGTAGATGGAGTAGTCAGCTAGACAACCTGCTCCGATGCTAGGGTGAATTGTATAGGGGAAGATGTAGCAACATTGACGATGGATACACCACTATGGGGCACAGTGGAATAAGGAGAGGTGGAAGAAGGAGGCGTTGACTGGCGTGGGAGAAGTGGAGATGCATGTCTAGGGCAATAAACCCCAACTGACTATAATATCATGGATGGGGCCACCATGGAAGGGGAAGCGAGTGTGGTGGTGGAATATGGGGGGGGAGAGGTTTGTGTTGCGGTGGAGGGATGGGTGAATGTGTATGGGTGGTATAGCGTGGTTAGATGGGGAAGGGTGGAAACATGGGAAACTATAACAGAGGTGGTGGAAAGGTTGGGATGGGAAGATGGGACGCAGTATATGAAATAGAAGGGGGAGATAGATGGAAGTGTGTTGTTGGATAGGTGGGGGGGTCTGTATGGAAGGAAGGGAGAGGGATGCATGGAAGGGAGCATGTATTCCAGGGGATACAACTGGCATATACGGTGGCCGAAAGGCAGGGGAGGGAGGGATAGTGGCACTAGAAGGCCGAGGTGTTCGCACCTACATACACATTTATAACCTCATATTTTAATATAGAAAAATATTAATATACACAGACAAGTCATCGTATTTGAAATTAAATTTATACTTTAATACACACGATACCTGCACACGTGGAGATCTGTTGATCCGCAGTGGGGATGGCTAGTCACTGGAGCATGCAGACACCTGTCCGAACACTACAATATTTAGATTGAATTTATAAAAAATAGTATTAAAAATATTAAAAACAATGCCAATGAGAATGGAAATGATAGTACTTAAAAAACATGACTATAATTAATTTAGATTCAAGCTAGATGATTACCAGATACAAACAACCAATTCCTTAATAGCGATAAAAGTATAGTATCCAACAACAGGGAGTAGATGATCACATAATCTAATGATTACTTTGTTATGAGAGTTATGCGTGATTTTCTTATAGGTTTAAATGTTAATCCAAATCTTATATGATTATACTAGCAGTAGAAATATCACCTCAAGTTTAGTTTTGGATTGAAGTAAGTGTGTTTTTGGTAAGCAGGAAGCCAAGTAAAGTTGTACGACAAGATTATGGTATGGATTTAGGCTTGATGGTATAGGGACAACTCAGATTTGATATACATTTGCACCAAGTGAGATGGTTTGTTTAGGATGGAAGTGTGCCAAGTATACCAATTTGGTAGGGTAGGTAGACTTAGGAGATGAAATGGCAAGGTGATTTAGGTGTAAGCAAATTGTATTGTGGGTCGATTAGTGATTGATTTGTTGATTGATTGTAGTGACTGATTGATTGTAGTATCACTGTGAATTGGATTAGAGCCCAAATATACTAACTGAATTAACATTGTGATATGAGGAAACTAGGATAGAGATGGCAAGATTTATTTGAGAATTTTCCAAGGTATGTCTTGTTTAAACTATGAATGTGCCATTGTTTTATTTTTGTTTTTCTTAAAAATATGGTAGACTTAATTCTTTTTCTTGGGTTTATCAATCATTTATTCTATAAAAAACTAGGTTCCACCAACCTACAAATGACATCAATGACTCAAGAATCCACACTAAAACACACAACAATTAGAGCTTTAAATCAATCGCCACAATAACAACAACAGAGATAAGCATGTAGGGGAAATAAGTGCAGGGGGTATCTTCAACCACAAAGTAAAACAATGTTGAATATGGTTGTCATTGATGACAAGCCATTAATGACAAATGAGTAAAAATGTCCGCCAGTTGTAATGGAAAATGTTTGCAGGCATTGTAGCCACATATGTGGTGGTTTGATGGGCTTTGGATATTATATAAAGTTTGTATTGTATTGGTGCAGTACATTTGTTTAAGACTTGGTAAAGAACATGGTTGTGGGGGTCGTGTCCTTTGACCCATAATTAATTGGGCCCATGATAAGAACAAATGACCCATTCTGTGGTCATTCATTGAAGCTAATGTGGCAAAGAAGATTGAAAATTTATGCTTCAAGTGTTGACATTGCAAGAAATCCCCTGCCCAACTTTTGAAAGAGTTCCTGCCTTCTATCAAGGAATGGTTATTTTGAAGAATTTAGAGATTAGGAATGTTTTGATTTTTGGGGACTCTTCTCTCATCATTGGTCAAGTAAGAATGACAGATTTTGGAAATTTCTCTTCCATTTCTATAATCATTAGAGGTATTAATGGTATAGCTACAAAGTTTGAATTTATTGAATATTTTCATATTCTTTGTTCATGTGATACCAAATTTACATAAACCATGGTGAATGTGATGGTGAAATTTGAAGAAGTAGTGTTATAACTCACTTAATTCCTTCATGAAATACATTAGCAATCACACTTAGTGGTATTTATGTGATAAATGGCAATGGATGTGGTGGAGGAAATCACTTTTAAGTCCTCATTCGAGTAATCAATGCACACTTGAACTTGTATTATTATGTAGTGGGAGTTTAATTTGGTTCGGATGGAAAATATTCGTGTGTGTAGGATATCTCTGACTATTAATGCCAAGAAACTTCATCATATGGTAAGTTGGGTTGATCCAAATTTTGGTTTTGGGTTACTTCATAATTTGTAGGGGTGGTGGTGAATGTTGTTGGGTAGTGAAGAGGATGGGAATAATTTTGTTTGGTTTGTTTCTTTGTTAAGAATTGGACTATGACATTATTATTTTAATTGGAAATGTTGGTTTGTGGATGAAAACTTGAACTCTTGTTTTTTAGGAAATCATTTTTTGGTTTATTATCTAGGTGATCTCAATGGAGACTTAGGCAATTTCTTTGCAATTTAGGTTATTTCTCCAAGGACCCTTTCTCTTGTACTTTATGTTGGTACTATGGAAGAAAACAACTAACATGATGATTGTGTTCATTGTGGATTTACAGAGCTTCACAACGTCCTGAGGTGCTTGTCACCACAGATGAACACCTTACAAGAGGTAGTTTTGCATATTAATCCAAGTATATATATAGTCATCATGAAGACCAATTGGCTATGGAAAAGAGAATGGCAACACAGAGTGAAAGGTTAGAGAAGTTGGCTACATATTTAGAAATGCCTCGTAACATTACACTTTCCATAGGTTCAGTGAATGGTATTCGTCCAAAAGACTTTGCAGTTCAACGGGATTTTGGTGATTATGAAGACATAGAATAAGCAAAAGTAGCATCATAAATGAAAGAAGTTGAAAATGGAGAAGCAAAGGATGCCTAAAGTGAACATGAACACATGTCTAGTTTTCTTAGGTTTTCATGTTTTATAAGGTTTCATTTTTTTTTGGTTGGATTATATGAATTTATAGCTCTCAAATAATTTAGAGAATATGATAAACACAACTGCAAAATACGAGATAATATGATAGACATGTTTTGTGAGAATTATTTATTTTGATTTTAGTTTTAAACGATGATAATATAAAAAATGGTTACTTAGTACGAATTAATTTGTAATTGTTGAACACAAATTACTCATAACTGGATCTAATTATTCAAACTAAATAAGTTACCTGTGTGTATGGTGTCACAATCTCCTATGTTGTTTCCATGGCTCGGTCTAGGTCGAAGGAACCAATGTCCTCCCACCTGGAGGATGGAGACTCAGCCCTAAATAACTGTACATTAAAACAAATAAAGTCAACAATGTGTAATTAAAATTTAAATATATTAAAAATACGATATAAAATAACATACAATAAATACTTGAACATTAAATAAAATAATAGCTAACCTAGTCCATGTTGCTCTCCATGGCATGCTGCTGCGTAGGACCATGGCAAGAATGACCACAATGAGAACAACAATGTGCCACTATTCCAATCGAACTAGATGGCCTCGCTTGGGTTCCACCTATACCTGGTATGTCCGCGCCACCACCCACAGATCGTGAAGCAGTGTGTGTCTCATCATTTTCCTCCCAGCTCTATGAAGACATAGCCACAAATTTAGTGTTTCTAATAAAATGACGTGTGGCACGTCTAACTATGTCATCAATCTCATATGGCTGCTACCAAACCCATGTGGCTGAGGAGGGGGGTTTCTATCTCGCCTGGGTGCAGGAGGTCCACTGAGTGGGTTGTGGTGGGCCTGAAGTCTATCTTGGGTAGAGCCAAGATCAACACCCTGAAACTCACTGATGTCAAAATAATTGACAGGGTAGCCTAGCTCAAACTCAACCCAAAATTTCCTAAGAGAATACCGTGGGACCTCCAAATTATTGCATGGAGACTTGTCAAACACCATAAACCATCTCTTTCTCCAGTTATCTCTCCATGGCTAGTAAATACACTGGTCCATGCAAACCCGTCTCTTCCTCACATATAGAGGTTGTCTTATCCCTGGATCTATGAATTTGATGTACAATTGTGCTTTCGTGATGTTGAGGTCTTTAATTTGTTCTTTTGATATCCTAGTGGAATAGTGCTCCCTCATTCGAGCCCTGTATTGGCTCAAATTAGTGATCTCATTGTGGGCAATGTTGATAGATTCAATGATGTTTTACAATGATGTATCCAAGGAAACCCAAGAGGGTTCCTTGGTGCTCTTCAATTCATCAGTTAATACCCTTAATTCGTTTAAATCTTGATGTAATTAATCCTCGAGGTTTTCAGATGGTTCATCACCAGGTTCATTGTCCATTCCACTGTTGATGTTATCATCTAATGGTTTGGTTTCATTGGTTTCCTCTGATGGTTGTGGTGTGTTTTTCATTTTGTTAGATGTATTTTATGTGCAATGACAATTTGTTGGTTTTTTAATTGATTGTAAATTTTTTTAAATTTAAAATTGTAATGGAAAAAAACAAAAAACAAAAACAAAAAATTGATTGGTTGAGCACCTACCTGCAGGCACTAGCAGCAACAGAGTGGAAGTTGAGTTTGATGCTCAGTACGAGGTTATTGGGTGCTCCAACACGCGCTCACGAGGGCTTTGTATCTCCACTCCTCGCTCGCGGGTTTTTTATTGTGATAACAAACCCGCAATCTGTTTTTTTTATAAAAAACACATGTGTGCGCACGGGTTAATGACGCATGCATGCATATGTTTGTGTATGTGTTAATGACGTGTGCACGCATATGTTTGCGTATGCATTAAAACGCGTTGTTGTAGGTACAATAGATCCCATGTTTTCATTAAAACATGGGAGCTCCAAATTTTTATATACAAAGGTAACGTTTAAATTTCTAAGTCATTTTGGGGTTTTTCATTTTCTCATCGTGTTTTTATGTCTTTGTTATGATTTGGTTTGATTAGTAATTTTTCCTTTGAAATTTTCTTGCATTTTTTATTGTTTTTGTGAGTTGCGGAAGGCATTGGTTTTTCTCAAAAGACAGGTTCTTTCCGCAACCCGCAATCCACAATGTGGATTGCGGGACCTTGGTTCTTGATTTTGAAACATTTTCTTTCCGCAACCCGCAACTTGCAAATGTGGATTGCCGATGCGGAAATGTTTTTCAATAATTATAGTTTGTGCTTTGTGTTTCCGCAAGCCGCAAGCCACAATGCGGATTGCGGATTGCGGGAAGTCTTTGAATAATAAATTTGTGTCATACTTTTCTGCAACCCGCAACTTGCAATGCGGATTGCGGATTGCGGAAAGGTCGTATGTTAAATTAGATTCGTTTTCATTTCCACAACCCTGATCCGGATTTATGTGGGAACGAAACAAAAGATAGCATATACAGAATCATATACAGAGATATATTGCAAATAACACAGTGATACAGTAAACACATATTCTATTAAATAGCGGGAATAGAACAGACTGTAAAATACAATAGCTAGAATGGTGGTAGCTATCTCTGAGAAGAGATGTGGCCGCTATGCTCATTCGTGCCAAGATGAATACAAAGAGAGGCCGAAAGGTCCTATTTATCATAAGCATGAGGGAAATAATCCTAAACATCCAAAAACCTAACCCTAGAAGATGAACCGTCATAAAGTTTGCGGCCCCAAGGTGGTTAGTTGAACAGTCAACTTCCAGGGGTCATAACTTTTGCATACGATCTCCGTTTAGGGCGCTCGGTAGCCTGTTGGAAAGGTCTAACCAAGATTTACAAATTTCAACTCGGCCCAAATGCATGCCATAGGCAACCATTTGGTCCCCCAAATCGCCAAAAAATGTCGTTTAGGGCCTCAAAATGGCTCCGGAAGTTCAGGACCCGAAAAACTGCTAAAAATAGTAATTTACCAAAATTGCCAGAAGACTGTTTTGAGACAGTTGGAAGAGGTGGGTCGTTGCCGATATCCACCTGGATCAAACCTGCAACCCAAAAAGTGCGGATTGCGGATTGCAGAAACTTTTGGTTTGTTAATATTTGGAGTTGTGATTCTGCAACCTGTAATTGCGGATTGCGGATTGCGGAAAGAATGTACATATTTTTTAAATAAACCCACGCAACTCTCCTTCCGCAATCTGCATGTTTAATCTTAACCGTCTATTTTTCTTAATCCTACGGATAAGATTATGCCAGGGATAATTTTAAGGACCCATATTTATTTAAAAGTGTATAAACCTTGGTGAATCTTACCAATTCTTAAAATGTCAAATATAAAATATTTGGCGATATTTTTCAAAAATTATTTCAATTTCCAAGGATTTTATATAGTTTATATAATAATTTGGCGACTTTTAGAGTGAAAAAACTTTACCCCATCAAAATTGGGCGAAACGGGGCTTCAAAAAATGCAAATTGGCGAATCTTTTTTTGGAAAAAAACATGGAAAAATAGCCCATGGGCTAAATTTAGCCCCTAAAATTATCCTTGGATTACGTTGCGTGATTTGAATAATTAGTTGGATTATCTGTTTTTCACCATTTTTCAAAATTGCTATCACGTTCTTAACTGCATTTTTCACCTTCGGCCAAACATGAAATTGTAATCATTGATCTGACTAATTCATAATGATCGAATGCTTAGATTTGACTTCAAATCATACGTGATGTGATTAAAATCGTACCTCATCTTAATCCAAATTTCATCGACACATGTTGTATGTTATTTCATTACATATGTGATAATTGCAGTTCTCAAAACATAAGATTTTAATCATGGCTATTCATTACAGTTAGTCATTATAGGATCTTTATTGGTCTTCTTAAATATGGAGATCGACACGCGCAATTCATTGGTTATCATATTCCAAAGAAAAGTCTTGTTATTCAGAGATTTCCTTCTAACAATTACATAGTGTGAGCGAGATGCAGAAAAATCACAAATCTTCAGTTAGACTTTGTGACGTGAAAGAAATTCAGCCTCTTCAATATCATGAAGCTCTATCGCCACCTTTCAAAGCAGAAGTTTCTGATGACAACACTGGTAGAGAAAAAGAAGACTCTGAGATTCAATCCATCTATATACGACTCCCACAGAAGAAAATGAGGAAGATCACTGAAAAACATGTTGATCGAGATGATACAGTCATCTAGTATTTTATAATCAATGAAGTGCGTGTGACTCCACCAATTTCCCCGAAGAAAGGACAAGTGGCTAATTTTTTGGTTTTTGAGGACATTGTCAATCATCATCAATCCTCTAAGAAGCGTTTATCAGCCTCCGTCGCATATAGCTAGTGGATTATCATTATCCTCCACGGTTTGTTACGAGATACTTCCCTTGAAACTATGTGATGAAAATATTTTGGAAATTTTGTGAAATGTTCGGTATTAATCACTCTCAACGATGTTATTCTTAGATTAGTTGATTTTGTAATCCCTGTTTTATGGGAGGTCTATCTTTTGTAACTATTTTGTAAATTATTATTTAAAGGATAGAGGTCTCATGGAGAGGGAAGGGGGGAGAAAATCGCCAGAGAAGAACTGGAGAAACGTTGTTTCACTTGAGATATTGTAATTTTTTGCAGACCAGATGAATCAAAGTTAGTTTCTTTTGGCATCTTCTTTGTCTGTATTGTCAAATTTCTTTGATGATATCTGATTTTTTCACCTTAATCATTGAATGAACACTGTTTGATTTCGTAATCATTATTTATGCATTGATCACTAGTCTAGATTTCTCTTAACTCATGATATGTGTGTCCTTAATGTTTTAACTGAATTTATTTAATTAAAACATTTATCTATTTCTGCAAATGATTAACATAAATTAATTAATACATATTAATTTTTCAATTAGCATTTTAGCTGCACGGTAACCTTGCATGTGCCCAATCCTTAAACTATTATCAGTGTTGATTATATTTTGAGCTAGTAAGTAACAGATCCACTTTCACATTTCCGTTAAATTGGCGAAATTGCTTATTAAGTTTTCAGATCAAGTTATCGTGCACACAAACAAAACACTTCCTTTAGATTAGATCTCAATTAGTTTAGATTTCCTTCAAGGTAGAGTTGTTTTGCAGGTACCCACCAATCTTAACTAGAATAATAAAACTTGCAATATTCTAAATCAAACAACTAATCTAAACTAAATATTTACAAAAAATTACACTTATGAACAAGGATAGCCCAACAAGGAAGACCTATTATTTTAATAGAAAATTATAAATAATAAATTTAAACAAAACATATGAACTTTGCAAAAAATATATAAACACGTCTATCATTAATACTAAAAACACATTAAAACTACAGAAAAACAATCAAATCAAACCAACTACTTATTCCATAAATACTACTACTAATTGGCCAATCATAAAAACACTACGAGTGATCAGAAGTTTAATTTATTAATAAGGTTAATAACAATTTTCATGTTCAATGAAAATATTAAGCTAGAAAAATATAATTAGTGAGACCAACTTTGGAATAATAGATCATTTTCAAAGAAAATATCTAAATTATGAAACACACCTATAAACACAAAGTTATAAGCTATTTCTGTAGAATAAAGAAATAACAACCGCTATTAGACAATAGGTGAAGAACATTACATCTCTTTGGGAAAATAAAGGCGTTTTAAAGGATAAAGAAATTGTATGATTGTTTATCATATATTACAATCTCTTTACGTTTCAAATATCAATCAATTCTTTTATTAACTGCAACTGCAAAAACAAGATCAATATAAATAAATAAGCACTAGATTCCTTTTTACTTAGTGCACGATGAATCAAGATCCAAAAGATAAGCACTAGCATGTATAATAGAACCAAAATTTCATTTTGGCTTCACATAGATTGACACATGGGCTCCCTCCAGAAGATGAGAATCATGTAGCATCCATAGCATAAACAGACCGGGCAAAGGATAACTAAGACAAAAAAATACAAAACAGAAAACATTAATACAATTGTTAAAATATAATGTAACGATTGCATAATCCTGTAGCTGTTAATTATTAAAAACTAATAAAAATTATTAAAATAACAAAACAAAATAACATATAATTAAAATAAATAAAAATTACATAAACTAACTTACCTCAAAATAAATAACATACAATGCAAAATAGAAACAAAAGATACACTTGTTCATTAGTTCGCCGAAGGATTTGCACGATATGGAGCAAGGTAGATATTAACCCTAGGCATATGAATAGTAGAACTATTGAGGGCCATCGAAAGTTCTTGTTTCAATTGGTCAATTTGAGCTTAATGCTGTTGCATAAGGAGATTCCTGCTCTTAACCCGTTTATGAACTTTGTTTTTGTAAGACTGAACTTGCTCAGTAAGAGCATCATTCTTAGCAGCATAATGAGTCATAAGATAATGACATCGCGTACAGTTTGAAGGAAAAACAATACAATGAGCACCATATCCATCAGGTAGCTTCTCTAATCGGTCTCAGAATGAGTGAAATATACTCAATGTGCACTAGATGTGCAAAGTAGACTGCACACCTAGTCGTAAATTAAAATCAAGGATGTTCTGAGGGTCAACGTGAGGTCTCGGCCTCGGTTTTTACCACATACTAGAATATTCAAACTCATCCACATCAATCACTGTGTTATTAAAATGTATAGAGGCCTGGTTACGTTTAACTCGAGAGAGGAACCTTGCTTCCCTCTTTCCTGCCATATTTCCCATATGAAACTGATCGCATTCAGGGAAGGACTGGGCCAAAACGTGGCTGGGCCTGGGGGTTTCAGGAGAGAGAGTATATTTATTATTTTGACGCTCTGTTCGAGACTGTATATCCATATTAGGTTTAACGTCTTGAACCTTTAAACCAATGGTTTGACTTTCAAATTGATCAAACATTAAATCATCAAGCTTTTGATCGTAGGAGTCAGTATCATCCTAATTTAAATTGTGTTATGTGTTTTGGAATACATCCTTTTTACCAAATTCCCCAAGTGTTAACCTGTACCGTTTGAGTTTTGACACTAACTTTTGCTCACTTATGATTGATGAAAACACAAAATGAGAGAGGATAAACTGAAACTTGCTTCATGGTTCATTGCTAACCATACACATATTTATACAATACTGAATTGATATCAGCCATTGATCTTGATATCAGCCATTGATCTAGATCAAGATCTAGGGCTCTAATTGTTCTTTCTAGACACTTCTTCTTCTTCTAGTCAAGAACTCATTTATTACAACCATATCTTTATCAAATACTCGAGTATTTAGAAACTAACCTATTCTTCTAGGTCATCTTTCTTTGTTACCTGTTCAATAGGTCATCATACAACAACAAGTATGAGTTACATATTCCAACACTCCCCCTTAATGAATACTTGTTGTTTATATTTTCACTTCTTTTGCTTGTGCTTGCTCACTCTGCTTGTTTTTGGTTGTCTTGGTCCTTATGTGGGTCATGTCCACATTTGGTTGTCTTCACTTGGATTTAATGTGGTGCTGGACATTATATGGGCCTTCCCTCATCAAAAATCACCTTGGGATTTGCGGCTTACCCCTAACCATTGCAATTCTCTAGTGGTTTCGGATTACCATGAACCATGCATCACATCGGATGGTTTCTAGCTAACCTTGAACTTTCATCTGTCACAACAAGTGGTTTTGGTTGACCACAAACCTCACATACAAGTGGTTTTGGATGACCATGAACCTTGTGATGGGGAAACAAATTTGCATTGCACACACTTGCTTGGGCTTTCTTCACTATGGGCTCTATCCTCGAACTTTGTGCTTCTTTTTTTTTGGTACCTGCATAAAATCGATCATTGATGTCCATATAAAAAACAATCCATCTACTGAGATACATGGGTGCCTTCCGCTGTACTCGCTAGTTCTCTAGGAATGCTTTTCACTACATGGTTCATCTACATGCTAAACTTTCTCTTAAACATAACTTGGTCCGAACATTTGAACACTTTGAGATTAACTCACACTTCCCCCTTCAATCAAAGATTCATCTTCTTCAATCTATCATCAAGCTAGCATATGGGTACACCTGTCACCCCCGTACCTCTCACAGTGGTTAATTCCACAACTTGATGCCACATCCGCCATCTGCAGATGAGGATAACTTTGTGCATTCTACACCACAACACGTATGCATGAACAACACGGACAGGTCTTACAACAACCTGAGGAATTCAGCTTGCCTCTGGCTAAGCTTTACAACTTGGACCAAAAACTCTGGGGTGTCGGTTACAACCGATCATGCACCCCTTGCATCATTACAACATTTCATCTCACGCACAATAAATATGCTTTACAACAATATGAAAGTTACCATCACTTTATGGTACAAATCATAAGTCCAAAATATTACAAGCCTATTACATATGCCCATTTACATATCAGCACTATGGATACATTTTGCTTTGCAACTGGAGTCTTCTTGCTTTTTCTTCTACCAGCCTTTGTATTCTGTAGAGTCAATCTTTCACTGCTTCTTCTGTATCTTTCATGCAACTAACCAATTGTTGCATAGCATATGTTTTCTTGTTGGATTGCGCAATGTCCGACAAAGAAATCTATAACAATGGATTGACAAACTTAATTGACACACCACTTGCCATGATTTTACATCACATAACATTTATCTTTGTCATATTTAACTTGTCACTAATTTCCCTTTTGCTAGACATTAATTTGGCTCAAACTTGAGTTTAGCTTAATCATCAATTTGGATTTTGACTATAACTTTACAAAGGCTTTGACAAAACTTTAACTAAGGCTTTGACAAAACTTTAACTAACTTTTACTTTAGCCCTTTTATCCCATAACTTTCCATCTCTCACCTTTTAAAATGTGAATGATTTCTATGAACTTTCACTATTTCATTTCATAACTTAGGACCATGACCTTTCATGAAGACCTTTAACTAACTTTTACTTAGCCCTTTTATCCCATAACTTTCCATCTCTCACCTTTTAAAATGTGAATGATTTCTATGAACTTTCACTATTTCATTTCATAACTTAGGACCATGACCTTTCATGAAGACCTTTCTTATATCTCCCACCAATCATCTTGAGTTTTATGCCGACTATTAATGACACGAGTGACCTTTTTAACACTCACTTAATACTCATCTCTTTGGACTGGACTAACACTTTTATAATTTTGACATGAAAACTTCATTAGAATATATTTTATTGTCACAAGGTCACCATGGCTTTATTAAATGTCCCATCACCCATTTAAACATTTTCTTTTAAAATTATGAAACCATGACCAATTCCACGACACCATAACCAATGTAAGCTTCAACTCTTTCATGTGATAGACACCATGGCACAAACCGTAAATATTTCATGAAAATAGTGATACCTCACTTAATAGTGGCCAGAGCGCCTCCTTCGTTGACTTATGATGCAAGCAACAAACAACAGCCATGCACAAGGGCTGCTCCTCTGTCATACGACCTTTCGGCTGCCAATCGCAGCTCCTCCAACGCAAACAGAGTGCACACTGCCACTATGCCTCCTTCAATCTTTAATGGTGGCAGCGATCATAACTTTTCAAATAGAACGGCGCCTCTCTAACACTCTGATCGTCTCGATCTGGCAGCTTTCTTCAACACGGAAATCAGAACAGCGATTTTCACGCAGGTATCTGCTACAGCAGGCATTTTCCTTTGCAAACAGAAATTTCTCACAACATTTCAATACCTTCTTGCAGCTGATGATGTAGAAAGATGGGGTCGCCGTCTCTTCTAGACTTTTCTTCAAGCAGCAAGTATTCACTGGGCGGCAACACCTTCACCCGAACGTTTTCTTCAGCGGATCTACGGATCACACTATTCTTCAGCGTTATTCCTGGACTGAACAACGGCTTCTTCTGCGGATCTGCGGATCCTCCTCTAGTTTCACTTCTTCTAACAAAAACAGCACTCTTTCATTTTTCTCGTTCAGCAGTGGTGGGCAGTCTTTGACATAGCGACGATCTCAACAAATGGAAGCTCCGATTCTCCCAACTGGTGGTCTCCTCCTTCACGGAAACAATATTCTCTTTCTGGCTTCTTCACGCCCATAAACAATAGACAGCTCCTTCACTACCAGCTGCAATCACAGAACTGCAACACCAGGAGTGATTGAGGGAGTATACTGCCATATCAACTGGCACTGCTAGATATGCACCAATCTAGCTATTACAAAAGAAGACTCTTACGCACAGCAGACTAACAGACTTTTTTTTTCCAGCTACAGACTCACACAATTATAAGAAACACACAAAACAATCACTCTCATCTAAAGCAATTCGATCTCCTACTCTATCCTCTACTCCTACGAGGATACGATTACTTTTACTTCTTTCATGATCCTGGGAACTCCCGTGAGAGAGTCAAGCCCAAACACCAGACTCTGATACCATGATGAAAACACAAACACAAAATTAGAGAGGATAAACTGAATCTTGCTTTATGGTTCATGGCTAACAACATACATATTTATACAATGCTGAATTGATATCAGCCATTGATCTAGATCAAGATCTAGGGCTCTAATTATTCTTTCTAGACACTTCCAACAAGTATGAGTTACATACTCCAACAATGATTACAAATGACATATTCTACCTGTCGCACATTCATTGGTAAATTCTGACCTAAGCTTCGAGCCTCGAACGACATCAAATACTAGACCGAGAATTTGAATTCATACGCTACAGAATCAAATTGAGGACAAGTCTATGCCAAGTGTTGATTTGCCATTTTATATCAAACTTTCACCAGGCACATCGACACAATCTCGACCACTATCAACATTTGACATTGGGTTTAATTTCGTACCACTTTGGGGTTTATTGAGCCCACTGGACAACTTGTGAAGGGTCCTCGTGACCTTCATTCTCTTGATGGATCACTCCAATATATCAGATAAAATTTCCCCTGAGTCAGTAAATTCGGGGAAGTGATCCTGTTCATCAACATTTTGACTCTAAACAATTGGAGGGTCTGATGGATGAGTGTAATGGCCCGAATTTGCACCATTAGAGTTCGGTGGAACAAGGCTTGGTGGAATTTGGTCAAGAAAGGATGAATCATGTAGTTGGGACACAGGGATACTTTGAGGGAGGCTAGAGGCCTGCCCTTGATTGTCATCATTTAATCCAGGAGAAGGTTCGGCAAATTTGTTTTTGATGAGGAACTGTTGCCAGGTATCACCGATAGAGTTCAACTTGAATTCAACTAGAATTCGTACTAACCCGAAGTGCATAGACCTGTGCAAAGGGAGATGTTTTTCTAACTGAACCGAACGAGACATATTAAGTTCCTCATTTAAAAATTAGAAATTACATTATTTTTCCATGGAGTTTGTCGGGGTTTACTTTTTTGAGAGCAGGTGGTTCTGTGAAGGAGGGACGAAGTCACTGAAACTAAAAAATATAACTATTGTCCTAAAAGTACTTAGCCTCTGCAATTTTATGCGGCACTTTAGAAACCCTAATGGGATGTTGCTGTTGGCTTTAACTCTTACAGTTTGGGAGCTTGTTTAAGACACTTATCATTTAATTATTGCATCAATTTTCTTATTTCACTCTCTAGCATTCCTAATGAATTCTTCCATAATATCTCCCACCTGAGAGAGAGGAAATTTATGGCAGGGCTCAATTTTTTTTCTTGGAGGTAGACTTGAGGACACTATAATGCTTGCTTTATGCTTTGATTGAGTTATTTTTGTTTACATGTATGCTTTGAAGTCAATTTGTTTTTCTGGTCCTTTAAGCTTTGGCACATGCTATTTTGCATTGATTTATTATATTTCTTGTCCATTTTGTATTAACCCTTATCTTTTTTTTTCAATTTTTATGCCATTAAATGTGTTGAAGAAACTGTTTTTCATATATCTATTTCAAGTTTGTATAGCTATTTTTTTGGGTGTTGATTGTTATGATGATGTTTCCAATTTTTGTTGCTCCTCGGTGATGCCGGAATGCGGTTTGTTGACTTCAAACATGATGCTATGTTCTAATCCATGTGTTAATTTTTTTATTTTTTTTTGTATATTTAGTAGTGGAGTATCTCAATGTCCTAAATTATGAAACTTTTAGTAACAAAATTTTCCAATTACCAACAATGCATACATTGTACAAAAACTTCATCTTATGCATATTAATGAAGTTTTCAGCTATCAAATCCTTGTGTAAACTATGAATTTGATTTTCAGCCATCTATGTTCCTCATCAATTGTTACTTACCGCTATATATGTCTTGTTGATTTGACATAAGTAAAGGGCAACTACATTAAGTGATTTAACATCATAATTGAAGAAGTTAAGGGCTATTTTTCTGCTGTTATTACTGATGTCAAAGTGAGTTTCCAGATCTGGTTTGTGCATGATAAGATTGTCCTAGAGGGTTGAAACTTATCATGCCACTTTGGTATATTTTCTCCTTAGATTGCCTAGAAGATTGAGTTGTTAAGGATTGAATATTGTTCACTTTCCGCTATTGTTTTGTTCTATATTTCATAACAGCCTTAAGGCTGAAATTCACACTGTTAAGATCAAGGCAACCTCTAGTCAAATAAGTGAAATTTCTTTTTGCATTAAAATCTAAAACAACAGAAATTTCCACATAATTGTGTATATCTATCTTTGTGATAATGAAAGAAGAGAATAAGCAGTTGAACAACATGCTCTAACTCTATGTTCTCCATGTGTGAGTTTGCTTACACGTCAATTCCAAAACAAAATAAATAAAAACAGTTAAGCCTATTTTATATACTGCCCTATGTATAAATCTTTCAAATTATGATAGATACTGAATTCTAGAGATTTAAAAGTATTCCAGGAGATGCTCAATTAAATTTGCAAATTGTGATTATCATTGAGAAAAGAAACATTCTAGTCGGTGCATGTCAAAGCTTGATCCCCATCCTGTCATCTTTGAAATAAGACATGATCGATAGGACAATTCATCACAATAAATCGTCATGGGCAAATACTATCATCCTTCAAAATTGAAGTATGTGATTGATGCGCAAACCCATGTTCTTCAGTTTGTTGTCTAAAACATGCCACTTTTATGACTCTTTCTTAATTCAACTTTTTACTCGGTTGAGTTGTTTGCTAATTCTCTTTTTTGTTTTAACTCAATTTTCTACTCAGTTGAGTTGTTTGCTAATTCTCTTTTTTGCTTTAACTCAATTTTCTACTCAGTTGAGTTGTTTGCTAATTCTATTTTTTTGCTTTACATTGTTGTCTTTGAGATGCCTTCTTAACTGCAAGCTCACTAAAAATCATAGTGGCACAACCCTCGTTGAAGATTTCGTTCCATTACAAAGAGCTGCCAATGCAACCATTGCCACAACCTTCACTCTTTCGGAAGTAATAAACTCCATCAGATTTGGTGATTTTGAGACTCCTGTAAGGCGGCCCAATTCAGAAGGAGACTCGGTCAACCTCCCATATGTTCCTGAAACTACATTTGCCCTAATAATTTGAGGTGTTTTTGGACCTTTTGTACTAATCCCGAATAGGGTTCTTGAATTTCTACTCACCCCAATCCATTTCTGCGAAGAGGGCATTCTGCTCCCCATTCTGCCTATGGAACTGAGTAATTCTATTTTCCCTTATGAAGGCCGATAAGGGCAATACCATCTTGCCACTGTATTAAAATCCTGGTTGGTCGATAAGGCAGGACTGCACTGATGCTTCCGAAGGGATAGTCCCCAATCAATCATACTAAAGGAATTAGTGCTGCCCACCATTTGTCAGTGATTTTAAGGGCCGAATGAATGGAGAACCCAAATGGATGGTAAAACCCAACTCAAGCTTGCATTGATTAAAAATTATCCGAGAGGGAAAAGTTCAAACTGTCCAGAAATAATTTGTAATCTGTAAATGTTCTAGGAAGAGAATTTGGGCCTATCTCCATGTAGGTACTTCTGGAATGGTGTGCATTGCCAAGGATGGTCTCGCAACTGTATGCTCTGTACAGGATGAATTAGTTTCGATTTACTGTCTGAAAGCATAAATCACTTAAGCTGTAAACATATAAATGATGAGTTGTGCATGTTAGTATCTGTTTGACGTGAACGTGGGAAATGCTAAATGGTTTCAAGAAGCCCATTGGAACATGTCCTTCATCCCTTTAAGAGACTATATCTGTGACTCTCGTCACAAAGTTGAAAATTGTGAGCAATGATCCATGCACCGGATGGATAACTAGTTTTATATATTAATTAATTAATTAATTAATTTGACAAAATTCATACAGCCAAGAATACGTGAATGTTTTTCAAATTATGAATGAATTTTACTTGCAAAGGGATTGAAAAAGAGGGAACAGGGCCGTTGTCTATTATAACCTTGTTAACTTTGTTCTAGGCCTTTTGTTGCTGGGAATACTTTTCAGTTGTGCATCTTTCCAAAGAATGTTTAGGTATATTTTCAAAGATACCTTTGCAACTGATCATATTTGGCATTAATACTTGACATCTTCAAAATATATTGTAGTCCAGATCAGAAAATTTTCATTTCTGTAATGTGAGAGCTTTTGTTGAGAATGTGGCTTCCAGAATGTGGGTATTGTTTTATTGGTTGATATGCCTAGGTACCTAAAGAGGAAATGCAGAGAGTGGGATAACTCATGGTTTGATTCCGTGTCTTTTCAAACTGAAGTATTTATTGTTTAATTCATTTTATCTCTACTGTTGACAAGATGTTTGTAGACACAAAAGCTGTGATGGGAGCCTCTCCGGAGTTTTCATGGACCGAGCTATATAGAGTTATTAGGGACACAGATTTCCCAGATGTGAGTACTGAGGAATTATTGGTCTATCATAATATCAAGAAGTCGCACCTCCACAGAGCAGCGACGCGGCTTGAGCTTTTTCCATGCTTAGAAGTGATAGGGTGGATTATACCCCAGACTAATGCAACCTATAGGATCATTTCTGACATGCGTGGTGAAGGTCTTGCATTCTTCCAGCCAGATCACGTAGCTGTAGCATACAACCTTCCTCATCCTTATGTTTTGTTGACTACTGAATGGGTAAAGGCAGCAAATGTTAATTATTTGGAATTTTCAAGGAAGATGACAATCCCTGGAAAACAGTTGAGGACAAGAAGTAGTGGGGAGTATGACACTCAACACCTAAAAACCCCCTATTGGGTAATAGCTTTGATGTTGAGCCGAATTTTTGGATTAGCAAATGGGAATATTTACAAACTCAGTTGGGTACCTGTGATGTGCTATGTCGCCACACATGGTACAATATTCAACTGGGCCGCGATCATCTCGGGCAGCATATCTACAAACATTATTGCAGCTTAAAGAGGATTGGCTGAGGATAATGTTGAGTTTTATATGTCTTCCTATATGTTGGATTGTATCTTTATTAGGCATTATTTTCCTGGTTTAGGGTGTGTTTGGAACACGAATGGGCCCCCTCTACATGTAGCATATCAAATGCTTTGGGGCCACAGGTATAGAAGCCACTATAAGAAAATGTGTGAAGCATTGATCGTACCATTGTACCAGTTGATCTTTAAGGAAGAAGCAAGTTGCATGTCTGAGAATGCTATGAAAGTCATTGAACAATATGGGAATTATGACTTATCCATGGAAGGATTGTATATCTGAATGTTTGGTGGAAGCAAACCTCCTTCCTTGTTTCCCCAATATGCTACTGATTTTGTGGTACACAAAGAAGCTGTTAGGCAAGTCTATGTAAATGGAGTTGGGCATTTTCTAGCTGAAAAGAAGAAGTTAGTTTACCCACCAATGCCATTCGTAATAGGAGCATATAAACTTGCAAAAGCTAAGGAAGGTGAATTGTTTGTTGAAGATTTGGAAGGCTTCTATTTTGGCACAAAGAGTTTTAGAAGACACGATCCCCATGGAAAGGTACATGCACACTGTGCTTCTTGCAGGATTAACTATGAGTATGCCCACTTATTTTGGAAGGATGAGGAGTTGTATTGAAGCGCGAAGAACATGATTGATGTAAACAATCGCTATCGTCTTAAAAAGGGAACGAGTTCCAGTCCTAAGGTTGCCAAAGAGAAGGAGGCTGAGGTAGAAACACAACGTTTTGAAGTATTAGATATCAATATAGCAGAGGTTGAGAAGAAGAAGAAGGAAGATGAAGCTGCAAAAACCCAGCAGGAGGAGAACAAGAAAATGCTAAAAGAAGAAGCAGACAGACTGTTTAGAGAAGAAATTGAAAGGAAGAATAAGGAAGAAGCTGAAAGGGTGCAGGAGATGACAGAAAATGGTGACAAAGAAGTAGTGAAACAGAAAAGGATAAGACAATAAGAGGTAAAATCTAAGCAAGAAGAGGAGCCAAATAGTCTTGATGTACAAAATATGGAAGTAGGGCCCCTAGAAAATATAACCGGAGGGTATCGTCCACTACCAAGGCTTGAGCTCATCCCTTGCACTCCTTCAAAATAGGATGAAGTGGCAAATCTAGATTCAATCTTTTTCGATCCTGATAGAAAAGTGATCATTAGGAAGTCAGAGAAAAGAATGAAGTGTGCCAATTATGAAGATGTTGTCACAATAATAGAAATTCCAATTTTTGAGGGAACTAACAAAGATCCCAAGTTTGCAGCTGCAACAAATGTAGCCATGGGCAAGGCAAGTGCGGATAATGTCAACCAACTGGTAGGAAATTTTGAAAATGCGAAGGCAACGCTATCCAAGGTAAGAGAAATACTGTAGAGAGAAGAGCATCAAGGGAAAGAGCTGAAAAGAAAACATAGTGACCTGTTGTCTGAAAAGGAGAAGATGGTTGAAGATCTACGAAGGTTGGATGAGGAAAAAGAGGCATTGGCGGTTCAGGTGATGATTTTGGAAGGAGAAAAAAATGATTTTGAAGCTGCTACAACTTAGTTAAAATCAAAACAATTAGTTGCTGACCAATAAGTCCAAGAGTTAAAGATGAAGGTTGAAGAGCTAGAGAAAGAAATTGGAGGCTTGACAAAATGGCTTGAAACAGCAGACAATAGAAAGCTAGAGATATATCCATTCTGTGATGAAGCTTGCAAAGTCCTAGAGCAGATGTATCATTCCCAGGTGGGTCTTACAGAGAAAGTGTACAACATGAAGTGAATGACTATGCGAATGGATGAAATAGCCGTAGAGGCACAAGCGGTTAGACAAAGGCATTTTGACGTAGCGAAGATGGTTAAATGCCATATGGTTTGGCGAGAAACAAACTTTGAATACCCTGCACAATTATTGCCTAAAACACTAGTGGATTTGAAGTCAGAGACGCAACTTCTAGAATTTTGCAGAAAGGCATCCATTAAGCTAAATAATGATATTACAAGGACTATTAAGGCATGTTTGAGTTTCTACAAGAGAATCCAGCAGGTGTATGAGAAGTGTCATCTCTTTTTTCTCCCACCTATAGATGAGCTGCCTCC
Source organism: Larix kaempferi (assembly GCA_027924585.1). Taxonomy (NCBI): domain Eukaryota; kingdom Viridiplantae; phylum Streptophyta; class Pinopsida; order Pinales; family Pinaceae; genus Larix; species Larix kaempferi. Next base: position 56,313,861 of record BSBM01000456.1, on the reverse strand, counting down.
ATAGGAACTGCAAATGACAGAGCTCAAGAGTGGGTTGCAAGGAGAATTAGAGTACATCAGAAAATTGGATACCATCATTGAAAAAGATGTACACCATATGGTGAGGCAAGCATCCATACATGCATGTTTGTTAGAAGAAAGTTGTACAACAGCAGAAGAAGGAAGGGCATATGTTGAGACTCAACTGTCATATCATGAAGTCTCTTTGAAGTTTTGGAACCAAGCAGGATTACTACCATTGCTGAAGAAGCCAATGCTTGGGACAAATATTTCTTTAGTTAGTTTGGGTGCAAATAATTGCAATTTTGTAATTACTTTTATGGGTTGGATATTTTTTTTTGGGTTCAAAAAATTTAGCCGGAGGCTTTTTATTATATAAACATTTAAAAATAGTTGGAAACTATATTTTTAGTATTTGATAGGCAGTAGAAGAGATTTTTTTTGTGACTTGTGAATCCAGTTTTCAAGGATTTGTTGACACTATTTTAATACAAGAGACAGGAAAAAATAGTCAAAGATGTATCTTCGAATTGGGTTTAGATGTAGAGGAGCACTACAAATAGATGTATAAAATATTTAGTACATAATGACAAGACGATATATGAAACAGTATGACGTGTAAAAGATATGATCAAGTAATATGAAAAAGAGGTTGGAGAAATTCATTTGGTTTTCTGCATACAAATCTACACAAGCTCAATAAAGAATTTTTGCAAAGTATGTTCAAGAAAGAAGGGCAGTATGATCGAGTTCTTGCTTGCAACCCTAAAGTGTGTCAAAGGACAATTGTTGTCGTTGGATATTTATTTGATCAGATTAGGCATGTTGCCTTTGTTGTTGTTTTTTACAAATAGTTTAGTTACAAAGTGAAAGGGTGCTTTACTGGTATGGGTGAAAACGCGAAGGTGGGAAACAATTCCGTGACAATTTGCGTTTTTTTTGTTCTAATTTCCGTTTTCTTGTCCGAGGAAAAAGTCAACAAATTTTCTCGGGCAAGAGTTTTACTACTTCTCAGGCGAGACATTAACCTCGGTTAGATTTCTCTCGTCCGTGAGTTTTTCCATAGTTAGATAATTATTCGCTCGAGAGTTTTTAATTTCTCGTTCGAGAGTATAACCATTTTTTTTTTGTGAAATTCTCGGACAGATTTGTCGGTCAAGAGTTTTGATTCCTTTTAATGTCTCGGTCGAGACATGTTTAACTATATAAACTCAATAATATGTCCCTGCCACATGCATTGTCATTTTCATGCTGTTGTTGTTGGTGTTTGTTTTTGCGCAAACCGACACTGTGTTGAAACATCGAAGGGGAAGAGAAGGTGCACTGCAACTCTGTTTGCTGAAACACCTTCAAGGAAGACCCCCCACGGCAACGAACTGAATAGCCATGAGAAGAGGACTTCCACCGCCAGTTTGATCCAAACGACCATACCATCAGACGACCACACACAGGTATGTTTCTCTCTTTCCACTAGCATCTTTCTAAAACCCAACCGAATTCAATTTCAAATTTGGCTACCGTTCCTTGGAACTAATCTAATTTCGATCAATTCTCCCTTAGGGTTAGGGTTAGAGGCCAAATTCACAAGCCATATCCAATTGTAGAGTCCTAGTTGTTGTAGGTCGAGATGGGCTGATCATAGCTTACAAGGGCATATGAAACAAAGGTGAGGTGCTAAATAAAGGTGGTTCGAAGCTTGTTGGATTGGTGTGATACAATGGCAAACATCTATCGTAGAGTGCCTGAAGACCAATATATAAAGTTATAAGACAGTCTTATTCTGTATGGGCGCCCTGTTGACATGATATTCCAGCTAGGGTTTGACCTTTTCCTTGGCCATTTCCACCTATTATATATGGTTTTTAAAATGAGTTTATAAATAATATTTCATAAGGAAATGGATCTGTAATCTACAAATCACTCTACATATTATTTCTTACGAATTAGGGCAATGAAAGTGGAGTTCAATGCACCTTAGATTATTTAACCACCTTTAACAAATCTTCATTTAACATATAGTAAAAGGCCAAATATAATTTCGTCGTGATTCCATTCGGACCTGGGCTCTTCCCCTTCTTAAATGAACTCTAGAGAAAATTTCTTCACTAGTTATATCAACCTCCAAATTTCGATTGATCTCTTTGTCTATTAGACTCAGCACAAGATTGATGATCCTCATTATCTTCTTAATTGGACAACCATAAGTTTCTTTGAATAATGAAGAAAAATGTAGTTTGTCTACTTCAACTTTATCCTTGAAGCTCCTTACCATTTCTCCATTTGGATGTTTTATTTCCCAAATAGTTTTAAAAGTCTTCTATAGTTCACATATTTGTGAAAGAATTTTGTGTTATTATCACCTTATTTTAGCCAATTACACTACTTTTTAACCTCCAGGCATTCTTTTCTTTTTCATGGAGATCATGTTGTTTATCTTCGAGAACTTTTAAGGTTTCAAAGTCATCATCCAAGAGAGTGCCTGAGAAATTATCTTGGAACAAAATCCTAATCCTTTCCTTCACATCCTTTGGATCAGCCAAAGATTTAGTAGCATGGCATTTTTCCCATCTTTTTATCACACCCTTTATTCGCTACAAGTTCTCAACAAATTTCTTCATTTCCATATCCCCCCTAAATAGGTCTACATGTGTCCATTTTTTCATGATCAAATTCATGAAATCCTCCTCTAAAATCCCGAAATGGGAATGACATGTCCAAAATGGAAGCTCTTAAGAAAGAGATGCAATCTCTCCAAAGTCCACACACAAATGGTTGCACTTGATGACAAGGAAGAAAGTAGTTTAGAATGTCTACTAAAGGAGCAAAGGATATTGAATTTAAATTTAAAATTGGTGGGAATGAGTTCCTGAGGATGGTTGCAATAAAAGTAGTTGAAGTAGAGGGTTGAGGGAGAATTGAAATCCAAGAAATCTTAGTAGAGAAAAATCTATGGTTGAGGATGGTATAGATCCCATGACAGAGACATTGGAGGACTGGAATACTATAATTACCACGAACATTTAATTACTAGTTAGCTTTTAATATTAAATAAAATGGTTGACATGATCAATGTTAATCGTCCCCATTTTGGAGTGACATATATAAGGAAGGCTCTTACTATTTAAAGAGGGAGGCTTTGGAGCTAAGAGAAGTTTCAATATTGCACTCTTTATTCTATTTATATATCAACCTAGCATCAGAACCATCTTTTGTAGTTGCATAAAGTGATCCTCTCCACTCTTCATTAGACCTCAAGAACTTGGCAAGGATCCATTCCCTTTTTCTACAAGCTTCCCTAGCCTAATAGTGATCCTCTCCCTCTCTATTTAATAACACATATTTCCTACAACAGTAGTTTAGATCTGGTAATTTAGAGTGTGCCCTCCCACTATGAACTCCAATCACAAGGATGTCTCCCTTGCAGAAGCATAGTTACAATTTTTCCAACAGTAACGACAAATTATTTAGCACCATAATCAACTTCTTCAAGAGCGCACCCAAGTGATACATGATTTGGCTATAGAACTACAAGATATGAAGCTCAACTAGACCATGTCTCTGCCAACCTCTGGATTGCATTGGGACCCTAAATTGACATTGCCATAGCTTTCTGGTGCTTTTCATGATGACTAGTTCAAGGATTTGGATACATGCATTATATTCATATATCTAGCATTAGACCACAGTACTAGAAAGAGATAAAGTCACCTTGGTATCCTACTATATACAAGGATTAGCTACCCAATAGTGGGATCAAGTGAAAAATATGAGTGTTACTGAATAATCCCTTTGCATAGAACTCAATGAGAGTCTTAATAGACTCTCTAGTGCCATCAATACTTGGCGACCAATTCTACATTGTAGTTCGAGAGTGTTTCTATCTAGCCACATTGGCTTCACCTCTGTCAACTTTCCACTCAGACAATTCAATATACATTGGAATATTTTGCAAAATTCAAATGTAGATCCCCATTTCAGATCTAGACCATGCGCTAATAATTAAATTTAATTATGGTTTACTTCCTTCTCTCCATCATGAAGTTGCTTTGGTGCATAGATGTTATCTTTCATTGGATTTTCAACATGCTCTGGCTATTGAAAAGAAGCTAGAAAAACAACCATTGCCCTTTTGTTCTTTGTCTTGGTTCGCCCTTTCACAACAGGTATATCACATGGGTAGGCATTCTCCCATGGTATACACACCCCCTCCCCTCACCATTCAATATTGCACACTCCATAAGTCATCCTCTCATGGCACAACAATGTTGTGTTTTATAACATCCATGATCTACCAAGATATTATTCTTTAATGCCAACACCCAACCTACCCCTCCAAATGCTGTCATTGTTGTGGATAACCCTACTACATCTTATCCAAATCTTGTTCTAATGACATGTCTAGCCCCTCCCACCCATCCCATTCTCTTTACTCAAAACTGTCATATTAAATATCATATCAATAAGATCATCATGGACAATGGTAACCTATAAACACTTATTCTCTATGACCCTTTTCAATTCCTTGGATTTGTTGGTAACTTCCCACCCTCATCCATACCATCTTGAGTGGGTGAATGAGGGTGATTTATCCTTGTTTGTGACCCAACAATGTAATATAACCTTTTCCATTGGCCCTAATTTTTGGACACTATGTAACATATGCCATAAAAAATGAAGTGTGGGCTTCCCTCTTCAGCTAGGATCAATTGCTCCCTGGCATGGAACAATTATATGTTGGTTAATCATGCTTCAATCAATCTTCAATGAGTAAAACATTAGCCCATGATTGAGATCTTTTTATGCTCTTTCCTAATTGCATTGAATTGTTGCTTGCTTCATTGGCGAGGTTGACCTCTCATGCAACTACAAATTTATGGACATTTGTTTCCTTGGGATGCTCAGGTAATGATCTCTTCATTGCAAGACTCAATTGTTGCTTATCATGGTAGCGACTCTCTGTCGTTAGGATGAGTTAATTCTCATCCTGGAAGCAAATCTATATTGATTGGTGAGGTGTTAATCAACAATTTATATCTCTAATAACATCAACTGAAAGACCTTCTAATTGGTGTGTAATCATAACACTTTTACTATCCAAGATAGTGCCAACTCTTGCAAATGCTTGGTTGCAAGTGATAAACATCAATAGGATGCAGTGGATCCTTTACCAACATTCTCCACCATATCATAGTTGCTTCTACATTCACTCTCAGAATAGAATCAACTATTCATTGAACCACAAAACATACTCAACCATGGCTGCTTTGTCTGCTATATTCATGGAGTTCTAAGTAACCCCAAATTCATTTACCTCCATGCATCAATATTTGGTCCATCTTCCAAAGTGGATTCTTCAGGTGAAAGTTTGTAAACCATTAGAATGTGGCTATCCTTGAAACCAATTTGTTGTCCATATTGCTAGTTTTACATTCCTCTTGAGTGTATATCTCTCCTTGGATAGTTTCTACTCCTTATACTGTAGATGTAGGAAACTCTTCATCACTTCTTATCTTCACTCTCCATTCCCTTCTGTTAGTTTCCCAATGGGTGGGTTGAAGATATGGATGAAGCTTCCAACATTTTTCTTCCCAATGTCCACTCAACTTGCAATGGTGGAAAAAAATCTTGAACTTAATTGGACTACTTTGCTTGCCTTCCTTCTCCATTTTCCCTTGAGCTATTGGATGGTTTGGAGAAGTGTTCTTTCCATCCTTCCTCTAAAATGAATATGGATCCCTGTAGATGTCTTGCTTCTCCCCAAAAGAATCCATATAATGAACTTTCTTTCCACAAAATGAACATGATTCTGAATACCAACAGTTAGTAGCTCTATGGCCTTTCTTCTTGCAGCAGTGACAAATCAGGGATGTCTTGCCTAATGTATGCCTCTTGGTCTTCTTAATCTTTCTATGGTTGATTAGTTTGCCACTTATTCTACATGTTGGTGGAAGATGAGTATTTAAGACTTTCTCATTACTTCCCTTCTTCAATATGTCACAAGAAGGTTGAGGAGGTAGTGGGTTTCTACCTTCATTTGTTGCTCTTTCTTTTGAGGATCTAGCCAACTCTGTCGCATCTTGTGCCTTCACAAAAATGGTATTATTGGACATATAATTTTTCATTCTTCCATTGAATCTTAGGTCGTCGTGCTTGTGACACTGTGTAGCTGCAATGGGGATTGAGATTGGATTGAGGTGGAGAGAAACATAGATAGTACCATGTTTCTAATGTTCCAATAGAAATGAGTAAGCCTTAGAAACCTTCAACATCAAAAGGACACAACTTCCCAAGCTACCCAAAACACCAAGAAATGAATGTCTCGTACATTCTTTTCAATTAATATTTTGAAGGGTTTATTAAAAATATAAGCACATTGGATGCACAATTTAATATTGTATCCAATGATTATCCACATGAATAATTTTTAGTAAACCTTTAGGGAGATAAATTGAAAATACATGAAAATGTATGTTTCTAATCTCCCTCTAAATTTTTAATTTAAAATTTATGTAACATAATTTAATGCATAACCAAGAGATGAGGTAGATAAGAGAGCTTTTTTTTCAAGGAGGTGGTAACAAAAGATATCATTACAATAGTTAAGCACAATAAAACATAATTCAACAAACATAGAATTGCAAGAAACTGAAATATTTTGATACACAACAATTACCGCATATTCAAACATTATTGAAATTGTTAGATTGACCCATAAGGTCATTTTATACATCATGAAGATTTAACTAACTCCCTTGAAGTGAGGAAGGTGACATCCATAGAGATTGATGATGGTGCATAACAAACTCATTTTTTATTTTTAGTGCACCATCCAATTGCTTTACCTGTGGTGTTAGTTTACCTCGTTGTTTGATTTGGTATTATTACATTTTGAAGTGTGCTTGCTAGCATTAATTTAGGCTAGAATAGGTTCTAATGTTGCATTTCATATGCCTACATCTCTAAGTTTATGATTAACCTGGTTTACTTCTCATTTTGTCTTAACAAGGACACATGGATCGTCTAGGGACATCTACAATCAGTGCTAGACGAAGACATGTGATGCAGTCAGGTATATTCGATTGTTAATCTGAAATATATTTTTCTTGTTTGACACGTTTTGACATGTTTATTAATCTGTGGAAAATTCTTATCATGCATAGCTTCACAGCTTCAGGGTGAAGCAAACTTGACTTCTATGCAACAACACTCCGTGAGGTCATCGTTAGGTAAATTCAATTGTTATTCAATTTATGCTCAAGTGTATATAATCATAAATATTTTTTTACACAACTTTCTAAGATCTTGTTGTGCACAGGTGGTGTCTCTCACAATGACAGACGTCTGTCTGAGGGGTCTACAGGTGCCGGTGGAAAATCTCAAAGGACACGCTTAGTGTCTTATACACCACCGCCAGGTAGAGATTGTTTACATACATTCTGACTAGAATTCTTGTTTGACATGTTTATTAATCCGTGGAAAATTCTTATCAGGCACAGGTTCACAGCTTCAGGGTGAAGCAATCTTGACATCTATGCAACAACACTCCATGAGGTCATCGTCAGGTAAATTCAATTGTTATTCAATTTATGCTGGAGTCTATATAAACATAAATATTTTTTTGCACATATTTCTAAGATCTTGTTGTGCACAGGTGGTGTCTCTCGCAATGACAGATGTGTGTATGAGGGGTCTATAGCTGCCGGTGGACAAACTCAGAGGACACCCTTAGTGTCTTATATGCCATCATCAGGTAGAGATTGTTTACATACATTCTGACTAGAATTCTTGTTTGACATGTTTATTAATCTATGGAAAATTCTTATCAGGCACAGGTTCACAGCTTCAGGGTGAAGCAATCTTGGCTAGTATGCAACTTCACTCCCTGAGGTCATCGTTAGGTAAATTCAATTTTCATTCAATTCACACTCAAGTCTATATAAACATAAAACTTCTTTTACACAGATTTTTCTAAGATCTTGTTGTGCACAGGTGGTGGCTCTCAAAATGACAGACGTCTATCTGAGGGTGGGTCTACAGGGGCCGTTGGACAACCACAGATGGCACCCTCAGTGTCTTATTCTTCAGATACGCCATCGCCAGGTAGAGATTGTTTACATACATTTTGACTAGAATTTTTGTTTGACATGACTATTTTATTTGTGAAAAATTACATGATTTTTCCTGTAAACTTACATGTGATTGCCAATATTTGGTTTCCTACAAGGGATTCTGGACATTCTAACAATAATGATGGTTCAAAAGACTTTATTTCTATTTTTCACCATGTTCATGATAATGCAGAAGTTCCATTAGGTATTTAAAATGAACACATTTTATTTAAATGTTTATAATTTGATTGACAAATTATATATATAGTTTTTAATACTTGCACATGCATTTTACTTCTTACAGGGTTTGCTTCTGCTGATCCTAATCCACCTCCCCAAACAAGGAGAGGTCATCGGGTGTAGCAGTATGCTCGCAATGAAAGATACGATCCTCTTTACAGTCATCATAGAGATGTTCCCGAGGAGACTCCTTGGGAAGACAACATCGCTATGTTGACTGTGGAAGAGATGAAGGAGCATTCATCGAGATTGCAGGAAGAACTTGACACTTCAAATATCTCTTTTGGTTCTCAACAGTGTCTCCAGATTGTTTTACACAATCTGAACAGTTTGATCGAGACATATCTTGGGGTTGGACCATCAACCCATATTTTTCATGACATGATGCGTAGGAGGCAGTTGTCAGTTATGGGTCGCCACAAGTTTGAAGAAATAAAAAATTTGTCACAAAAGAAATGGTCTTTTCATGTTTTGACTTGTGGCCTGAAGACAAAAAGTCTAAAGATCGCAAGATTCAATGATCCACTGATTGCACCCCATATTTATTCCAGGTTCCTGTGTGCATATGGGAAGTTACCTAATAATGATGAGGTTCCTCAGTATTTTTTTAAGATGTTGATTGCAGAGTTTCGGTTTCACATGGACCCCGACTATACAGATATGGGATCTAGTTTCTATGGTGCTGGCAAAGGTTGTACATATGAACGACCTGATGCATGACGAGATGTTCAGTATAGGCGTCCAATGCCTCGGTTAGTACAGCCACATCCTAGAGTCGTTGCTTTTCCAGAGGAGTTGGAAATGACATCCCAAATAGCAAGAGGGGTGAGGGAAGAGATAAGAGAGCGTGTTGGGGCTGCATTGGCAGGGGTGGAAATCGGCATAAATACTTTGTCATCTTCAACCAGTATGGATGAAATCCCATTTGATGATTATTCTGATGATCGCTTGAGTAGCATGACTTGATTAGAGCTTCAGCAGTATGCAACGTATAGTAGAGATAATTATAAGCGAGTCATCGCTGGAAAAATCAAAACAGAGGCAAGGTACATAAGTATGCAATAATATTTTTCAATTTATTATATGAAATCTAATTTTTTTATTCTCCAAATCTAATGTCTATAAATTATATGGAATTTATGCAGTATACCAGATTCATGAATGATGACAACTTTGATGATACGAATTTTATTGGCCGGTCAGAAACAAAGGCTAGTGGCACGAATATGCATGTTGAGGAAATTGTAGTTTATCAATTTCCACAAGGGTCACAGGTATGGATATTCCTGTTTCATGTCTTCTCATCATTGGTCTTAGCTTTAGCTTAAAAGGTTTACCTCCTATTTTTATGGGTATTCTGTGTTTTATACATAATACTGAATTTATATTCATGGTATTCTGGGTATTCTGTGCATTTTTTACTGTTAAAAATGGTTGTTCGTGCCCAGATTCTGAGATTAGGGTTTTTTCATGCCTAGAAGACTAGCCAAAATAGCTCCCAATGTACACAAATCACACTTGCAACTTGAATTAGCAACTTACACTTGCAACTTGAATTAACTTTAATGACACCTCACACTTGTTGGATTTTCATATTTACATTTACATTAATTGTTGGATTTTCATATGTAAATTTGCTTTCAAGTTACTAGCACATTTAAGAAATTGCAAGGTAGGAAATCATGCATTGTTGTAAGCAATTTGAGTAGATGTTTACTTGCTAGCCTTCTTTATTACTTTGTTACCTCAGAGAAACATGACTTGTTTCACTGTCACATTTTACATTTTAGATGTTGGTCAACATGTAGCAACTCTCTTTAATTTTATGCTACCAAATTTGACACTAAGCTTATTAGGCACACACATTCTTGGCAATGACAGAGTGATCATACAATCTTGGTGAAAGGTGTGTTGATAAAATCTATGAGCAATCTCATCTTCCTTATGCTCGATTCGAACCCCACTCCATATTCTTCTATGGATCTTACTATATTGAACCCATATATGTCTTCAAAGAATATGCCTAGAAAAACTACACCACAAAGAGGGAAGGACCAGAGAGGCTGCACGGCAAAGAGGGGACTTCCTTCAACTTAGGTTCTAGGTCTAAATGTTGTTTTTTGTTGCTTTAGTTCACATGCATGACTAGCTTTGCTCCTGTTTGAAAGTAAAATTATCCATAATATGTACCTACCATTGGCTGCCATTAATCATGTTCTAACATTGCTACAAGAATCCTCAAAAACCTATGAAATATGATGACGCTAGGGATTCCACTAACTTAACAATCCAACTCTTCCACCAGAAAGGATGAAATAAATTCCATTTTATATGATATTTTGGGTCATATTAAATAGGGAATGCTTCCTCCTATGCTCTATCCAAAATGCCATTAGTAAATATTCCCTGCTACAAACACAAATTCCTCTGCACATAGATATGGAAATGCATCATATGCTTCTATTTGATGTCTAGAATCAAGAACACAAGCCATCCAATCTCTATCACACATAACCCCCTAATGAGATTGTGATGAAAGTGGACACCCATACAAAATGGGGTTAACAGGGCTCATCCTTTAGGAAAATGTGTTCAAAATGAATATTGCCATACTGGGTCCATTTTGGAGGATTGGGCATGGATATTTGGTCCCCCGCTCTCCAATATTATGATTGTCAGAAGTTATACATCATTTTGCATCAATGCCAAGAACTAGACCATATTATCAATGCTTGTTGGATGGCCTCCAGATTGCATCAAATCAAGCAATTGTCATACAAGCTATGTGTTTTCGTCTGGCTTTTTTTCTATTAGGGGCTCCCCTTGAAGGCCTAGTTGGGGAGAAATGGTCAGTTTGATGGTCTCTTCCCTATCTGCAACCATTCTCAAATGGTGAAGCACATGTTTTTGGATTGTCAATTTGCTAGGAATTGTTGGAATTACGTTTAGACTTAGTATTCAGTTCTTTTACAGAGGAAGGTACATTTGCATGCAACTCTTCTTGGGGATTCCAACTATTTGGTATGTTCTTCTTTCATGGGTATTGGGCACTGTAAGCATACCCTTCTATTTTCACTCTTTGGAAGAGATGTGTTGGCCACTATTGGCCAAAGGGTTTTCAAGGATATGAACTATTGGTAAAGTAATGTTGATCTATTGTAAAAATACAAGCCTAGTCCATAAGGATTAGGAGTGACTATCAGATGGTTTGGATCAGATGGCTTCACAAGGGTCAACTCATCTATAACCAGGAAAGAATTTTCCCTCTGGCATGTCATCACTGCTTGGATGAACATTCTTGTTAATGTTGTGGAATTTTGAGCATCATCTGGGCCAAAATAACCTCGTTGAAAAATGCCAAAACTTTAGCCTACCCCTCTGCTCATTCAATTTGGTCTCCATTCCATTTACAGAATTTGCTTTGTGAATGGATCAAACTGATGTTATAGGCTCCCACATATTATATACATCATTGGGTGGATTCTCCAAAATGCAAATCTATTGACTATGTGAACATCCAGGATTGTGAAGATATGCCTCTTCTCTTGTTAAGGTATTATATTGTATGCAGGGTAGGAAATATGATTACAAAGAGGAAGATAATAACCCATCCCATCTCATCAATTGGAAACTGGGATGCCATTGCTGACATTTAACCATACTTGAAATTAGAACCTTTGGTCTGATTGTATTTGAAGTATCTCCACTCAATTTTGAGGAGGATTTCCTTTAGATCAAGAACATAGAATCCCACCAAGTCGACTCTTTTGATGTAGATCTCCTAGAATTTTTTAATTCTTTTAGAATAAGTCTCACCCAATTTCATGCTTATCGGTCTTATGTGCTTACTCTTAGGCATTGAGATCAAATTTATGGTCCCTAATTTCTTTATATAGAGAGTTGAAAATATGGATTTAAGAGAGTGAAAGATGAAAGTTTACTTTCAAGTCATGTCCTCAAGTTTATGAATTTGAATATTTTAAGCTCTTCATGTTGTACCTTTCTTTGATTACTCTTTTCACTAGTTCACTTTTTTCCATGTCCTATTCTTTATTTTGGTTCTCAATTTGAAGAGGAAATCCCCTCATTTCTTTGTGGATGAAGCATCTTGTTTTGTTCTAGACTACATGTAGTGCTTTTGTCAAATATAACATCTTCTTTCCTTGCATGTTTATTGAATTTTACTACAATTTTGGACTCACGTTTTCAGCATAAAAGCACTTCATTACACACAGTTCTTAAAGACTCAAGACCATTTCTCTATTCGACTTATAGTCATTGTCACACAATATATCCAAACAACTAATCTTTGTATTCATATTTATAATTGAAAATTATAGAAAACTAAGCTTTATGCTAAAGGCTAATTTATATGCAAATTTCATAGAAAGAAAGAAAGGATGATGATATTAATGTCTGTTGGTAGTTGATAGTAGCTAATGGGTCTTTAATACACCAAAGTCCAATTTATTGTTTGAAATTTGTTGGCATCTGCAATTGAAATTTTCACAGTTCACTAGTTCAACATCCTCTTTGCAAGGGAAACGTTCACAGTTGAGTTTAGCCTCCTCTTTGTAGGAAGAGTGAAGGAGACTACAACAAATTACTGAGTGAGAGAGGGAGGCTACAATAGATCACTAAGCAATCTGCAGTTGTTTCTTGAAAGACAGTTGAGAAAATGTTTTTGTATTTCAAAATACTATTGAGAGAAAAACACGAGATAAATATTAATCTTATTGTTTTGGCATTGAACTATTGTGTAAATCCATATTAGGGTAGTAAGAAGTAACTATTCTTCTTTCATCCTTTTGACTTTGCAGCCCACAGAAACCCAGGAGCCATTGGTGTTCCGGTCCGAAGGTTGAGATCGATCTACTCTACTTGTAAATCAATTGTCACCATTTATTGCGATAGTAAGAAATGACCAAGGGCATGAGGATCATTTTTGGTTACTTGAATGATCATTTTTGTTTACTCGAACATAGTTTCCTTGTGACTGAGCTACTAGTGATCAAATTATTTGGTTATGGCAGGTATTGGAATATCACTTTTGTTTTTGTCAAGTATGGTTAGAAACTGTGTGGTTGCTCACATATCTGATCATCTTATTCCTTCCTCTTGCAGCATCTCGAGTGAATCCTTGTCATCTGTCCTATTTCAAGTTTTGCGGCCGTTTTATGGTCTTGTGGCAGCTGTTATGCTATTTTTCACCCTAGATGATTATCAATGTCAGTTTTGATTTGCTTTGCCATGTGTAAATATCATCCTACTGCAGCAATAGATGAGGTTGATCAGCTTTCATAATGCTGTTATGTTTTTCTTTCATAATGCTTTTATGTTTTGCTTGTTTATTAATGCTAAAGCACAACAATTGATTAGAATTTTTCTTGGTTGTTTCAGGACTGGGACAGGCAAGATCCATCTCAAATCGTCACTGAGATGTGTGGCTTTGCTACAATCCTTTCTGGCACATTTTTGTTGCATAAGACCAAAGATATCGGGGACAATTCGGGACTTTCCTCCATCAGCTATAGGAGATCCAAGCAACTTAGATGCAATCTCCCTCTTATCTGCAAATAAAGGAAAACTTATGGAAGCTCTTGTGGAGCAAGTTCGAGATGGAAGTACAATACAGGTTTATTTACTCCCTACATTTCAGTTTGTGCAAGTTTTCATGGCAGGGATCCAAGTGAGGCATTTGGTGTATATTGTTGTGTATTAATATTTAGAAATGAGTTTTCTAGAACTATGTATATATACCAAGTCAGCAGTCTCTAATTCATGCTAGGTTACAAAAGTTTAGGATTTGTATGGATAATACATGCAAAATCAGAATCTGCAAGGAAAAATGTTGGAAGCTCCTAGTTTGGAGCCTGAGACCAATGTTATGAATGGTTTGAAAATAAATAAAATCAAGCCTGCTAGATAACACATTTCTTAAAGTTTTGTGTACTTATGATTGATATGAAGGAAAATGAGAATATGGGGCAATTTATTGAAAATCAGCCCAGTTGGTTACCATTTGTCACGAAAGAAAGTTGGGATTGAATTGGAGATAATCAAGAAACAACAAGTTTAGTTTAATAGAAGCCAGTAGTAATAGGGGAAATCCCAGAGTAAATTAATGATAGAAAGTTTTAAGGATGGATTTGAGGTGCATGTAATCAAAAGGTTGAGTATCAGTAGAAATAAATATTTTTTAGATTCTATTAAAGGATTAGATGCTATTACTAACATATATCAAATCTGTAAAGTCCATTCCATGTAAATAAATCATGTGTAAAATAGCTGACGAGAACAGCATCTGCAAATATCCTCCAAGGCTGAGTTAGCAAATGCATATTTCATCACAACTTGGCCAAAATCATGGGGGTAGAGATTGATCTTATTGCTACTGATAAGTACTGTTGAGGGCAACTTCATTAGAGTGAATGGTGACTCCCATCTGAATAAGGGCGCACTACTGTATGGACAACTATATATTTCCTTAGATCTTCTTTCATTTGCTAATAAGAAGACAATTTTACTACTGTTCTGGGCTTTGCTTCTCCAGTGGATTAATCTTGGGTGTGAAGACATTATTGTGGTGTGGTGGAGCAGGTTCCTGTAGCACAACAACAGGTCTAAAGGGAAAATTAGCAACAACAACCTACACTTGTTATTTATGTACTGGGTTTGCATAAGGAAGATCATGATCCTCTTGTGGAGAGTTGTATCATTGGATTATTCACTGCTGCCATCACTGTTGGTCGATTTGGGGAAGATTCACTGCTGAAGCATGCATTTAGAAGTCTGATTTCTGAGAACCACTCACTGCCGCCTCAAATACATGATCTAACTGTCACCTACAACTCCATGAGATCAAAGGTACACTTGCTAATAAATTTCATGTGTTGATATAGTCCATGTACCTTTCCACTGTGGGCATTTGTATATTAAAAGGGGTCGTCTACAGGACTGTTATAATGTTTCAATCAGGTCTGAATCATTTATTGATATTCAATGCTCGAGATCAATGCAATGTTGGTATGATGCCGTGATCAATTTGTTTTGGTATATGTATGTGAAATGTATGTTGTGAGCTCTTTAACCACACACTCCTCAAAAGAGTAATTCAGGTTACATAAACTAAGAAATCTACAGGAGACCTACAGTAGATAACACACCCAGTGTTTGTCAAAATATCACCCTCAGACTTATCATAGCAATGCACTTTCTATACCTCTATTGCAAGTAGAAGTCTACAACAGTATAACAGTGGGGCCTTTGATAAAATATGTGACCAAAGATATTCTTATAGCAGACCTAGATGATATATTTTGTAAGAGGAGATCTACAGGAGGCCAGTAGCAGCGTCAAAAGATAAATGTTCATGAGTGGCAAGTCTGTCCAGTCTAGCAGTTAAACTAGAAATTTCATAGTGAGATTGCCAAGGGATCTTACACTCTAGGCCAATTTAGAGTGGGCTCTCATAGACTGTGCGTAGAGACAAACAACCAAATCAACCAACCATACAAGATATGTCAGCTACGCCAGCTACAGGAGGTCGAGATATGTCAGCTATCAAAGTTGTTGTTGAAGGTGCAAAGCTTTCACCACTGATCATTGTTCCTTATGAAAATGGTCTCTCTCCTCACAGGAAGAATGGTATTATAGAAAGAAAATTTTGTTCTTGTTTCTACATCAAGGGTGACCTAAACTCAATAATTGTTTGGTTTGGATGAGTTTAGATGCTTAAGCATTTGGTTGGTTTTTTTGCCTCTGTTTGTGTTGATTCAAGTGGTCATTATTTGTACTACAATTATTTGTGTACCATGTTGTTTCAGGGGGCTATTGTAATTCTGATCTGATTTGCAATCTAGCACTGCAATTATTCTGAGCTATTATTCATTCTCTTAGTTTATGGATTGGTGTTTTAACATATTTATTGACGAGTGCTTCATCTATATGTTTATATTTCACTTTAGGGTTTAGCTAAATTTGTTGAATGGAGTGCCAGTATGATGTAGGAGGATGCCAAAAGGCGCCTAAAGAATGCTGAGCTTCAGGCAAAAAAAGATCGCTTGAAGATATGGATCAATTATGTTCCACCTCCTTCTAACTTAAAAGCAATTCATGATGACAAGTTTACTGGAAAGGTTTGTCTTCATTTGCAGTGACTGAGTACTCTCTGTTGATAACACAGAGAAGAATCAAGACATTTTACTTAAACTGTGTTTAATTTTTAATCCTAAATCTCTTGATGTGAAGCAAAGCACAGCTACTTATTTTTATGTACTGAAGGTATGTATATTTGCAGGTTGTGGAGGTTGTTAGTGGAGACTCTGTGGTTGTTGCTGATGATTTTGCTCCTTATGGGAGTCCTTTGGCTGAACGCCGAGTGAATTTGTCAAGTATTAGAGCTCCAAAAATTGGCAATCCAAGAAGAGATGAAAAACCGGATCCATATGCTCGAGAAGCAAAGGAGTATTTACGTAGCATACTCATTGGCAAAGAGGCATGCTCAACTGTGTAACAGCTGTATCTATCCTCTGTTTGCAAAATATAATTCTACATTTTCCAGTACAATATGTGCAATTTATGTTTAATTTATTTATGAAGCTGCTAAATAAATTTTTTTGTGTGTTTCACATTACACTTGAATTGTTAAATATTTGTCCCACCTAAATTCCGTAGGAACCATTTTCTCTTAGCATAATTACTTTTCTCATTATATCCCCATTATGCTGTTGATGCCTCGGAGATCGCAGCATCAATCAGAAAGGGATTCTCCCCGATAGATTATCCCAATTAGATTATCTACCGTTTGGTATAGGGAATCCATCCGGTTAGCGGTTCCGGCAACCGTGGGTTTGGAGTTTTATTCCAATTATACCGGTTATGGCCCGATCCACCATTCTTTTGATTTTATATTTTATAATGATATGCAAGTGCCTAGTCTAAATTTAATCTAAATGCAAAACTGGAAAACAGATCTAAGTCTAAAACTGAAATAAATCTAACTATCCCTGCAAGGAGCAAATTTAAAGCATGAGCAATGAGCTGTAGGAGTTATCTTAAAGAATAAACAAACAACCATTAAATCTTAAAGAGAAAGCTACAACAGAGGTAAAAGGTATCAGAAGATAGCTTCTAATTAAATATAAGACATTTCATTACTCATGAAAGAGAGAATTCATTTGCAAAGAGAGAAGCAAGATCATTTAATACAATGAAATAATTCAAGACAGTAATAAAGATCTCACAACAAAGTATAGCAGACACAGGAATAATCCACAATGCATCCAATCTCCATTCTCATGCAAAACATCCTCTCCAGGCTCTTATTAGAAGATTTTATTTTCTTAAAACATGTGCAAGATAGCTCGTACAGGTCTAGAAAATAATTCCCTGCCAAAAGTCCTTTCTCATTCCTTCCTAACCTCTATTTATAATGTTACAAAATGCCCTTTGGGATGCCACCTGGCCTTTTACACTTGTCACCTACAGATATTTTTCCTTATAACAAACAAAATTGTGACTCCTTCCTTAACAGAAATTATTTTAAAAGGAAAAAAAAAGGACAGCTGTCCCATAGCTCCACGTTTTATACATATGAAAGCCCAAAATACAAAAAATAAGAATTAATGCTTCTGATGTCAGCACTTTCTCTCCTGGTTATGCGCTTCAGTTGGAAGAGAGGCGCTCAAACTAGCTGTTGATGCTGCTGCTGGGGGAAGAGGAGAAAATGAGCCAGCTGGAATTTCTGCTACTGCTGGGAGAGGGGAAATCGAGCTAGCTGCTACAGCTGTTGTTGCTGGGAGAGAAGAATCCGGGTTTGCTGTCCCAACTGCTGCTGCTTCTTTCCTCTCCTCTTCTGCAATGTAACTATACCATAAACCAATGTCCCGAATAACTACATTTGCTGAGGCGGGGAACAAGATTTTTTGGGATGTTACATGTTTACCAAGTTCTGCCCCAATACTTTGAATTTCTGTTACTGTAGCTTGATGCATTTCTTTGAGCAGATGACCGTGTATTGATGACATTCCAATATAATGTTGGAGGTCATCAATGGCTAGGACATCAATCTTCCTCACATATTCAGTTTGGATGCCCAGCTCTTCCTTCAGCTCAGACAAACGTTGTTCTTTGCCTGGGAAATCATCAAGGGACTGAGGGAAACTCAACTTGCATTTGTCATGCACTTCATGGATTCTTTGATACAGGCCGTTACTCTTATCCATTGTCCCTAGGTTCTTGGCTATCAACTTAATGCTACAGTTCCTGCAAAATTCTAAAAGGGCTATGTCTTCATTGAAGCCAGCCACAGATTTGAATGGGAGATGCTCGGGGAAATCCACCTTTCCTTCTCTCCATTCTATTTGGCTCAGGACGTTTTCCTTAACCCGAGTATATTTAGCATTGAGCCTATTGGCCTCTACATTAACCTCTTTTAATCTGACCACCATGGCCTTGAGCTTGCATACTTCATCAGTAATTAGCTCCTGAGTGTCATGCATTTGTTTCAGGATGCTGCAGGACAGCTCATGGAAGGGGGACATATCTATCGTTCTGTTCTCTGCTTGCTCCAATTGTTCAACCAATGCTAGCTTGTCTGCTTCTAGATGGGACACCCTGGCTTCTACATCATTCTTTTTTGCTTCTACCATCATCATCTGGCTTGCCAGTTGTTCCTTTTCTTCTTCTAGCTGGTTATACTTGTCTGACAGTTCTTTATGCTCAACGGACAGGCGATTATACTTATTCACCACGAGATCCCTGTAGGCTTGCTCATTGGCCACAGTATGTTGTAGCATGCGAGCCCTCCTCTTAGTCGACTCAAATTCTTTAACTATATCAGCCACGTTGTCCAACGTTGCTCTTGCTGTCTCTACAGAGGCGGATGCCATAGCTAAAGGATCTTTGTTTGTGTTCTGCATTACTGTAGTCTCCCGGTGAGTAACAATATCTTCCTGGAAGAGTCTCTTTATCCTCTCTTTCGATTTAAGGACCATCGCCTTCCTCTTCTTGTCATAGACAAATTCATTCCATCTGGACACAGTATGCTCTTCCGATGGAGTATACGGGATGATTGGGAGATCTATAATATCTATTTCTGCTTTCGCGGGTGGGTTCTGGACTACTTGAGCTGGATCTGTCCCCACATTCTGAGTACCAGAGACACCTGCTTGTGCTATGTCCGTCTCCACATTTTGAGTGCCGGGGACACCTTCTAGAGGTACGTCTATTTCCATGTCCTGGGTGCTGGGGTTTCCTGCTTGGGCATCTTCGACTGCTTTGAGTTCTTCTTCTGCTTTCCGCCCTACTTCAGCTTGTTGCCTTCTCCCTTCTTCTTCAACTTTCTGCTGCCTTTCATCTTCAGCCTCTTTCCGCTGTTGGGCTTCTTCAGCCTCTTTCTGTAGCCTCTCACTTTCTGCTTCTTGCTGCACTCTCGCCACCTCAGCTTCCTGCTGCAATCTGGAAACTTCAGCCTCTTGCAGTAACCTTGCTTCCTCTTTTAGTCTTTGTTCTTCCTGGGCTCGGGCCTCATCTGCTTCCTTGTCTTTCTGCTGGGTAGTTTTCTGGGCCTTGGTAGAGCTAGAGCTTGCTCCACTGCCTTGGCGACAGATCCATAGCTCAGCCATGTTGCTGATGCCTCTGAATGCCTCTTCCTCAGCATCATAATAATGAGCGTACTCAAAATGAGCATAAATTTCTTTACAATGCTCGACAACTTTTCCCTTCCTGTCATTCCTATGGAAAATTACTTCGCCGAAGTGGAAGGCTTTCAGCTCCTGAAAAAACTCCTCGGCTGAGGCAACCCCTGAGAATTTGTATGCTCCTAAGCAGAAGGGCAAAGGCGGGAAAGAAGCCTTATGCTGCTTGTTAAGCACTGCTCCAATTCCATCCAGGAAGATTTGTCTCACTGCCTCTTTGAGGACTACATAGTCAGTAGCATACCTCGGAAAAATATATGGAGCTTTAGTCCCTCCAAACATTCTGAGGTAGGTGCCTTGCTCCGAAAAATAAAAATCTCCATAGTTTTCAAGGACCTCCATAGCATTCTCCGACAGACAGTTAGGCTCTTCCTTGAATATCTGCTCATATAGGGGCATGTAATACCCCAATTTTGAACCCTTAGGAAATATTGGCTCTAATGTAAATATTGTATACACATGTTGTATGTTTCCCTAGCGTGGAGCTCAAGGCCAAGGCCCCGCTAGTTTATGCTCGGATTTTTATTTAAATTAGACACGCTTGATATTTTGTTACCAACGTGCTATTAAGCCATGGGATATTGTAAATTTGATACAAATATTTAACATTGAAATAAAATACCAAAAAAACTGGCTATGGGGGCAACGAATGAGAAGGGGCCACGTGTATCCACTAGAGAGTAGTGAGGGGGCTATGGGACTAAACCCTAGGCTTCCATTTGTCATTATGAGAACCCATTGACTTCCCTAGGTGACATTAATGCCTGTTGTAAGAAGGTGGTTGAGATTTCAGCCCATGGCTTCAATGGAGCATGGGCAGCCCTGAAATTCGTATGGGTGGGCATGGGCTCTGTTTGCTTGGGCAAGAAGTCACTCAACCTCATGGGAGGTTTCTTCATTCTCACCCCATTCCATTGTGAAACTACCTAGCATCATTCCCATCCAAAAACGAGAGCCAACGGTGAGGAAACCAGAAAATCGCGACCTTGAGAGAACCCAGATTTTGAAAGACCAAAAACGTCCAGATTTGGCATGGGACAGGGAAATCCAATGGGGGATCCATTAGCATGAACCTTGGGGCGAATTTGGGAGCATTAGCTACCCCGAAATCAATGGAAAAACCCAGTTTTTGCAGCTCAGAAAACGAGTGACGGATTTGAGTATTTGGTGAGCAGAATGGTGAGGAATCAAGTGGGGATTGACTATGCAGAGGTTGGGTGTGCTTGATAAACCCAGTGAAGGCTAGGATCTCAAGGATCAGTAGCTGGACCTTTCTATGCCCATCCTGAAGAGCACTGGAGGGAAGAGTTTCCTGAGGGACTGTGTAACAGAGAAGGGGATCTTCCTTGTGTTGGATGTGGTAGGTAATGTGGGTGCCTAACTGTTGAACTCACTTGAGATGCCTGTAGTTCTGTGGTTGATCTCATTGGCTTAGTGTTACCCTCCTCTATCTTCTTGGATGCTTGTCTGAAGCCATGGCTGTGAGTGAACCCAGCTAGTCCTCCTTAGTGGATACACAGCCCAACTCGGGGGTGATCTCTCAGCTGAAGGAATATAGGCTGGATAGAGATCTACGGTTGGGAGGAACGTTGCCTTCACGTAGCCAATTGTTGGACATCAACTTCTCAAGATAAGTGTTCTGTGGATTATAAATTATTCCTGTTAATGAAATGAAATGCATCATGTTTTATGATATGATACTTAATGATTGATTACATGTATGACTGAGATGGGTATGCTGAACACGTGAAGAAATTGTGTGCATATGTGAAGTTTAATTCCGCTGTGTAGTTATTGAGTTTAAGTCTGCACCCATGAGTTTCAAATTGCATGTGTTATGAGTCAAATTATTGGGGCTAAGTCTGCGATAAGCCCGTGTGTTGATTAACGTTTCCTTCCCTGCATTGGAGCATGGAAGGGGGCGTTACAGGGTATGATGAACCCCTCACAGATGAGCTTATAGCTGGGTTTGTAGTTTTGAGCCCACATCATCCTGAAAGCAGTGTAAACCGAGGTGTTGGCCTTGTCCCACGTGCAACCTAAGCTGGGAAAAGATACCTTGTTCAAAACACAATCAATAAGATATGAAGACATGTAAAATTCTGCCTTTTTTAAGGCCAGACCTTCTTTTGCAGCAACCACCATTGATGCCAAACTATCTGACAGGATAGTGGCCCAGTCAAACACAGTTCCTTTAAATGCCACAAAGTGGATGATGGGAACCCACTGTATCTTGTATACGGTGCCATCGGGCATACCGAAGATTCTGCACAACATCAGGGCGATTAACCTGAAATGAGGTCTTAGATTTTGCACATCATACTCGTCATTACCTCTCTTTCTTAAGTGCTTTCCTGCGACCAATAATTTTTTGGCCATTTCAATATTGTTCATCTGGCCCAACCATTCATCACTCAGGGCTTGCTGGGGACGTGGGAATTTATAGGCCGCGGCAAGATATGCTGGGTGGAATGAGGCGATGGCTATTTTCCCGTTGTCTTGCAATACTCTTGTCTCCGCATCAGTATGTTCGAGTATCCACCCGATTACTTCAGAACATGGGAATAGTTCAGGGCAGGTAGCAACTCTAGCTATGCCTGAAGCTCTGATATTGAGATAGATCTGCCCCTCTTCTAGTAACATATCCGGGATATCTTGGTCCCTGATCATCCTGTAAATATCGCCCCACCGGATTTCGGGAGGGATACCGGTGGTGCACCTGGTGTTGGCTCGGTTTTGCAACCAAGCTTAGTGCTATGGGCACCTACTAACTAGTAGTAGCAGTTTCAATAGAAATAAAAGCAATAAACTAAATAAACAATACTTTTCATGGATCTAAACAAGAATCTAAGCAAATAATGTAAATATTTCAAAATCAAGAACAAGAAACATAAGAAATAAATTTTGTATTGAAAAGTGGGGGGGGGCAAGCAAGTGCTTGCGATATTACCTCCAATGGTGAAGGTTGATGTTGAGCAACTCCCAAGATGAGTAGCTCCAAACTCCAATAGGTCTCTTTCTCCAAGGTTGCTTCAATGGCTAAAAGTGCTCAGGGGAGATTTCAGCAGCATAAGGATGAGATAATGGAAGGATGTGGAATGAGGAGCCCCTACCACCTTTTTATAGGTTTTGGTGGTGGGAGATACCATTTGTGGTTTTGTGGAAACCAATGGTATTGACCAACATGGTTTAGGTAATTTTCCCTCCTTTTTCCTTTTTTGAATAAAAATAATATTTTAATTCCCTTTTTAATATTTTTGAGAATTTGAACCCTTTTTGAGGGTTTTTTATGATTTTCTTGGAAAAATAATCTTTTTTAATGGAAAAAGGGGTGTACTAAGGTCTTTTGGTGACCTTATGTTGGTTTCAGAGGCTCAGATGGTGGAAAAGTGGACAAATGGGTCATGTGAGTAAGGGAATGAGCTAGTGAGCACTTTTTAGGTGTTAACAGATTGCCCCCTGATGTGTGAGGGCAGGAGCTCATCGTATGGCCGATAGACATCATAGTTCTTTTGTCCTTTTTCTGGGTTTTAGGGGAGAGAAGAGACCGTTTGGAGACTGGAGCCACGGCCCTTGGAAGCTGCAAAAACAAAAATATTACATGGCCTCAATATGAATGAGGTATAATCTCTGACAAAGGACGAGGCGGGCATTCCCATGCTCGTATCAAGGCATATACAAAACAATTAGTCCCAAGAAGGGGGATCTAATACGTGAAGAAATATACTGGTACATCATAATGGTCCAGAGGGGACATGATTGTGGGATATACTCATGATCATGAATGATCTCAATAACTGATACACTGGAATAACTGTTGAACTGCTCAAACTGAAGGTGTTCAACATCTGTATGGACTCAATGACTGTGAGCCATCTCTGGGAAGTATTTGTATCTGTATACTCGAGGGAGTATAAAACTGGGGTATATCTGAATACTGTCGCCATACGCAACCCGGATATCTATAGAAAAAATGTAACTGGTTGTATCCATAGGTAGACTCTCAAATGTGGAGGAGTCAGGTGGTATCCGGGGTCTTCGACTAACAGCTGAACGGACCAATACCCTGTGCGAGTCTCAACGATGCGATCAAGGTGTTGAAGTCGAGCATGTGAGAAACAACCATTTGGAGAGGCAGTAAGGATTCCTCTCGAAATGATTCGTAGGCACTCATCATAGATGGTAATGAGTCCAAGACACAGGGACCTCTAGGTCTATCCTCTGGAATCAATGTGGTTGTCGTCGACAGAGGGAGACTAGCAACTAACAAGGCAATGATGTATCCTTGCTAGGAGCGCGAGGTGTAAACTGAAGTGATGTAGTACTGCTGGTAGGACTGACATACTTGTGGGGAAGGAAAATAACTGGGTCAAAAAATGGGTAGACTCAGACTTCCTTTGTTCAGAGCATGATGACATGGTTGACCTGGCAGCGTAGGGAACTGACTTGTAGGTGCAGGGATCATAGCTTTGACTGAATGGTATATATTGACTCTGGGGGGGGGAGGACAAGCTGATGGTAGCTGTCGAGGGAGTTTCAGGGTGACATACTGCAGAATACTCTGAACAAAGGCGACAAAAAGGGGAAGCTGCTATGCGAGTAGATATGATCTGTCGTGGCGCCAAGAGGCACCCTTCTTCCTTCTTCATAGTTTTAATGAGCTTCAAGAAGGGATAAAAGTGTGCTCTGAAATGGTACGGTCCTGTGGATTTTGTGAGCCCAGGACGGCGCACGCTCATGGTTGCTTTCATGTTTAGAGAGTCTGAAAACAGTAAGTGGACTCTGTTGGTGTTTCTTTTTCGTAAGTTTAGTCTCCGAGGCCCGAAAAAGTATAAAATGATGCGAATGGAGAACTCTTCTAGCCGATGTGACTAGAGTATACCTTTTTCGTAATTAGTCTACAAGGTCCGGAAAAGGGGTAAACTTATACCAGGTAGACGCCCTTTCAGATACGTTTATCGAGCATGAAAGGAAGCAAGATTGCTCGGCGATCTTTTCATTGTTTTAGGAGTCAGAAAAGAGCTTAACAGAAACTCCCTAAGTGCCTTTTTCGTAAAAGGGGTTGCTCGGCCCGAAAAAGGGGTAAAATCATACCGAACAAAAATGGATTGACGAGGACGAGAAAAGGTCTCAAGCATCGTCATCTGTGCGGAAAACTGGATCCGGCGACATAAGATACATCGAAAACGGAGAACGGCCGATGTGGCACGCAAACCGAGGCGACGAGGGGGCGTGGAAAAAATGCCCGGAAAATCTAAAGGTGAGAGCGAGAAATGGTCTCTAGCATCATCAAGGGCGCGGAAAACTGAATCCGGCGATATAAGACACATCGAAAACGGAGAACGGCCGATGTGGCACGCAAACCGAGGCGACGAGGGGGGCGTGGGAAAAAATGCCCGGAAAATCTAAAGGTGAGAGCGAGAAATGGTCTCAAGCATCATCACGAGCGCGGAAAACTGAATCCGGCGATATAAGACACATCGAAAACGGAGAACGGCCGATGTGGCACGCAAACCGAGGCGACGAGGGGGCGTGGGAAAAAATGCCCGGAAAATCTAAAGGTGAGAGCGAGAAATGATCTCAAGCATCATCACGAGCGCGGAAAACTGAATCCGGCGGCTGGATCGGGTGACCTAAGGATTGTCGAAAACGGAGACTGGCCGATGTGGCACGCAAACCGAGGTGACGAGGGGGCGTGGAACAAACGCCCGGAAAATCTGAAGGTGAGAGCGAGAAATGATCTCAAGCATCATCACGAGCACGGAAAACTGAATCCGGCGATATAAGACACATCGAAAACGGAGAACGGCCGATGTGGCACGCAAACCGAGGCGACGAGGGGGCGTGGAAAAAATGCCCAAAAAATCTAGGCGTGAGAGCGAGAAATGATCTCTAGCGTCGTCACGAGCGCGGAAAAATGAATCCGATGATATCAAATATATCAAAAATGGAGAGCAGCCGAAGTGGTACGCAAACTGGGGCGACAAGGTGTCGGGACACAATGTTGATATTGGTCCTGGTGAGAGCGAGAAATGATCTCAAGCATCATCACGGGCACGGAAATATGAATCCGGCAGTGCAAATGGTGCGAAAAACGGAGGTCATAAGGACTCCGGAATGGTTAAAGGAAAGAACTAGGTTAAAAAATGGCTACAAATAAAGGTGATCCCACCAAGCGAAGGATGCAGTGGTGGGGAGAAATGATGACCCGTGGGGGAAAAATACTAGGTGTATCAAATCAACTGAAATATACAAGTGACACATGACCTCAAAAATGGTTGAGATCACGAATATGAAAAAGTGAGCAGGGTTAATGACCTGCCCCCATGCTATGTGCATGGGGTTTGTGATTGTGGATCACATATGTGTTGGTTTGAACGATGGGCTCATTGAGGTGTTGAGATAGAGATGATGGGGAAGGTTCAAAATGATTGATCATGCCCCCTATCCCGGGGTCGAGGTAATCTATTATGCCCCCTAACTCAGAGGTGTCAATGTGGTGCAGATGTTGTCTCATAGAGAGATCAATAGGGCATTGAGCAACTGCTGGCGGGGTGTTATACCATGAGGCTGTGGGTCGTGGTGGCATACTGAAGTGATGATATGATGATGGGGGATTCCCTTTGTGGGGTGGATGCCCCCAGTATCTCCGACGAGGATCACGGTGATGATGAGTAGGCAAGGTTTTGGGCATGCCCCCATGTTGTGGACATGTGGTTTCCTGGTTGATTTGAAAGGGTTCAACCTGTGTGTCAAAGGGATCAATGGAAGGGGCCGACCGGACAGAGGGGTATCCAGTGGAGATCATATAAATGGCGGGGTCAAGGCCAGGCATTTCAGTATCTGACCAAGTAAAGACATCAGTGAATTCTTGGAACAGTTGTTGGTATTCTCCGATCTCATGCTCACTGTGGGAGGTTCCTAATGTGATGGTATGAAGGGCACCAAGTGGGTCAGAGATGTCAATGTGGATGACGGGAGAAATATCGGCCATGGGATCCGTTAACCAGTCGATTTTAGTAGGAAGGAAATACTTGGACTCAACCGCGGATTGGGTGGCGGCGGTGGATGAAGTCTCTTCCAGGAGGAAGTATGGACGATGGTGCATGTCTTCCCCGGGATAATCAAAGGTAGTAGGAGTCTCGAGAACCTCTTCATCATTGCGGGACCTTTGAGTGGTCAAATCGAGTGATGAGGTAGTGGTAGTCGAAGAGATCATATAGATGGTGTTAATCTCTCCGGATGAGGATGATGCGGGAGGGTAGATCTCCTCGATAGTAGAGGGTGCCGTCTCTAGGTCCAAATTGTTCATCTCGTAGAGAGCTGCTCTGTAGTCTGGGATGTCAGGACAGTTATGCGAGTAGTGGCCATAAATACCGCATATCGCACATGGGTGGTTGGTACGCAGTGATTTATCACGAGGCATAGGGTTTGGATCTAGTTTGACCACCGGGATGTTGGGGTCGTCGTCCAACATTTGCATGTGTTCCTGCAATGCAGGTAACTGTGGGCACTGATGGGTTGGATGGCCTAACTCATCACACAGCGAGCATTTTGGAGGAGCACGAAATATGGGGGGAGGTTTAACTGCCTTGGGTGGGGGAACCGTAGTGTATGGTTGTGGGCCTCTGCCCCCAGTGGGCCTGACGAATGGAGGGGGATTCGTCGACGACGAAGGAGTCGTGATACCGGGAGGTGGTTGGGTAGAAGTAACAATGGGTTGCACCGGTTGTAGGATGACATTTGGTGTCGGTGGAGGAACGGGAGGCGTAATATACCACACGGGTAATCCTAATGTTAACCCGGGGAGACTAAGGGTAGCCATAAACGGGGCGCTTACTACACCCGAAGGAGGAAATAGAAAGGGGATTGTGTGGATAGGTGTAACACCGATGTGACTAGGGACCAATGGTGGTTTGGGTAACAAGGAGGGTTGATTACCGGGTGTTTGTGAAAGAGTGCAGAGGTTAGCGACCTGGGTCTCCGGTGACGGTGGTGGAATGGCCTGGAATGTAGAGGTTATCGACGCCTCGGAGTAAAGTCTGGGTCCTACTGAGGAAATGAATGAGGTAGTTGCACCACAAACAGGTTGTTCAACCATGGTGAGACCATTTTCAGGTGTGGTAGGGGCCTTGGGATCGTAATAGGTGAGCTGGTCGACCTTGACCACGCGTCCCTCATGGGGGAACATCATGGTACGAAAAACGGATGAGGCAACCGCTTTCATGGCGTACATGTAGTTGCGACCAAGTAAAAGGTTATAGTCTAGTGGGGCATTGATGACCTCAATGTCAATGAGCACGGTTTTACCCGCCAGCTGGACAGGGACATTGGCTAACAGACCTAGGGGTTGAGCCGAACGACCATCATAAGCTCGTAATGCAGTGGTGGACTGCTGGAGAGTAGGGGATCCCAACTTCTGCCAAACAAATGTGGACATGACGCATGTGGAGGCCCCTTCATCGATAATGCACCGATGGATGACAAGATTCCGAACAGAAACGGAAACTTGGAATGCTAAAGAGGAAGGCAGGCGGGGTTCAGACTGGTCTGAATCGAATGCGATCAACTGTGAATCATTGGGGTCAATGGCGCCAATGGCAGAGAGCAAAGTTTTGCGCTGCGAAGGACAGTTTTGCAAAACTTCTAAAGCAGACATGGCTGCAGGAGACTGGGCTAAGTCGTCTAGGATGTTGTAATTCGACGCAGCGCGAGCATTGGGATTACTGTTGATGCGACAAAGTGGGAAGCGAGGTGCTTTGGAAGCGCCATCAAGTGAAGCCGGAGGTATACGTAACGTTTGATCTGTGGGATTAACGTTAGTGTTCTTTTCGGCGGGGGGGGCTTCAGAAGTCGGTCCGTATTGATTTCGACGGGTTTGGACATTGACGTCAGCGGTGGACATCATCAATAAGTGGTGGGTACCTGAATCAAACATGGGTTGATCAGGAGCTGTGTAAGTTATTTGTTGTGGTTGCACGTTGCCCTGTTGGGGGGCTAACGGCTGGGTGTTTACCACTCCTTGTGTTGGAAAGGGGTTTTGGAGAACCAGAGGTTGTTGTGGAGGTGGTGGGGGGTTGGGTGGTGGCTGAGGAGCCGCCTGCCCTTGACGATGGGCGTCATTTGTCCATAGTTGTCGAGCTCGCTCGAGATGTGGGCAAGCGTGGGTATAGTGGCCATAGACACCGCAAATGGAACAAGGATGGTTTGTCCGTAAATTAGCATTTTTAGGTTGCTTAGGTGGCCGATCAGGATTCTGATGAGCGGGCGCCGCGTTATTGTTTTGCGGGGGCTGGGTAGGCTATGGAGCTTGGTTGCGGTTTTGATTGTTTCCACGGTTGCGTCCTCTTCCGCGGTTGGGTTGTCCACCCTGGTTGCGTTGGTTATTTTGATATTGGGGCTGCTGTTGTTGTGCGTACACATGCCCTTGAGCATTGGGGGGATTCTGAGGAGCCGCAGGTGCGGGAGCAGGTTGCGGTGGATAGTATGCAGGTGGAGCTGGAGGTGGTCCAGTTGCCTGTTGGGGATGTTGGTACCCCTGCGCTGGTGGAGGTGTGAGGTTAGCCGGTGCAACCGGTTGTGGGTAATGCATGGGCTGTTGTGGAAACTGCATGGGGTTTTGTACCGTAGGTTGAGCATAGTATGTAGGAGGTACATATGCTGATGGCGCTTGGCCATAACAATGTTGTGGACAAGAGGGTCCATGAACATGATGGGTCTGGTTTATTGGAGCATAAGAAGTTGTCGCTCCGGAACTGGATGTAGCCCTAGAAAGGTCTGGGGCGGGCATGGTGCTCACCATACTGAAAGGTTTTGCTTGCGGTGTAATTTGGCCAACAATGCCATCAGCGGCATGTGATGCCCCCGGTGTGTCACCGCGTGCAGAGTCGCCTCGTGGGGCGTCAGGTATGATGGTGTATAGGTATCCTGACTGGGCATAGATAAGGTCAAACTGTTGGGCCTTAAGGATGGCCTCCTCTTCAGACTGGGGTCTTTCAGAAGCTACATCCTTCGCAATGAGGGGAAGGAGGGATTTAAGGAACCAGTCTAAAAAGATTCGGTCGTCTAATTTGATCTTGCATAGGCTTCGGCGCCGACGCCAATCATGGATATGGTCAGTGATGTGCGTGGCCGTGTTCTGTCTGCAAGACAGTAGGATTTCGACGCCCGCATCATAGCGGACTGGTAGCTGAAAGAACTGCAGGAAGGTCGAGGCAAGGGAGGTAAATGTGGAATGCGTCCCATGGGGTTGCTCGATATACCATTTGGCTGCAGAGCCAGTGAAGGTGCGCTGTAATAAACGGAGGCGGACTGAGTCGTCCACTATGGAGTTGGAGGAACACCATAAATGGAAGGACATGATGTGGTTCTGGGGGTCTTCTCCGGCCTTTCCCTCAAACTTAGGGATGTCAGAGGGAAGCTTAGTGGGCATATGGGGCCAAGCAGGATCATGCCTAATGGGGTCATTCGTAAGCCTAGCTAAATCTGGCAAGTTGAGACTTGCCATGTATGGTAGACTAGCGGATGTGGTGATTGGAACGGGGATTGGCCTAGCCATTGTGGTATGGTGTAGGGGTCCAGTAGCTCCTATAGGTATGCTAGGTATGGCGGGTATGTGCCCTCCAACAGGTGTGGCCTGATATGGGTTAGTACTCCCAAGTGCAACTTGGGTTACACTTGGGTTAGGAATCGCACTAGGGATTCCTGGTATATTACTACCGAGTGCAACGTGGGTTACACTTGGGTTAGGAATCGCACTAGGGATTCCTGGGATAGCATTCCCAAGTGCAACAGGAGTGACACTTGGGTTAGGAATCGTACTAGGGATTCCTGGGATAGGGTTTGTGGAAACCGAAGGGGGTATGACCCCCATGTTGGGCATGCCCATGACAGGTTGTGGTCCTGTGCTAGGCATTCCTAAATGTGGAGTGTTACCCATATTGGGCATACCCAAGGGGGTGGGTGTTGTCATGGATGGTATCCCCGCAGAAAGGTCTGCGGATGTCTGACCTATGGTTAATGTAAATTGTGGATCTTCTGGTGTTCCAGACATAATTGTGGTAG
This sequence comes from Larix kaempferi, assembly GCA_027924585.1. Taxonomy (NCBI): domain Eukaryota; kingdom Viridiplantae; phylum Streptophyta; class Pinopsida; order Pinales; family Pinaceae; genus Larix; species Larix kaempferi. Next base: position 56,282,750 of record BSBM01000456.1, on the reverse strand, counting down.
GTGGTAACTCTGTGGGGTTTTCGGATTCTACCTCCAAATCAAAGGTGAAGTGGGGTATGTCAGAATCGGATGACCGTCTAGATGATCGACGATGTGTCGAATCAAGGGATAATGCTCTGCGTCCGTGACGTGGAGAGCCAAGTGGACTAAACTCTGGGAGTTCGCCCTGTAGACGACGAGAACGTCTAGAATTCTCAATGGTGAGAAATATGTTTTTTGTTTTATGTTTAAAAAGTTGTTTTAAGTATCAGGTGGTGATATATATGTAAAAGACTCAAAACCCTAATGCAACCAAGGGTGCAAGAAGGGGAGTGAAAAAAGAAGGCTCACAGGCCAAAAAATCAATCCTCAAAAAATGCACTTATCCTAGCAGCTGTGCTACAATAAGTGGAGGAATGCAACAACCGGTCAGAATACCAACATGCAAGCGGCTCCTAGAAAAAATAGGTGTAACTAGACTCAAAAGGTGGTAAAGATCATGCAAACACCTAATCTAAAAGTATTGTGACTCAAACAGACGATATCCCCTGCAAGGTGATGAAATCCAAGTCAGACAATATGAATGTAGAGACAACGGCTAGATATCCCCCTACCGGGAGGGACACCGGGTAATCAATCCTAAAAAGACAGGCTACTAGGATACTCCGTTCATGACGCGTCGAGAAAAGGTAAATCTGCCGTTTGGTCCTTTGATCGCAATATCCCAATACAGGGATATCCCGAGAACTGCGAATGGTAGCCCTTCGGTTACTGAATGGGTTTCGGTATCCCACTCAGGCTTCCGGAACCATCCTCGCGACTTCAACCCTCCTAGGGGAGAGGCCTTCCCACAAACCGGTTGTGACCGCGCCAAAAAGTACTAAGAGATTTTAGCTCCCTAATTGGACAACTTCTATGTCTCAGATGTATGAACTGAGGGGTGTTATTGGAACACCTATCCCCCCAATACTACCTAGCTACAAGAATTCTTTTTGTGTTCCCCAAGTGGGGTTAAGAGTGTGTTCAAATTAGGGTAAGTTTTAAGTCTTAGTTCAATTAAGTGATCGTGTGAGTGCACGTGAGGTGTTGTAAACTGAACTTGAAACAATTAAATGCTTTAAGGGAAATTTTTCAAAAAAATAAAGGACTTTTCGAAAAATAATAAGCAAATATTTAAGACTTTTTTCACTAAAAGAAATTAATTTGCTTTTTCAAAAATAACTCAAAAAATAATGGATTTTTTGGATTTTTGAAAGCAAATAATTAAACTTCTAAAAGAAATAAATGGATTTCTTCGTTTCAATAAAATTTGCTAAGGGCAAGATTCTAAAGAAGTAAACAAGAAAAAATTTGAATCTAGATAAAGAACGCAAAATGAATCTTTCTTTCACTTTCTTGAAAATTTTTAAAAAGATTTCTATGTATGCACTTTTAAATAGTAAAAAAATTTTCTAAATCTGGAAAATATGCAGAATTTGATACTGTAAAAAATGTGCTATGGGCAGAAAGTACAGTAAAAAATATTTTTCAAAATCGGGATGGCCGAATGAAAAAATTCAGCCGCGCGGGTTTTGGACGAACAGCCGCGATGGGCCGCGCGGGTTTTGGCCGAACAGTCGCGATGGACCGCGCGGGTTTTGGACGCACAGTCGCGATGGACCGCGCAGGTTTTGGGGCGAACAGTCGCGATGGACCGCGCAGGTTTTGGGCGCACAGTCGCGATGGACCGCGCAGGTTTTGGGCGCACAGTCGCGATGGACAGCGCGGAAAAAGGCCGTGAAGCCGCGGTGTGCAGCGCGGAAAAACACAGAAAAGTCGCGATGGACCGCGCGACTATCTGGAAAAAGGCCGCGATGGACCGCGCGGAAAAATGCAGAAAAGTCGCGATGGACCGCGCAGGTTTTGGGCGCACAGTCGCGATGGACCGCGCAGGTTTTGGGCGCACAGTCGCGATGGACAGCGCGGAAAAAGGCCGCGAAGCCGCGGTGTGCAGCGCGGAAAAACACAGAAAAGTCGCGATGGACCGCGCGACTGTCTGGAAAAAGGCCGCGATGGACCGCGCGGAAAAATGCAGAAAAGTCGCGATGGACCGCGCGACTGTCTGGCAAAAAGCCGCGAGGCGGAAGCCGTGCACGGAAAACGAGAAACGAACTCGAAAATTTAAAATTTAGGGCTGTTTTTTGGGGCCAAATCTCAGAACAGCAATGGATCTGCTGTCTAAGATGGCAGATCTATGGATCTAATGGTTAAAAACTCATAAAAACTAAGATTTAATGGCAAAGCTAGAGATCTAAAGTTCAAACCAAAGCGGAGTCGCCAAAAACTGTTGGCTCGGTTTTGCAACCAAGCTTAGTGCTATGGGCACCTACTAACTAGTAGTAGCAGTTTCAATAGAAATAAAAGCAATAAACTAAATAAACAATACTTTTCATGGATCTAAACAAGAATCTAAGCAAATAATGTAAATATTTCAAAATCAAGAACAAGAAACATAAGAAATAAATTTTGTATTGAAAAGTGGGGGGGGGCAAGCAAGTGCTTGCGATATTACCTCCAATGGTGAAGGTTGATGTTGAGCAACTCCCAAGATGAGTAGCTCCAAACTCCAATAGGTCTCTTTCTCCAAGGTTGCTTCAATGGCTAAAAGTGCTCAGGGGAGATTTCAGCAGCATAAGGATGAGATAATGGAAGGATGTGGAATGAGGAGCCCCTACCACCTTTTTATAGGTTTTGGTGGTGGGAGATACCATTTGTGGTTTTGTGGAAACCAATGGTATTGACCAACATGGTTTAGGTAATTTTCCCTCCTTTTTCCTTTTTTGAATAAAAATAATATTTTAATTCCCTTTTTAATATTTTTGAGAATTTGAACCATTTTTGAGGGTTTTTTATGATTTTCTTGGAAAAATAATCTTTTTTAATGGAAAAAGGGGTGTACTAAGGTCTTTTGGTGACCTTATGTTGGTTTCAGAGGCTCAGATGGTGGAAAAGTGGACAAATGGGTCATGTGAGTAAGGGAATGAGCTAGTGAGCACTTTTTAGGTGTTAACACCTGGTATCTTGGAACATGGTCTCAGTCCTAAGTGGTGCTGGCTGTGGTTCCGTCATCTTCGCTTTCTTCCTACCACCTTTTGGCATCTTGACTTATCCCTGGCAATGACCAAATACAATTCATTATAAAACATGTGCAAACTATTATGAGATTCTAACAGAGAGCAGCACCATTTTAACATGCTAATGGGATATATAAACAAATTAGGACGCTGCCTGTTGAGAAAGCAAAATAACCATTCCAAGAAAGAAACATAGTTCTGAGATTTGGCTATCTTAAGGGGACACAGTTTAGGATGTAAGCATGTGATGAGGAAACAACCTGCTTCCCATCTATTCCTAGGAGAGAGGGTATCCGTCGTCATTGTGCTTTTAATGGTTAGTGGCGGGTGAGTCTGGGATTGAGACAACCTTCAGACGAAATAAGGGTCCACTTTCCCCACTTATGAATAGGCGAATAAGGGGCCGCTTTCCACATTTATGAACAGGCGAGGTATTCAGCCAACCGCCATGGTCATCCATAGCACTTGACGAGAATCTCAATGGCTAGCTTGGAATTTAACTAGGGTGACGACGCCTGGAGTATGGTTGGAAAAAAAAAACTCGGGTGGTTATAGTTTTTGCTTTCGGTTGGTGGAACAAGAAACCCATAGGGCCTCGGTGGTTTTAAGGATAAAATAACGAAATATGCACCTAGTGTCTATCAGCCACGTCTTAGACGAAAAGAAAAAACTGAAAGGTAATCTAACGTGTAGATGAGACAAAATTAACGGTTAGAAACCTACCTGGCAACGACAAGGTGGCCGAATGAGGTGGATGCGGACGTGGACGAGCGAGCTGAGCTGGAGCATTTTGGCGAGGCATCCAACGGACTTTGTTAATCAACAAATAATAATGTGGTCGACCCAAACCCCCACCGTTTATTTAAACGAGTTGGGCACATGCGGGGTTTAATATGGTGGGTGGTGCATTTAAAACGAGGCTTTAAATCGTTGTATGCCGCGGTCACATCAAGTAGTCTCAATATGCGTGCGCGACCGCCACCTGCGGGACGGACTCATGAATTCCACCCGCCATTGCGGAAGGATATAGTGAAGGCTTCCGCCGTTTCGAAGGGAATTGGCGAATGGCTCCCGCAAGTTGAACCAAAAGTCTAAGTCTTCTGAGCAGCGTTCCGCAGGATTTTGGGAGGATAAAGCAAACGTTTCCGCAGTTTTGGAAGGCTTCCACGAATGCTTCCGCAGCTTTGAGAGAGAAACTTACGATTTTGTCAAAAGAGACTAAGTCATTTGGCGGCTTTTCGGGGAAGATTTGCGAATGACTCCCACCGTTTCGGAAATATAAGCCGAACTGCTCCGCAAAAGTCAAGCCTTTCGGTGGAGCTTCATAAATGTTCCCGTAGTTGCGGAGGGCTTTCGTAATTAGCTTCCGCGGTTTCAGACAGATTGGTAAATGGTTGCGCACTTTTCGGGAGGGTTTCGCGTATGCTTCCGCAAAATGCTCCCGTAACTTGAAAATTTTCTAAGTCTCGGTCGGGCTTCGAGAGTGCTTCCGAAGTTGCGGAAAGCTTTCTCAATTAGCTTCCGCAGTTTCGGAAGGGTTTAGCGAATGGCTCCGCTATTTCGGAGAGATAAGCTGAAGGCTCCCGCAACTCGAGAAATTTCTAAGTCTCCGCGGGGTTTCGGAAAGATAACCTGAAGGCTTCCGCAATTTCGGGACGAATTGGTGAATGACTCCCGGAGTTTCGGGAGGATAAGTTGAATGGTTCCGTAACGGCGGGGCTTTCTTCAAATCGTTCTGCAAACTTCAAAAAATGTTTCTAAGTTCCTTTTCGAGAAGTTTATACAAATGGCTTCCGCCATTTCGGGAGGGAAACTCGAATACTTCCGCGATTTTGAGGAAGACTACACGAATTTTATCCTTTAGAAGAAAAACTTGGAATTCTCAAAGGAGGATTTTTCATTTGAAAACAAAGTAAAAGGAGAATTGGCTTCTTACAGCAGTCTTTCCAAAAAAAATAAAGGAGGGGCCCCAATATGTACAAAATTTTGGGGGGGATGTTGCTGCAACAACATATGCATGATCTAATTGCCCCAACTTAATGAATTGCAGGTGAATTTATTGAATTCCATCGCCTTGTGTGTGGAAAATTCGTCAAGGTATACAAAGACCATAGAAGTGGAAAATATGTGAGTGGGATTCAATGCGATAAGCTTGGTTTGATAATTGTATGGATTTGATGGTTGTAGATATTAATTTTTAGTTTTGAAATCTAATGGAAAAAAATCCTTAGTATCTAATCATTTTATGGGTTCATTTTTATTTACAAACACAGGTGTTTAAAGAAAAGAAGCATTTAGATAATGAAGATGCTTTGTGAAATTTGAATGAGAGAAATGGATTCAATGAAATGTGGGGTGGTAATGAGCAAGTGACAGATGATAGAGATCCTAAGGATGGAAGAATAAGGCCACACTCTCCACTCTCTGTTGAGGATAAGGAAGACCATGCATTAAATTAGGCCGATGATTCCACATTAGATACAATGTTATCCATGAAATTTACAATAGATTTTGGAGATGAAAGCATAAACTCTTTCTTGTTGGACCCCATTCCCAACTTTTTATTATTGTAATGTCCACATTTGACATTACTATATCATAACTATATTATCACTTGTGCTAATACTTTATTTTCTTATTTTATATTTAGACGAACAAAACTAATGAAAAAATTGTTATGTGGACACATGTACATGTTAAGATATTGTAAGATATAATTTTAAAAATGTATGTTCATGATGGTGATATATATTTGAGATCATTTAACATGCATTGTAAAAGGTGGAAATTTGGTATATGATACCAACTCAAAATTATGTTGTGAATGTATAACATATTTGAGACATAGTATAAATGAGCATGTGTTTCTTATTTTAATATCAATACATAACATATTGATATATTGATATATGAATTTTGTTTATATATACATGGATATGAGTTACAATTGAACTAACCAACTACTTGTTGGTGTGCCAAGTGATTGTAGTAATGAGGTAAATTGAATGTCGTAGACATCATGAAAATTATGCGTACTACAAGTTTCCCATATGATTTCAAACAATACTATGATATTTGTGTAAGTGTGGTTTTGATACGATGCATACATTTCCTAGAATGATTGTTAGATGATGATGTGACTATAAGAACAATAATTGCATAGTATTTTTAGCAACCATCTCTTCATAAATAATAAATATTTGGTATAGTGTAATTTGACATATTTAGTAAAATGTAGTTTCATATCATGAAATATTTTATTTTGATTACATAACATGGATGAATGTTTCCAAAGATGCCTCAAGAGGTTATGAGCTCTAATTTCCTCAAGTGAGGCTCAAGCCATGGATCACAAAAATGTGTTAAATTTAGAATTTTATTAAAATAATATTTTTAAATAATTAATATAATTTCAATCATTACTATCTCTTCAATATATATATGTAATAAATAAAAAATAATTTAAATTAACAAATAAAGCATTTTAATTACAAAGATCAATAAAATTATATATAAATAATTATGTAATTTTTCAAAAACATAGTTTATTTTATAACATAAAATTATTAAACAATCACATTTATTGTTATTAAGGACATAGTGTAGATATAAATAAATCCTTATCAAACAAATAGGAATGGCTCTATACATTCACCCTCTCTCATGCCTAGAGATTAATTGGCATTACCAACATGTACTACTTCATAAAATTTAAGTAGGTGGTTGCAAACTTGTTATAGCGAAAGAGATATATAGACCTATTACTATAAGTTTTCTTTATGTGAGGATAATTGGACTATGTAACCTTGGAGACCATTTATATTGGAGTAAAAATAAAATTCTAGGGTTTGAAATTGGAGGCATATTGATGTGATAAATATATTCTATTCATAATATTCCACATTTTTACATGCAAATTGAGGATGCTCATTATTGTTGACCTTTTTCATGACAAAGACAAGGTGATTCATCCTTCAATTTATCAAGAGATCTATTCACCCTTGTCTTCACCATTATCTTTGGATTCATCACAACCCTTCTTCTCATCATCCCTATGTTGGAGGTTGCATGTTTCATAAGAGTCATAAGTTTGAGAAATGATCATGACCTTTTGCTTTGTGGCATGGGACAATAGATTGGTGGTGTAGTATGTGGGTGGCAGGCACATTGCAAGAATAGGAGACATGTTATGTGTGAATTGGTAGATATTAGGTGGAACATGAGAAATTATGAGGAGGGAATCAGAGATAAATGTCAAGAGGTGACAAGATAGGTATTGCAATGGAACAAATGGCATGAAATGCAGGAGGAAAATATTTTTGTAGAGGTGCAGGAACATAAGAGACATATGGTATATAATGCAGTATAAATCTAAGCTTTCAAGGAGATGAAAAAAGCATCAGAGTCCACATGAAAGCACAAAAGTATCTATAATTGGAACTATAAAGAAAAATGGGCTCATTTTCTTATAGGGTTGATCATATAAAAAAATTTCCATGCATGTCCCTGAAGGGCTTTCCATATGCTTCCACTCCCCCTATTAACACTCAAGGTGGGACACTCTAGGTTGGGACTATGAATGTTAAGGAGGAAAACAATTTGGAGGAAGTTGAAGTGATCCTAACCTAGAAATTGAACACAAAAAATGTATAGAACCCTTATACTTTATAAATAACCAAATACATTCAATGGCAGGTGTCCCAAAGGGTGAAGCCATCTCTCTTGTTCCCATGAACATCTATGAGCCTTGAGTTATCATTGGATATGTTGTTAAAAAGAGATTCTCTTAGTTTCGAGAATTATATATATATTCTCTACTAACGAGGCCAACCACGTGAAGGTGGAAGCTCATTTGGCCCCACCCACCCACCCACCCTAGAATCAAAGAAAACATTCTTCAACCTTGATGTGTTCTTGAATCATATGAAATGTGCCAGTGGCATATTTTCAAGAATGGCATTATGATCTTCTATCGACAATTTCCATTGTCGATGCTTGGAATTTTTCCTACTCTTCACTGCCTTCAACTGCAATCGGGCTGCTATGACCAAATGACTATATTGAGCACATATAACATCTGACTCGTAGTCTTGAAAAAGAATATGGTCTTTACATTTCCTTACTTCTACAAAGAAATGTCCCATTAAAACCATTGAACCCACTGCATACGTATAATTTGACGGGTCTTTAAATTCTTGCATCAACTTGCTTTTTGACCTAATGCATCTCAATAAATAATAATGCACATTTTTTGGATTATCTGCTGGTGCAATGACTGCAAATACATCGCCTTCTCTAACCAAATTAGAAACACGATCATAATCTTTGTCAATCACAACCGCTTCATTATCGCACTCTACATTGCTGATATTTCCAAATGGGGGCAATGGTGTCAATTCTTGATGTCTCCATGGTTTCACAAATTTGTTAGTTTGGTTTTGACACTCATCCAAAGACTCTACATCATCAATACATGCAAGACAGAAGCAAGAGTACTCTCGTTTCTTGATTGCCTGTATATTTTCCATTTTCTTACTCCTAATGGAGTGTAAGCCCCTTGTTTTCAGGATTGCAGTACAATTATGCGGCATTGATCTGTCAACATCTCCCATTGCAATATTCCAGAAAAAAATTCTCACATTACCCATCCTTTCATTGAATTCATGGCTCAAATTTTGTTTGCACCAATTAACAACATCGTTTGAATTTGCAAGGTGAGCAGCAGAATGATTCATTTGATATCTCCTAAGTGCATGTTTCACGCAGGCCCCATCACCATCATGTTCTCCTTTTCCATGTCCCATTTCAAAAAATCTCCATGTGTGGCGAACATCCGTGTTTCTATGAATGCGAGACAACCATAAGAATGATCGTGCCGATTTAAACTGACCAACACAACCATCTGACCACACCCAATGTTCTTTAAAAGTGACCCTTCTTCTTTTTAATTCTTGAAAAAGCATACCAAAACAATGCTGGACAAAACATGTATCAAGCGTATGATCATCACTGATGTAGAAATGATACTCCTTAATCACTTCACGATTATTTTCATTGCTATCAAAACCATCAACATCAAGCTCTGCATGTCTATATGTAATATGCACAAGTATAGATACCTGATCTGAATGATAATACTCACTTTGTATCTCCTTTTGCGGAGTGAAAGTGTAATTTTCTACAAAATCAACAATGGATAATATTGTCCCTTTTGGAAATACATCTCATGATTTCTTGAACTGTAAGTCCTGCCATCGTGCAGAGTGAGAGTGCTTGATATATTTATATATTTGATCCCTGAACAAATTCATAAAATGTATCAAAGAGATATCACTTTCAACCAAATTAAGCTTTCTTGATGTTGCTATTGAATTTGTAACTGCAGTATAGTCAACATAAACATATCTCTTGCATTTGACAATTGAGGATCGTTTGCATCAATGGGGTAGTTAGCATTAAAAAGGGCCAAATCAGAACATTCCTCACATTTTTTACCTCCGACGCATTGTTTCTTATAGAATACTTGATGATTCTCTCGAGCACATAATATTTTAGATACAAATTCATGAACACTCGAAGGAGGGGGGTTATTTGGCCAACACTGCATGCCAAAAGTTAGAAATGTCTCATAATATAATTCGAGTTCTACATGGTATCGACAACAACATGTGTCGCGAACAACGATGGGCCTCACATACCATGGTTTAAGCTTCACAAATGTGCTAAGGGAAATCTTCACATCAACATTACTCTCCATGAAAGTTTTGAACATTTTCGCTTGAGTGATCGCTGTTATGTGTTTGGCATGAGTTTCATAGTTTCCTTTTGATATACGACGTCGAACAACATCCTTTTCATTTGGTAAGACAAGCGATTTTACATCCCAAAACTCTTTCACCATGTCCCTCACATTATCTGGAAGTCTATCTTGATAAAGTTTCCTACAGATAACACCCCAACATGCAACTTCATCATCCTCATCTAACTAAACCCGTAGCTTTTTATGCTTCCATAAACTTTTTCTTGATGTTTTTAATGTTCTTTTACTCGTAGACAACAAACGACCGGTTGTAGTGTTTTTTGCCACAACCCCTGTTAGAATTGCTTTACGAGCAACCATGAAATTGTGAGATTGTTTTTTTGCAAGTGATTCAAGGACCGAGGTCAGATTTTGTGATACAATCTGATTTGACTTAGCCTCTTTGGCACTTTGAATGCCCAATAATGTAATTGCATCTTTTAGACATTTTTGCTTTAACAATTTATGCAACATTTAAGCTTGCTGTATGATAGAAATACCTTCAAAATATTTTTTGACTATCTTATCTACTCTATAACGAGCTATACGATCAAGCATCTGCGGTCCCATTTCTTCAATTTTACTTGGATCTGAATTCTCCAAAAAAATATCATCAATGACAATATTGTTGCAGCTTCCAATTAATCTCTGTAAATTGCTAACTGTGGTAGGATGTAGTATGTTGGATGTCAACCCTGCATAAAAATAAATATAAATTTATAAGATTTTGTTCACTTTCAAATCATATATATATATATATACTCAAGTATTATAAAGTAAATTATAAACATATAAAAAAATATTTACTTACCACTTATGGTCTCAATATCAACGCTACCCATAGTTTGCTCCACATTTGTTATTTCCTCGTCACCTCCATGTTCCTCATTTCTTTCATCAATGTGCTCTTCGACTATTTGGATTCCTTCATCACCGCCATGTGCATTCACATTTTGCATTTCTTCGTCACCGCCATGTGCATTCACATTTTGCATTTCTTCATCATCGCCATGTGCATTCACATTTTTCATTTCTTCGTCACCGCCATGTGCCTCCACATTTATTTCCATTGCTCTTTCTTGCTCTTAAATTTCTCATAGAAACACGAGATCTCTCTTTCCTTGCCTCTTCATCAACTCTGGTGCGATCATATTTTCTTTCACATTTCTTTCGGTTTCCCATGTTGAAATAAATAAAGACCTAAAATCCAATGCATGAAAGCATATGAGAATTGAGAGTTATATGCTGAAAAAAAAAAGGAAAGTACATTGACCTAATAAGTGTTATTCATTCAAAATGAAATAGTTCTTGTTATGGCCAAATAGTATCCAAAAACCTCTTCAACATGAAATAGTTCTTATGCATGTAAAATGAATACAAAGCATTGATTGATCTAACCTTACCTTTATATCAAGAATACCATGATCATATAAAACAACAATTTCAAAATAGTGCAAGACTTGTTATGTGCTTCAGTCTCAATTCTTTACATCTCAAATATTCATCAAAGACATGTGATACTACAAATCTTAAAACAATTCCGAATGTAATCAAAATTCTCATTATGGGTGATTCAAGAGAAAAAGTAGTGAAAACTTAGTGAATACAAACAAACGAGGCCTCTTTTAGGGAATATTTTACCATGCAACAACCAATACAATTCGCACAAGTACTAATTCTAAAAAGTAAATAATAATGTGATGAAAACTTTTTCAATGGAAATGTACTAAAAGATTTTTCCTATCGAACTAAACATAGTCTTCATTAAAAGCACTAAAAATTTACTTTAAATACCATTGAGTTTAATATCCAAACCTTGCTTGATAGAAGTGGTGATTTGTAACCCTTTTCAAGTGAAATTTAACATTTTGTAAATATATAAGATGAGTTCAAGGTTCAACAACCAAGAATATAGCAAGTGCAGCATTAGGCATAATTGAAATTGAATGAATAGACTCTCGGTTGAAAAGAATGCTCACCTGAAAAAATCTACTGAAAACAAACCCTCGGCTGAAAAAACCTCAGCTGAAAACAAATCCTCGGCTGAAAAAACAATCTGCTGCAAACAAATCCTTGGATGAAATAATTTGGAAGAGTATCTCGGCCGAGAGATTATATATACCATTCTCGGTCGAGAGATTATATACCATTCTCGGCCAACTTCATGTTTTCACCCGTATATATTCATTTCCTTGTGTTTACCAATATAGTTTTTTTCATTTTTATTTTGGGAGTTGTTTATTTTTGAAGCTCAATCTGTTGGGCTTCCTTTTCCTTGTGTTTTTAGATATATGTGATTTGACATTCATTTGTACAGGGGTAAAGTACACTTCCCCAGTTCTTGTTACTACAATGTGAAATGAAATTTCTGCTTTCACCTTCATACTGTCCATTTTTTTCTGGTATTGATCTAATCTAAATTTAATATTTTCTATACTATTTTGTTTTTTAGATTTGTATATACCTTAATCTAATCTGCAAATTTTGTATGAATATGTCAGATTTGGTACACCAGAAATGGTAATTTTCTTATAGTTTGAAATGTTATTTCATTATGCTTTAAAAACAATCGTAAGACATAAAGTTAATGTGCTTAACAACAAGTAATAGAAACAACCTTGCATTTTAATAAAATTTCCTACATGTAATAGTAAATAGGTAATAAATAGGAGCATTCTTCACTTGGAGGTGTTTGGCAATATTTGTTCGTGGTCAAATGGATAAGAGATGAAGACCACATTGATGAAACTCAACATTTTCTGGAAAAGCGAAAGGTTGTTTTTGTATCAGAATTTTATTATGAGAATTTTATATATTATGCTGCCATAAATGCTCTTGTATTTTTTCCTATTGATTTGTACTTTGATAAACCATTTTACATATCATCTTTGTATTTTGGTAGATCCAGGTTCTAAGAATTCAAACTTGAGGTTTTACAGGTTTTGGATCCTTTTATGTCTGAAGGGGTTTGGCCATATCATGCTTATGGTAAAAGAGAATGAAAATATGTATTTTTAAAGTGGTTATGCTGAAATGGAAAATAGTTTTTGCACTGTAGATAACTTCTTTCTTCTATTGAATTTATTATAAAGTTTCAAGGGTTAGAAATATTAATTTTCCCATTGTGTGGTAGGTGGCTGTACAATAATGGCTACTGATAAAATGAACAATAAAAGAGGTAGGAATGCAGAATTACCTACTGCACCCAAAAGTAAAGGAGACACTCGCAAGAAAATGTCCAAGGAATTTGCTTCGGGCCATGATGATGATAGGCTCAATGAGGAACTCTGTAATTATAAGAATTCAAAGATGGGGTGTTTGTTCATGTCAAGATAGTCAATTCCCTCTTAGTTCTCACATCAAAGCAAGATGTGCAGTATTGTCCTATATGTTGAATTTGAATTCAACCTAAACATTGGAACATGTGCCATTTTTGTAAGCAAAAGGATTGTGTTTTTGTTATGGTTATTGAAAGGTGCAGAGGATTTTTTTTTCCACATGTGTATTTTTATTTGTTTACAAAAGTGTTGCAGTGTATTGTTATTGTTAACAATTCTGCATTCATTTTCATTGCAAGTTGCATAAAGTGTATAATGTATTTTTTTGTCCATAAAGCCCTAGGTTGACCTTAGAGCAATGAAAAGTCTTTGTAAAGGTCTTTTTTTTAATTGATAAAGGTTTAGGTTTGACTTTACTTTAATGACACCGGATTTGAATTTTTTTGTTGGGGCTTAAACAATCACACCGTGCATTGAAATTGCATTTTGTCAACTATCTAAAGTGTTTATGTGAATAAATAAGGTGAGAACACTATCTACATGTTTTTAGGGTGTACATTCGATCCTTTAACCTTGTAGCCCAATTTTCATAGTGCAGTAGAACTCATGTGATATGGAATCCCTAGTGAAATTCCATGTAGAAAAGTCTACATATTCTGATTTTAATATTTCCAGTTGTTTTCATTTTATAGAAATCTGTGGTATGTGGCTTAGAGATATTGAGGGAAGATGGCCATTTTTTTCTTCCAAGTGTGAAAGAACCACACCAATCACGATAACTACATTGTGTTATGTCTATCAACTGCTCTTGCATGCATTTTAAGTGATGAAATCATGTTCAGACTTTAAAGGAATGCATTACATAAATAGGTTTTCTAATGCAAATATTGGTTTTACTCCCTTTGTGCAAAATGTGAGTTTTTGAAACTATCGAGAAAGTTGTTCTAGGTAGTCTAACTCATGTGAGACAAAGAATCCATTTACCTATTGATCAGTTTGCATTTTATCAGATTTCCTAGCTTCTGGCCCAAATTCATTGAGGGACAGTGGCCATTTTTATGTTGATGGTGAAAAAATCACAGCAAGCATTACATTTGTGTTCTGTCAAATACATAAAGTGTGCTTGAGTGTAGTTTATGTGAGAATGTTTCCTACAGGATTTTGAGGAAGGCGTTCCATACTTTGACCGTCCAATGCAATTTTTGGCTTGCCTTTCACATGGAAACATGTTAGTTTTCAAATTCATTATATCCAAAATATTATGTGAAGAGAGCACAAGGCTTTTTCGATTAACATCAATGGAACATGATTTGCTCAACAAAGTTGTATATTGTATATGTGTTAGAAAAACAGGATCGTAGAGCAATAACAATAAACAGAAATACATATATAATCACACATACACATTACAAGAGAGACACAGATATATCATGGTTCGCCCAACTTGGGATACATCCACACTGAAGTTTCCAATCCTTTTATTATACCATCCAACAAAGTGAAGGGATACAATCTGTAGCAAAGCCGCTGCACTTCCTCTTCATTGTCTCACAGTCTCTCTTCTGATCTCAGAGATCTTTACAATGCATAATACCTAATACATCAACCCTAGCCGTATTACAATGTCTTTCTTTTATAAGGGAAATACAATGGAAAAATACCACGGGATACCCAAAACCATGGGCCCGAAAACTGTTGGCAAAAACAACCCCAAAAAATTTTCTCGAGGGCATTGCCCCTGAACCCAAGGTAGGGGAATGAGTGTATAGTCTTCTGGGGTACATGACTTTGACAATCTCATCTATGAGACTGGAAGATCTAGCTCCACAACCAACAATCTCCCACTTGGAGACTAATCACAGCAACTCCACCACTGCTGCACTTGCTGGACTTGGACTTGGAAAATTTCTCCTCTTCACTTTCATGCTAGAAGGCCAACTGAAACCGAGCAAGAAATCAGTTTCTCTCTGGTCACTACCTTTGTGAACATGTCTGCAGGATTCTGGCTAGTGTGTATCTTTTCCAGCTTCAATAGTTCATCTTCCAGAACAGACCATATGAAATGGTACTTGAGCTGTATATGTTTAGTCCTGGAATGGAATGCTGAGTTCTTTGCAAGATGAATGTCACTTTGGATGTCACTATACAACCTGCTATCCTTCTACTTCTTACCCACTTCCTCCATAAACCTCTGCAACCAAATCATCTCTTTACTAGCCTCTGTAACAGCAACATACTCTGCTTCCATTGTTGAAAGTGCAACAACCTTCTGCAATCTCGAAATCCAACTTACTGTTGTTCCACCTACAGTAAACACATACCATGTGGTGTTTCTCCTGCTATCCTTATCACCTGCCATATCTGCATCAACATATCCCTGTAGAACGGTGTTTGAACCTCCAAAACATAATGCTTGAGTAGTAGTACCTCTCAAATACCTGAGAATACACTTTACTGCCTTCCAATGTTCTTTACCTGGATTGTTCATATATATGCTCACAACTCCCACTGCATGTACAATATCTAGTCTTGTGCACACCATGGCATACATCAAGCTACCAATTGCTGATTGATAGGGAATCTTGGACATGTAATCTGTCTCTTCCTGTGTATAATTGGGACACATTCCTTACTTAGACTAAAATGGCTGGCCAAAGGTGTACTTACTGGTTTTTCATTCTACATTCTGAACCTCTCCAACACCTTTTGTATGTACTCACTTTGAGACAATGTAAATTTGTGATTTTTCCTATCTCTTGTTATTCTCATACCAAGGATTTGCTTTGCAGCACCCAAATCCTTCATCGCAAATGAATTAGCTAGCTTCCTTTTGAGTACATTTATATCCTGCATGTTAGACCCCGCAACAAGCATGCCATCCACATACAATAACAAAATAATATATCTTTCATTGTCTAGCTTCTTGAAATAAACACAGTGGTCAGAATGACATCTACTATAACCTTGTTCTGTCATAAACCTGTCAAATTTTAAATACCACTACCTTGGAGCTTGCTGCAAGCCATATAAGCTCTTTTTCAACCTGCATACCAAGTTATCCTTTCCTTTGACCTCATACCCTTGTGGCTGCTACATATATATCTCTTCCTCCAAATCCCTATGGATAAAGGTTGTTTTTATGTCTAACTGTTCAAGATGCAAATCTTCTACCACTACTAGACTTAAAACAGTCCTAATTGAAGTCATCTTAACAATAGGAGAAAATATTTCATCAAAATCTATACCTTTCTTTTGTGCAAACCCGTTTACAACAAGTCTGGCCTTGTACTGCTTCTTACCTCCTTCTTCTTCCTTCAGCCTGTAAATCCATTTGTTCTACAATGCTTTTTTACGAGTAGGCAACTGAACCAAATCCCAAGTCTGGTTTCCTACCAATGAGTCCATCTCCTCATTCATGCCTTGCTCCCACTTCTTTCTAGTTTCCACCTACGTTGCTTCTTCATAACATTCTGGCTCACCAGCATTAGTCATCAACAAATAATACATTGAAGGAGAGTATCATTCAGGGAGTCTACTTAACCTGGTAGATCTTCTTGCAGTTGCAGGAGTTTCAGGCACTTGCTGTTGTTCTTGATTTTCTGGCACCTTTGGAACTTCATTTTCTGTAATTTCATCAAGTACTGTGTACTCTGTGTTTTCATTTTCCTGTTTCTTTCCCTACAACTGATCTTTATACATGACCTTTTCATTGAATATGGCATCTCTACTTCTAATGATTATGTGATTTTCATAATCCCATAAACGGAAACCAAAATCATCAACCCCATATCCAATAAAGGTAGATTTCTTGGATTTAGCTTCAAGCTTTGTTCTATTTTCTTTATCAATATGGACAAATGCTTCACAACCAAACGTTCTCAGAAATAAGTAGTTTAACTTATTATCTGTCCATGCCTCCTCTGGAATACCACCATCCAAAGCACTTGAAGGTCCTCTATTTATTAAATGAACATCAGTATTTACAGCATCCGCCCAAAACTGTAAGGGAAACCCTGCATGCAATCTCATAAACCTTGCACACTCCATGATCGTTCTGTTGCTCCTTTCAGACACACCATTTTCTTGTAGTGTTCCTGGAACTGTTTTCTCTCTACGAATCCCATGGTATGAACAGTAACTATCAAACTCCTTGCCGCAGTACTCACCTCCATTATCAGATCTGAGACACTTCAACCTTTTTCCTGTCTCATTTTCAACCAAAGCTTTCCATTTCTTAAAAGTAGCAAACACATCAGATTTCTGTCTAATGCAATAAACCCAAGTTTTCCTAGTTGCATCATCAATAAATGTAACATAATAATGAGAGCCACCAAGAGATTGTACCTGAGCCGGTCCCCATACATCTGTATGCACAAGCTCTAACTTTTCATTCTTCTTCTGTTTCCCAACCCTGAGAAATCTGACTCTCTTTTGTTTTCCATAAACATAGTTTTCACAGAATTCCAAACTTACCAGCTTCAAATCTGGCAGCAACTTCCTTGAGTGGAGAATCTGCATCCCCTTCTCACTCATGTGGCCATGTTGATGTATATGTAACTTCGGAATGTATTTCACATATATGTATATTGTATTCCTATAGAGATGTTATTATTCCTCTATACGGAAGTGGTTGTATTCCTATAGAGATGTTATTATTCCTCTATAGGGAAGTGTCGTCATTTATATTGTAAGTGTCGTAACTTATACTTGATGGGTTATTAGACCACCTTGTTGGGGTCGGCCTTGTATAATTCATGTGGGTCAAAGGGTTATTAGACCACCCTATTGGGGGTCGACCATGTGGGTCAAAGGGTTATTAGACCACCCTAGTGGGGGTCGGCCCAGTCAGCATTATGTTAAGTGGTTAAGTTGAGGCCGACCTAGTTGAGTAAATGTCAAGTCAAGTTAGTGTATAAATAGAGAGTGTGTCTCTCTCATTTTACACATTCTATTCTCTCACTCACACTTGGGAGAGTGGCGCACTTGTGGAGGAGGAGGCTCTGCTGCTAGGAGAAGACTATCTCTTGTATTCTGGTTGTATCATTGCTCTATCTATCTCTGAGGAAGTTATTGGGGTTTTTCACCTTTATGGTTTTCCCCAAGTAAACTCTGTGTCTCTTGTGTGCTTGCATTATTGTGTCCATGATTGTTATGCTGTAGATTTGTTGTACATGTTGTTCTCTCAGTTAAGATCCTAGATCATATTGAAGTAAATTCTGAAAATTTAACATGGTATCAGAGCTAGCCTGAAAGAAGGCATGATATGGCATGTATGACACTTGTTGCACTTACGATGCTAGGGTTTGATATAGCAAAAACCAGTCATCGTAGCACTTTCGCTATAAATCCGTTTTGAAAAAGTTTTCTAATCTGAAACTTTTATAGGTAGAAGATCCGATCCACATGTACCTTGTTTCCAAAGGAAAACCTCTAATTCGTTGTACTTTGTGATTTATGATCTGTACAATATAGGGTTTCTGCCACTTCCAGATCTGAGTCAAAATCAGGTCACCTTGGGAAAAAGGTCATAACTTGGGCTAGAAAGCTCCAAATAAAATTTCATAAAAAGTGATAGGTAGTACATAGAATTTAATACCTCAGGAAACTTTTTCAGAGGCCGAAGTTGAACCTGTGACACGTGGCACGCCGTACAAGTTCACTCTCCTGTATTTTCCCATAAACAGGTCATGTTGCGACACTTGGCATAACTCTCTCTCAAAGAATCCAATTGAGGTCAGACCTATCAGGATGGAAATATAACAGGTCGAGCTATCTCAAGAAAATGTTTCAAACCCTTTGGATCGAAAAGTTCAGAGTTACACCAGAAACAATCAGGTACATATTTCTGTCAAATCAGAATTATTTTTGAGCACCTTCATTCATGGCTTCCGGAATTTAGGGCTTCGTAGAAAGTTGGAATTTTTGTAATCGAAGACCACGGCTGAATGCTACTCATCAAAATATAAATTTAGAGACCAAGATCATAATTTTTGGTTGGGAAAAAGGCCAGGCTTGATCAGACCCTAGTTCGGGACTTTGATAAAAAAAGTGGAAAATTAGGGCTTCTGCAAAAATGGGAATTTTTGAAATCTGTGACCACGGCTGGAAGCTCCTCATAAAAATAGAATCTTAGAGCTTTGGATCAAAACTTTTGATTGGGCAGAAGAGTGGGCTTCATCAAACCCTAGTTCGAGGTCACATCCAGTGAATCTGAAAGTTTCAAAGGAAAAATTGAGGAGTGAAACTTTGCAGTTTTCAAATTCTGAATATACCAGCTTGATCAGTTCATCAAGGCACATATTTCTATCCTTTCGGAAGTTTGAAATTCAAAGTTTGAATTTTTGGGGTTTCTCTGACAAACCCTATTACAGCTCCAGGTCCAGTTCTTGCAAATCAAGTGGATTGGGTTAATCCTAGAAGAAGATGGATTGGTCACCTACATAAGTGAAGAAGTTCCTGTCTTAGAGGGAGATGAGGCGAAGGCCTTCCATAAGAAGATTACAAGCAATCTTGACAGGTATGACTCATCGAGGTATGTTTCGAGATTTGTTCATGATTAAGTTTATGGTATGTTTTTCTTCATGTTATTACGGTTAGTACAATCTTGATTTTAGATTTGTCGTATCACCTTAACAAAATTATGAATACATGATAGAAGATATTCATTGATTAGGGTGTTGACACTTATGATTGTACTAATGTATTATGGTGTTGTATGAGGTTTATGTTGTCTGCTAACATGAAAGGTACACCAAGAAAGACAAATCATGTTCTAGTTCAAGAACATATGATCATGATGACATGAGGACAAAGATTCATCCATTGTCATGGATCACTTAGAAGATCTACTTATGAGGTATGTATAACTTGGTTCTACAATGGATAACTTATGAGACATGCAGGTTACTAGCATAAGTCACTGAAGAGAACCAGAAGACATTATGCGGGTATGTTAGACATAACTAGCTAGCATGCTAATCCAGGTATGTTTTTCCTATATCAAGCTAGAATCCTACCTTGTGTTAGGATCTTATACTGTTGTGTTGTTGATAATGATTATTCATGAAGTCATAGGTTTGAATAGTCATGGTTGTACGCATATTATGTTTCTTACCATAATTAATGATATGACTAACCAGAAGAATCATGAAGGTATAGGTTTGAGTAATCACGGGTTTTATGCATATTATATCTCTTATCTTGATTGATGATTCAACTAACCAGAAGAGTCCTATGATCAAATAAGAATGTGTATGAGTAAAAGAAGACTTCCCTGAAACCTTGAATACTAATGTTTATTATCTGTGAATGATTAAGAATATACATGTTTAAGATTATTGTTTTTTTGATAGTATTAAGATTATACTAATAAATGTGTGATTATGTATGAGACCTCAAGGATAACACAATGATGATACTAATAAGCATTCATAGTGATTAAGGATGGATGTAAGTTCAAGGAAAGGTAATCCAGGAAGCAAAGATCAAGAGGGAGCACACTCCAGTTGTTCCTGCAAGAAAGCAAAGGAGCACACTTCAGTAGTTTCTGCAAGGATGCAGATATTCAGAGGGAGTTGACCATTTCTTACAATCCACATAAGAATGGAGTTGCAGAAAAGAAGCAAAGACTGAGAGGGAGTCAACCCAATAAACAAACAAAGATAAGTATTTGAATTGTCATTACTTGCATATTTTATTATTTAAATAATACTGTCCAATAATGTATATACTAATGTTCCTAGAATTAGGTTGTGTATTATGCATATTAGAATAGTTGCATTAATGAACATTATACTACTAATATACATGGGTAAGTGGCCTATGGAACTGTACAACATTCCATTGCTACTTATCTAGAATGAAACCTCTTTGCTGACATGTTGGGAGTTGTGCACACTCTTAACAATGTTCTGGTAGAGATTGGAAGGCATCTAGAAAGTTACGGGATATGGATAAATGTTGTATTGAAGCATTGGCTAAAGATAATTGCATGACTGTATGACATATTTCTTTATGTGTAAGAATTTGTTCTGAAAACTATGAGATGTTTTCTAATCATGCAATTTAACTTGTTGTGTAGGAAAGATCGTATACCATCACCTACAAAAGAAGGACTACAACATTTGTTCAAGCAACAAAATTATCTATTGAAAATATTGAAGATATTGAAGTTCCCAGGATCTGGGAAGAATGCCATGATCGAGGAGTACCAGTTGATCATGAAGATGTTTGGGATGTAGTCCCAAGACCTGAAGGGGAGTCTGTAGTGACTTCCAAGAGGATCTACAAGATCAAGCATGCTGCAGGTGGTAGCATAGAGACTTTTGCTCATGTAGCCAGATACACTTCCATCAGATCAGTACTTGCTCTGGCTGCAGTGATGAAGTGGAAGGTACACCAGATGGATTTCAAGACAGCCTTCTTGAATGGTGTAGTTGAAGAAGAAGTGTATGTGGAGAAGCCACTTGGTTCTGAGACACATGACAGGGAGTCATATATGTGTAGAACTTGGTATGGTAGGATAGACAGCTTTTTATCCAGTTTGGGCTTTACCAAGAGTAAAGCGGATTCCAACCTTTACTACAAGGTTGAGGAAGGAAATCTAGTGATACTACTATGTGGATGACCTGTTTGTAACAGGTGAGGATAGATTGATTGCCGACATGCAGCAGAAGCTTGCTGCCGAGTTCAAGTTGAAGAACTTAGGGATGATGCACTATTTGTTTTTGGCATGGAGGTGTGACAGAGTGCAAGGGAAGTATGCAGTAGAGATCCTGAAGAGGTTCGGGATGATGGACTACAAGGCCATGGCCACACCTATGGAATCGAACCTGAAGCTTCTATATGATGCTTCATCTGATCCGGTTGATATCACTATGTATCGTCAGATGATTGGGTCCTTGATGTACTTGACGAACACGAGACCATATATTTGCTTTGCAGTGAACACATTGAGCCAGTTCCTGACGGATCCGAGGAGTGTTCACCTGGTTTCTATAAAGCATGTTCTAAGGTACCTGAAGGGTACAGTGGATTATGGGCTCAAGTATGAAGTGAATCAAAAGTTTAACCTGCAGGCTTATGTTGATTCAGATTGGGCAGGCAGTGCTGCAGATAGGAAGAGCACATCTGGGTGTTGCTTCAATATGGGATTAGGTGTACTCTCTTGGTTTAGTAGGAAGCAGTCCTACATAGCACTGAGTACAGCTGAGGCAGAGTATGTTGCAGCCTGTTCAGCTAGTTGTGAGGCAGTATGGCTATGGAAGCTACTGTCTGAGTTATTTGATCTCCCGTTGGATGCTACTGGTATCTTTTGTGATAACCAGAGTTGTGTGAAGCTGTCCGAGAACCCTGTGTTTTATGACAGGTCGAAGCACATAGAGATCAAATATCACTATATCAGGGATATGGTGTAGAGAGGAGCTGTGAAGCTCCTGTATGTTGCGACAGACGAGCAGATTGCAAATGTGCTGACAAAGCCACTAGCCAGGGTGAAGTTCGAGTACTTCAAGGAGAGGCTTGGTGTTCCTCAGATTGAGGACACTTCGAGGAAGAAGTGATGGACACATTTGCTGAAGCCATTCCAAGCATGTTGGAAGGAGGATCCTTCACATGGCTATGGATGTAAGTGCTGGATGATGAGCATCAGAATGATGTTCTAGTTTTTGCTTTGTATGATCAGTTGGATCATTTATATGTATGTATGTATGCATCATGTTGGATGCTGGATATGATCAGTTGGATCATTTATATGTATGTACGAATCATGTTGGATCCTGGATATGATCGGTTGGATCATTTGTATGTATTTTGTATATGCATCATGTTGGATGCTTGGACCATGTATATGTATATGTATTAGGTGGATACATTGTATGATCAGGTAGATCATGTATGTTGATATGTATCAGGTATGATCAGGTAGATCATGTATGTTGATATGTATCAGGTATGATCAGGTAGATCATGTATGTTGATATGTATCAGGTATGATCAGGTAGATCATGTATGTTGATGGATACATTATGTGGATCATGTATCTATGTATCAGGTGGATACATTGTGTATGATGATATGTATCAGGTAGATACTTGGTGTGCATCAGGTGGATGCATTGTATGATCAGGTTGATCATGATGATGAGCTTCAGGATGTTGCTCCAGATGATATGTACCAGGATGGTACAAGTGATGATGATCAGTATAATCATGGGCATCAGGATGATTCCTCATGTGATGATGATCCGTTGGACCATGAGTATCAGGTTGATACTTGGAGGTCAGAGATGATATGTGGCAGGTTGTGCAAATAGCATGTAATCAGTCCTGGGAGATCTTTCCGGTCGTGCTGCGGCACATAAATGTTCCTGGGGTACTCTTTCCGGTATTGCTATGTAGTATGTAATCAGTCCTCAGATATTCGATAGGTTGAGTTGTGTGCTTGTAATCAGTCCTGGGATGAGGTATTACTATGGAGACATGTAATTAGTCCTGGAGATCCGAGAGGTTGAGCTGTGTGCTCGTAATTAGTCCTGGGATGCTCTTTAGAGATCTTGCCAGTCGTGCTGCAGCACATAAATGTTCATGGGATGCTCTTTAAAGGTTTTGTCTATCCACATGTAATCAGTCCTGGAGTTCCGAGAGGTTGAGCTGTGTGCTCGTAATAAGTCCTGGGATTCCCTTTAGAGATCTTTTCGGTCGTGCTGCGACACATAAATGTTCCTGGGATGCTCTTTAAAGGTATTGTAGAGGAGATGCATGTAATCAGTCCTGGGAGATCTTTCTGGTCGTGCTTAGACACATAAATGTTCCTTGGATACTCTTTCCGGTATTGCATCCGCACATAAAATTAGTCCTGAGAGGCCACCTCTATCAGACCGTTCGCACAGATGATGAAGACTTGCAGGTGGTGGGCCTACATCTAGTATGAAAAAGGACTGGCTCTGTAGAACTTCCTATGATGAGTAGATTCAGAGATTGATTGAGATAGCAGAAGCAATGACGATGATGATGACTCGATGACAATTATCCAGTGACGATGATCCAGAGAAGATGACTTGTGCTAGAAGACCTATGTCGAGAAATACCTTCCTAGTTAAGAGGGAGTGTTGATGTATATGTAACTTCGGAATGTATTTCACATATATGTATATTGTATTCCTATAGAGATGTTATTATTCCTCTATACATAAGTGGTTTTATTCCTATAGAGATGTTATTATTCCTCTATACGGAAGTGTCGACATTTATATTGTAAGTGTCATAACTTATACTTGATGGGTTATTAGACCACCTTGTTGGGGTCAGCCCTGTATAAGTCATGTGGGTCAAAGGGTTATTAGAACACCCTATTGGGGGTCGACCATGTGGGTCAAAGGGTTATTAGACCACCCTAGTGGGGGTCGGCCCAGTCAGCATTATGATAAGTGGTTAAGTTGAGGCCGACCTAGTTGAGTAAAGGTCAAGTCAAGTTAGTGTATAAATAGAGAGTGTGTCTCTCTCATTTTACACATTCTATTCTCACACTCACACTTGGGAGAGTGGCGCACTTGTGGATGAGGAGGCTCTGCTGCTAGGAGAAGACTATCTCTTGTATTCTGGTTGCATCATTGTTCTATCTATCTCCGAGGAAGTTATTGGGGTTTTTCACCTTTATGGTTTTCCCCAAGTAAACTCTATGTCTCTTGTGTGCTTGCATTATTGTGTCCATGATTGTTATGCTATAGATTTGTTGTACATGTTGTTCTCTCAGTTAAGATCCTAGATCAGATTGAAGTAAATTCTGAAAATTTAACAAGCCAATCCTATGATGCCACAATGTTGTATCTGTTCCTGTGGAAGCTAAAGAGATAGAATGGTCAGTATTATGAGTACATAAATACAATGTACCTACCCTATCTCTTTTTTCTATCACCACTGATCCTTTAGTGATCTTCCACCACTTTTCTCCAAATGTAGATAGACAACGGCCATCTCCCAACTACCCTATTGAGATTAGATTTCTTTTCATAGCAAGAATATGCCTTACATCTTTCAACAGCCAATTAGTTCCATTCTTAACTTTTATCCATACCTTACCCATTCCAACAATTTTACATGGCTCATCATCACCCAATAAAACATGTCCAAAATCGCCTGGAACATAATCAGGAAAGTATTTCCTATGGGGTGTAGCATGACATGAAGTCCCTGAATCTACTACCCAATAATCACTAGTATTATCTAATGCAAGAATCAAAGCATCTTGTAACACATCACATACTACATTTGCTTTCTGGGTAGTTTCCTTCTATGCATCTCCTTTCTTCTTTAGAGATCTGTAGTCTTTCTTCAGATGTCCTTTCTTTCCACAGTTCTAGCACTCCATCTTTCCCAGTCTAGACTTGGATCTTCCCATTTTAGATTTCCCATGATTACCTTGCCTCTTTACTCTCTCCTTTTTTCTTCCCCTAATCTCCATGGTCAACGCATTACCTGATGTCTCACCTATGCTTTTTCTTCGCATTACCTCGCTAAGAATAACACCAATAACATCATCAAATTTCAAGGTGTTTGAACCAAAGACAGAGTTACTTACAGCCATGACCAAGATATTCCAACTTTCTGGCAATGAACACAAGATTAGAAGAGCCCTAACCTCATCATCAAAGTTCAAACTTACAGAACTTAGTTGATTTATAACCGTATTAAACTCATTTAAATGATCAGTAACAGATCCACCTTCAGACATCTTCATATTAAATAAATGCTTCATTACAAATACCTTGTTGGAGGCCGAGGGTTTTTCATACAGCTTACCCAGTGCGCTCATCAAACCCTCTATTGTCATTTCTTTTTAGATATTGAAAGCCACCAATGAAGCCAGGCTCAACCGTATTGTTCCCATAGCCTTTCTATCAAGAACCTCCCATTCTTCGTCCTTCATAGCCGTCGGCTGCTTTGCTCTTCCTACCAACAGTAGGAATAGATCCTTCTGGTACAGATAGTCCTCCATTTGCATCTTCCATAATTGGAAGTTTTGGCCATTAAACTTCTCAACCTTAAACTTTCCTTCTTCTTCCATTTCTCCCACTCGAACCAGAAACCCTAGCTTCCTACAGGTTTATCTTCCAAATACACCTTTGTCTCTGATACCAATTGTTAGAAAAACATGATCGTAGAACAATAACAATAAACAGAAATGCAAATATAATCACACATACACATTACAAGAGAGACATAGATATATCGTGGTTCACCCAACTTGGGCTACGTTCAAACTAAAGTTGCCAGTCCTTTTATTATACCGTCCAAAAAAGTGAAGGGATACAACCTGCACCACAGCCACTGCACTTCCTATTCACTATCTCACAATCTCTCTTTTGATCTCATAGATCTTTACAATGCACAATACCTAATACATCAACCCTAGTTGTATTACAATGTCTTTCTTTTATAAGGGAAATACAATGGGAAAATACCATGGGATACCCAAAACCATGGGCCCGAAAACTGTTGGCGAAAACATCCCCAAAAAATTTTCTCGAGGGCGTTTCCCCCAAACCCCTGTTCACAGGGGCTCCGCCACCAAACCCCAAGGTAGGGGAATGAGTGTACAGTCCTATGGGGTACACAGCTGTGACAATATCATCTATGAGACTGGAAGATCTGGCTCCACAACCAACAATATGAATATCACAATTAGATATATAGTTGTATGGAAAGGAACGCAAACCTGCCCCATAATCATATTTTATTGGTGCACAAAGCTGAGGCAATAAAGGTAAAGTATTTCCTATTTGAGAATAGATATGTTACTAAAATAATAAACAATAAAATGTTGTTTCATCCACCTTAGGGATTTAACTACTAGAAACATAAATGGATCAATATCTTCTCCACAAACAGCATCAATATCTCATCTCTTTCACACGCTAACTTATCTTTGAGGCTGTTGCTCCATAGGTATGGCTATCAATAAATAATATTATTCCACTGATTATTAATGAGTATGTTAATTATGATCACTCTTAGTAGTGACCAGGATTGTTGCACTGTTTGGGCAATGCAACAACCAATATCTAAATCAATTAGGTATTCACACCATAAGAGGGAACGAAACTCTTTAACAATGACTGTGATACCATGTAGCTTCCTCCTTGAAATTGAATTCACAAGTTTATTGGTTTGCTCTAACTATATATTGATACATTATTATTTTCCAAATAATCATGATCAGAAATCAGATCTTGGCATGGAAGCTGAAGGTATAGGCGTCGTGTACTTTTTGTGACTACAAGCAATCTACAATATAAAAATAGGCTGGATTGCTGAACTTCATAATCATAAAGGGAATTCCTTTTAGTGACTTTACCTTATATGTAATTGTTGCCACATGTGTCACTATCCCTAGTACAAGGATAAAAATGTGCAAGAAGTCAATCTGAAGAAGCTTTGCATCTCCATAAATGTAGCATATTTATTCCAGTCTTACTATCTCTAACCCATCATTATCCAATGATAGAGTGACTCTGATTGTTTATCACAATATCATACTTTATAAAGTTTAATACAGGGTGA
Organism: Larix kaempferi; assembly: GCA_027924585.1. Classification (NCBI taxonomy): domain Eukaryota; kingdom Viridiplantae; phylum Streptophyta; class Pinopsida; order Pinales; family Pinaceae; genus Larix; species Larix kaempferi. The sequence continues at coordinate 56,255,023 of BSBM01000456.1, read as the reverse complement.
GTGGTTGTATTATTCCTTGGATTATTAATTAGATTTGCTTCAAGAGGCATTATCATCGTGTGTCTTGTGTCTTGCAAGTTCTTGTTCAATATTCTGAATAAATCAAATGATATTTTGCCTCCATATAGGTAGATATGTCTAGCTCCATGACTGTACTGCACTTAGAAAACAAAAATAATTGAAACCATCTTGTGAGGGCTACAAATAATTAGCATCTTCGTGATATTATTGATTAGTATAGTACATTGATTGATGATAATAATGGTAAGCACATTGGAAATATTAACTACTGATATTTGGAAAAATGTGTTTGGTTGTGTAAAGTAATGGAAAACTTGACTTGCTCGCACGGGTGTGGCTCATTGGCGGTTCATTTGTTATGAAGTCACAGTTGTAAATGGAGGTCATGAGTTCAAATCACACCCGGCTTTACCCGTGTCCATTGCTTGCGGGGTGTGTGGGGCACCTGGGGGTATATTGGTAGCGGGATTGGATCCCTGGACCCTGTGTCACACGAGTACCAGCCCAGTCTCCAGTTGTCGATTCCCCTAGTTACAAAAAAAAAAAAAAAAAGGGAAACTTGACTTTAACACACATTAAAGATGTGAAATTTGCGAATTTCTTGGTTTAGGTTTTCTTCCATGACTACTCATGTAAATCTTAATAAGGGTTAAAGTTGCCAACATTCAAAATGTTTAGTGTAGATGTTTTTTCAAATAATACTGATATCTATATATGGTGAATGGTTTATTTATATATGGTTTGTTCTCTATATATAATAAACTCTAAGATGAATAAAATTTATGTATTGGTTGGATAAGCATCTTGTTCTTTACAAAAGATCACTAATACACCTCTCTCTAAATTATAAGTTTTTTTTACTAAGTGCGATAATACATTATACGTAAATAAAATACAATAATGTCAAGTAATACACCTCAAGAAGTATAATGTATTAAATGATGGTAGGAGTAGGAATACAAGATCTGAACAAAGTAGACAATTCATTTTGGAAAAGTGGAAGGGAGTAAAGTAATAGCTATACAAAGTAGAGCTGCAAAGGAGATGGAATGTAACTTTATGGAGATTGTGGCTGCAAATACTTTGAAGAAAGCAAGGTCTCTTCTTGTATTCTATGTTGCACATAGGGGATATCTTTCATTCGAGAATACCTACAAAAGGAAAAAGGTGGAGATATGCGAAGGCCTCACAACGATTTAACTCTTGATATTGCAGTGAATGTAAGGCCTTGCCGGTCAATGTTGCTAATATCTATTGTTGCATTTTGCAGAGTCATCCCTTGTGCTTTATGAACTGTTAAACCCCATGCCATTCAAAGTGGTACTTGCCTCCGTGTACCCCTTGTGATAGAAGGGATTGGGACATAAGTTGGATTGGAAGAATCCCATGGGGGGCCTTTGTAGTGGAGAAAGTCAATTACAACATAAGATGGAAATGTAGGCGGTTGATTGTTGGAGTTGTAGACAATTGCAATAACTTTCCCAAGTGATCCGTTTACAAGACCTGCAGAGACACACAAGTTGGCTATCAACATGACTTGTTGACCAATTGATAGTAGAACCTTGAATGGAAGTTGTTCGTCATCTATTGAGGTTTGGACATGTTGTTTCTTTTTCTATGCAAAGCAATGTGCAATTGGCATGTTAAGGTGTTTTAGCATATGTTTGTTGTGCAGTTCAACATAGCTATTAGTTGCGTACAAATGAGTGCAATTGTCAAATGTATGGTTCTCTTCATGTGAAAGGGACGAGGTTGTCCTTGACATGAGGAGGGTCCAATCTTCAAGAGGGTCCAATCTTCAAGAGTCGGTATTGCATTTCGGAGATTAAGCAGGAGTTGACGAAAGGAAACTTGAGAAGGGATGTTCCCTTGTTGTCGAAAGACGGTTGAAAGTGTAACAAAAGTGTCAAATGTGCGCCAGAGAGCATTTCCTCAAGATGTACCAACATACATGGGGATGTCCTTTACAAGGGGAAGCTGTCCAAAATCACCAAGGAATATGATGGAGCAACCACCAATGGGAGTTGTAGAGTGGGAAGGGAATGCTTGACGTAAGTGGTCATCCATTCGAGATAGCATTTTTGGGCCAACGAAACTCATTTCGTCAATGATGATGTATCGAATATGGAAAAATTGTTCTTGGAAGGCCGAAAGGGATTGTCCTTCAAGAGGGTGCATTTCAACAATTGGTATGCGAAGGGCAAAATGTATTGTTAGGGCTTGTATGTTAAACGCAGCAATACCGGTGGGAGCAAGGAGGAGCAAGGGGGAAGGTTTGTCGCTAGAGACAGGATGGAGTGTAGTTCTAATGCAAGAAATCAAGAAAGACTTGCTTGTTCCCATGGTGCTTTGAATGACCATTTTGAGTGGGGGGGCTTGTAGAATTTGTGGAGTGTTTGAGGATAAGGTCAAAGGCCATGTGTTGTGTGGGAGACAAGGAGGAAGCAGAACATGAAGATGAAAAGGTGTCTTGGTGTACTTGGGAGGACAAACGCGTGAGGTCAGTGAATGATATCGTTGTTGCATGCATGTGGGAAGGAATATGGTTTTCGGTACAGTTGTGTTCTTTATCAAAGTCACGATGGCCAAGCATGTCATGGTCGTCAACATAGAGGTTGTTTCCAGGGCAAAGTTGAGAAAGCATTTCCCATTCATCCATGGTAGGTAGTAAGGGTAAGTGATTGGAAGCAAGAGTAGAGTCATCGGAGGGAGGTGTACTGGGGGCTTCTGGTAAACAATCAACATGCGATGCAATGTATGTGTCTTTAATGCGAAGCCAATTAGAAGTTATGTCCAATAATGTGGATCCAATGTCATCGTGTAGGGTGCGAAAAGGTTTGTATTGCAGGAGCTCACTCCAGCAGAAAAAAAAAAAAAAGGCATCTTTAGTAAAGGGTGGAATGGTAGTGAAACGAGGAAAGACACAAACAATTTTGGGAGGGTAGTTTGGTTTCCATTGGGAGTGCTTTCTACGAGATGAGTATGACCAAGAGCGTGCAACTTCAAGAAGAGTAAGATGTTTGAGTGTAGGGGGTCGTTGCATGTATGCAAAAATGAAGGTTGGTGTTGGTGGGATGTCAACAGAGCCATTGGAAATACGTCGAAAAACACTTTGGCTAACATTTAAGGATAGAAAGGAATGACTACAAAGACAAAGAGGGAGATTTTGGAGCATGTGGCAAATCTCTTGTGCGCCAATGTCTCGATCGACAATAGTTTCTGATAAGAAGCGTCTTTTGGTTGAAGGACTGGTGCATCATGTGGATTTGCATGTTCAAGACGAGAAAGAAGTGCATGGTAGGTTTCCGATTTCGGCTCTGCCTTTGCTGCATATTTTGAAATATATTTGAGTACAACATGTCTAGAGAGAATAGGTTGGCAATCAACATTAGCTCGCCAAATGGAGAGCATGGTAGGGTTGTGAATATTTAGGAGGGCATCGTTCCTTGCAGGCTTGTATGTTTTCCTTCCATTTGCATCAATGAATAAGGAATAGGTAGGTCGTAGTTCAAATGGAAAGCCGTAACGGCATTGAAGAGATGATCCTTTTTTGTGGAGGCAAGAAGATTCAGAACATTTTGTGTGCCTTAGGACACAATTAACAAGTTCTTCATAGTCATGTAAGTGATCAGTTGCAAGTATGGAATGTGATCCAATGGTGCATGGATCATTTATAGTAGAGGAATGGAAGGATGGGGTTTGAGAATGGTTGACGCGAGAATTCCATGCTGTAACAAACTTGTCAAAGTAGTGTTTTTCATCTTCAACCTTGGCAGCATCTCCCCAATCTAACGTGTCCATATTGGGTGCATTTTCCATCCATAAGAATCCATGTACATGCGTTGATCCCTTGTGTTGCCATTCATACCTACATGGAAAATATAAATATTAGGAATGATGATTTGAGGTTTTGAATACATTGAAAGTTGATGGGAATATGGTTTTTTACCAACCTACACTAGTAGTCTTTTGTAGAGAGGCCTTTTTGAAGAACATCTTCAAGGAATATTTTGAATATTTTTTCCATGTATTGAGATGCAACATGTGGATTGGATATAAGGTTGCGAATTCTCCATTTGTGTTGTTGATGTGAAGCTGCTGGAGCTTGTCCAGGAATCAAAGAATGCAGGTCCGACCATTTTGTGTTAGCTGCACTGAGCGTGAAGAAGAAGGTTGGTGTTCCTTGTTGTGTGATCATGTCAGTTAGCTCAACTCTGCTTTTGTTCCAGTAGGAGCATGTCCTGCAAAGGGTGGAGTCAAACCGCATGACTTGCTCAGCTATTTTAGCATCGGGCAAGTCTTGTAATTGTTGCAGAAGCTCCGAGACTGTTGGAGGCAATGTATCTTCAATGTTACATTTTACAAACACAGAAGCAATAGAATGGCTACGGTGGCGCATCATGAGGTTATATATGTAATAATGAAAATGAGGATGCTGTCCAAATCGATTGTCGTGGTATCGAAGCAGGTGTAGTGCATAATTGTCGATACCAACCTCTTGAATGTGTGGTTGTTTAAGCATTGCGACTCTGGTGGGAAACAAGGTTGGGAAGGCCATTGAGAGGAGTCCTATTGTGTTGTACTATTGATAGGGGAACATCTATTGGGGGGCAGTCAATGCAAGGTGGAGTGGATGCATCGCTTGTGCCCAAGAAGCGTCTGATTTCATCAACTTCAGTTCTACAATTTGTTTGTGTAGATGTAAAGGAGGAGGATTGGTCTTCATGGGGTTCAAGGAAGCTGGGTGATTGAATAGTAGCATTTGAGGTATTTTCAGCAATTAGGGTTTCCTCAGCTCTGACATGACTAAGAAGGGAGGAAATGTTAGTTGGTTCAATAGGAAAAGAAGACAATGCAATTGAGTTAACTTGAATATCCTTGTAGTAGGGGGTCATTTGAAAGCTTGTATTGGAGAGCAGCAAGAAAACATGTTCGGCTAACAAAGAATTCATAAGGCTTCTTCTTAGGATTGCATTTATGAACAATAAGGATGTTAATTTCTGAGAGTAAGCGAGGGAGGAAAGTGGTAATGCTAGTAATGTCTTGTGAGAAGCTAATAGTGTGGCTAGAATATGTATATTGTCCCCCACGAGCATGAGTGACTTGTAAAATTGGGTTAACACGAGAAATGAACATTTCCTCAACTTGAGTAAGGACAACTAGCATAAGTGGTTGCACCCCAGGATCCATGTTGTTTGCTAAGGAATAGCGATGGACATTTTTTTTCCACAATGCATCGAGAACATGCACATGCACTAGAAAAGTGCTTTGTTTTAATTCCAGGATAAGACTCCATGCATATAGAGCATACATTCATGGGAGATAATTTGTCCAGTCTTGTACAGAATTGTTGTTGTGCACCATCTAGGTTGATGTTTGTTGGATTGGTTGGTGTGGATGTGGATGGTGTGGAGGGTGGAAGGGGAGGTTGTACAACATGAAATGGAGCAGGGATATTAATAAGTTGGAGAGCAGCTTTATATAGAAGGCATTGGTGCTTGTTGTTTTCTTTTTTCTTTTCAGCATATAGAACTCTTCCGCGTCCATTGATTTGATCATTATCATCATTTGTTGACATGGCTACAAAAAAAGTGTTTTGTGGTTATGAACTTTATAGTGCATTTGTTTGAAGAGAAACATACTATATGTCTAGCCATTGAAAAAGTAAACAAAGGTAGATTGTACAAAATAAATTATCCATGCTCCATAAATTTGAGTGACTTGTATAAATTTGAAAGTGGCAAGATAGGTTGCAATGAATATGTAATTTAACAAAATGTTACAAAAAAACTAAATCATATAATATTAAAGCATGCTCATTGCTGGTTAAAAGTATCATTTAGATAGTAGTGTTAATACAAAAAGGTTGCAGTGCACAAGTAGCAAATAGGAAGCACAAAAATTTATAATTGAAGAATAGAAACTATTTGGGAAAGTGTTATGAAAGGTAGAGTTCAAAGCCTGCGAGAAACTGGACATGTATTAAGCACAATGGATTCGCTTCCATCAAGGGAATTAACAGGTGATGATGATGATGATGAAACCTCCTCTGACATGACCAGAAGCACCTTCAAGCGAGCAGTTGAATTAAATGTCTTTGTCCTTATTGATAAGGTGAGAAGGTATTTCCGAGCACAAACACGTTGAACTATTTCCAAAAGAGATGTTGGATCATTTGAGAGAAGGCATAAATCTCTTGAAGGGATGCCCATGAGTTGCTGCACAAAATCATCAAAATTTATGATACCGTATAGTTGTCCAGTGGCATCCATTAGGTCAAGTTTGAGTATGTATCAATAAGCACACTCTGTAAACTCCCCATCACATTTTGCACAATGCCATACATTACCAACTTTGTGGGAAATTTTTTTCATGCATTGAATTCCATCGACAAACAAAGGACATGCAAGGAAATGAAATTCATCGATGTTAATATGGGTGATTGTAGCAATAATTGAATACCAACTCGCTTTTTCAGAGGGTTGGAGAGATTGAAGCGCGGAGATGGAAATGCGTTTGCAGGAGCTAGAAGAAGGCGAGGTGGATTTTTTTCTCAGAGATGGGGAGGATGAATGGAAGCCATTGTCATAAAACCATGTTTCGAGAAGTTGAGCTTCCTCAATATTTGGGTTTATAAGGAGGTTGGTGTTGGAGATGGTTCCAATGGTTTTTCCATTGAACTGTGTAACATGCCCACCTTTAATTGCAAGGATAGGGGGAGTAGGCAAACCTCGAAGGCTTCCAAGGTGGGAACCCTCCATTGTGCAGTGATCACCCCAAATTTTTATGTCTATGCTATACCCAGACATGTCCCTTAACCCAATTATTCGCCAAATGGTTTCAGAGCCATCCCTTTTGCGTATAGTTGATGTAGGGGAAACATAAATGACAATTTCAATAAGGTCAGCCATGGAATTGAGGGGTGTAGTTTTGATGTCATGGATTGATTTAAAGTAGAAACAATGAAAAGGGATTAATGGGCACTCTTCCAAACATGGTTGAATGGTTGAGGAGGGGTTAAGAAAAACCTTGAAAGAACTTGTTAAATGGTTGTATGTTGGGTTGACCAGTTTAATTGTGCCATTTGAGATAGTGTAGACTATGCCAACTTGTATTTGGTCATATAATGAGGTGGCTAGTTCATTGAAATCAGAGATATGAATTTCATCTTTGGTAGCACTACAAAGGTCAAAGCTAAACAGTTGACCAGGCCCTTTTTGATTGGTGTATGTAGTCATACTTATCTTTGCAGTAACTCAACCTTGAATGGTCCAAGTTTTGTTGGAAGGGTTGAGTAATGTGAAATCAAGAGAAGCTGCAATAGGGTTTGCAATTGCATTTTGCGAGAAAGGTATGGCAACTGATGGATTTTGGGGATCAAGTGCGTTGATTCCCGAAACATATGAACTGCTGTGGGAGGTAAAGCTGGGGGTGAAGTTGAAAGGTGACGGATCCCCAACTATCGTTGATTCCAATGTGACAATTTTGAATGTGCCCAATGCAATAGTCCTAGCCAGAAGAATTAAGGTAAGTAAGTATAAGTAAAAAATCTGTTACATTTATTCAGAGTGCAATCTAAAACAAGTTAAAATAAGATGCAAAAAGAAAATCATACATTGCATTGTGCATAGTGTTGCATGTACACTTGATGACTTTGATGATTGAACCTGCTTGGAGTTGGTGGTTTTCCACAACGCTATTGTAGCTAGTTGGAAGCAATGTATCGTGGCTATGAATTCCATCAGAGATAGACATTCAAAAGCGGGTAGTTGTTGAGTTAAGAGAGCTTAATCGATTGAGAGCAACAACTTGTACAAGTGGGCATAGGTCAATGACACCATTTATTAGAAGTAAAACAAAATTTTCGGTCAATAGAGTGTCCATACCGTTGTACTGAAAATAGTTGCACTAGAAAAGCAACCTGGAAAAGGGGCGATATTGATATTAAGTGTGAAGATAAAATATGTAGGAGAACATGTAAAACATCATTTGATATGTCAAGCAATACATAGCAATATGTGTGGGAAGAATACACAAATGAAGGGTTTGAAATTGGTTTGCTTTTAGCAATGAACATACCTATTAGAGTAATAAGGAAACATGTAGAAACAACATCATAGATTCTTTATTTTATTTTGAAACTTACATTGTACATTATTGAAACAGTTAAGATGTGACAGAAGGTTAGAAGAGTAGTTGGCATGTTAATAAAGAAAAAAGTTGTCAAGTTCTAGTTAGCAGTTTAAGAGCATAGGAAAAAGGGCACATCAGATAGAAATATCACTTGGATGTTGTAGAATCTGAATCATAAATTTCCGTCCTAAATTATACCACTTATGAAATGCTTACATTGAAAAACTGATTTTGTTAATTCTACCAATATGCTAAATAGGGCACTAGAAGAAAACAATCCAAGAATCTAGTAAAGGGTGACAATTGTGTGAATTAGGACTTTTGTGTTCCACAGAGTAACAAAGTGTTTTTTTTTTTTTGGACAATTCACTATTGGGATTACTCATCTAAAAATTTATATCACGGTTGGTTCTAATAGTACCACACATTAATTGAACTTGGAATTGTGAAAATGCCCACATAAGATCCAAAGAGATGATGTAAACCTCACAATGAAAGAATTTAGGAATAATAGAATATGAGAGAAGCATTAGAACATAGATCCAAAGAAACTCTGATTGAGGCAGAATAATTACACATGTTACATTAAACTGAGTAGTAAACTGGTAAATATACAATGCTGAGTATGAGGATTTGAATTCGCTAGGTGGAATTCGAATTAGCCTTCATGCACAGATCCATAATCAGTGGAGAGTCATCAATGCATAACTAGAAGTCCACCTTCTCATCAGTGAAGTCATCAATGCACAAGTAATGGTAAACCGAGAATCAAACTAAGTCTAGTTGAGTGTGGTTGGTGTAACTGGCACATGGAAGCACTAATGTAGTGAAGGAGGCTCAGTGGAGGGCGCAGATGGAGCTAACTGAAGTCAGAACAGGCTATCTAGCCACATTGGAGGTCCATCGGAGTGGTAAGGTCAGTTAGGAGTCAGTTAATCCTTAAATCAAGGAAAGAACTGAAGATAACTGGACTAAACTGGACTGGTAGGTGAAGAAAGGCACCCTTCTCATGCAGTAGGTGAAAGGAGGGTGCACTAAGCTCTAGGAGAGCTGAAACGGATCTGAAAGAAGCTTCAGGGGCTAGTTTGCTGAGGGCTAGGTGCTGGTACTGATGACTAGGATGCATGAAAATGCATGCAAACCCTAATTGCATGCAAACCTTAATTTTGCATGCATGACTAAAAATGAAAATGACAGAAATGCTAGGAGGACTAGGATGGAGTATAGGAATATCCTAACACCCCCCATTAATCCATCCTGGGCCCTGGTATCTAGGACCAAAGGTCACCCATACAATCAAATGAAATGATAGAAAAATAAATAACTGTCCATAAACTGAGGAAATGGGGAAAACCTCATGGGAAAAATACCCCCCCTCAAAAAGAACAGTAAATAACTCAAAGAACGATCATACTGTGTAGAAAAGAAGGAAGCTTTCATCAGTGAAAACTTTTGCAAAAGACTTGGCAAGTTGATCCCCTGGAGGAAGGTCTCCCACTGTGTGGAGAATGTGTTCGAGGAAGCAAGTCTTTCAGGAACTCTTTCTGTATCTGGAGCGAATGGAACATGAGGAGTCTTCCCAAAAGATGGAAGAGAGAACCCCATCATCATGCTGCATCTCTCATGGAGAGGTGGATGGCATAATGCAAGGTTGGCATAATGCTGAAGTCTAGTAGTTCTATGAACAAATAAATCATCAACTGTGTTCTTAGTAGTAGCAAGGACTTTGTGAGCCCATGTTGACCTCGAATTTGGACTGAGAATAGGTGTTGGTTCTGGATCTGAATCTTCTTGAACCATGATCTCAACATCAAAATCTTGATCTTCTTCTTCATTAGAAGAGGAGTCACTGTGATCTTCATCAGAATCATAAGGAATAGTTGGAGAGAAAGGCATGAAGTGTGAGAACTCATATGCCTTTGAGGCATGATTAGTAATCCCATTCACTATAACCTTTCCAGTGGAGATTTCTGTAATCTCTACTATGTTTGGACCAAAAATTACTTGTTTTGGTGATCCTGTATGAGTCATTTGATATACTGACAACAAATTAGCTATAAGAAAAGGAACAAAAATGACATTTTTGAACTTACCATGCTCCATATGAACTGTACCCAATCCTTTGGCAGAAATCTGAGAGTTGTATCCCATGTGAATGGTAGGCCCATCTTGGATATCCAAAGAGGAGAAGGATTCTTCAAAGGCAATCATGTGGTTGGAGGCTCCAGAATCTATGAGGAGGGATTTTGTCTTGGAAAAACTAGCCATTAATGCATGGCAATCATCAGATCCACTTCCAGAATCAGACATCTTTGCTTCTTTTGGAACAACAATTTTGTTTTGTTCAAGAAGCTTGGTTAGAAGATCAATCTTCTTGTGCATGCAAGATTTCTCAAGATGATTTCCTCTCTTGCAGTAGGAACAATTTGGTCTCTTTTGTTTGTCATTCTTGGATCTTGAAGGCTTCTTGTCTTTGTCTTTTTTCCCCCCTTTTGCATTCGCTCCACTTGCTTCACTAGCTAAAAGAGCTATATCTCTGGAGGTTTTGATGGCACCCATTTGAATCAATTTGTCCTCTTCTTGAATGAGAGCTGTAGTAAATTTTGCTAAGGTAGGAAAATTCCATCCAGGGATTGACATTCACCCAGAATGGAAGGTAGATACAAAAATAGAAAATTGAGATCCAAGTTTGCTCAAAATGGAGAGCACTAATTGCTCATCACTTTTGGTGATTCCACAATGCTTGCATTGTACAACCAAATTCTGAAATTTTGAGATGAATGCTTGAATGCTCTCGAAATTGCTAGGTTGCAGAGAAGCCAACTCATTTTCGAGAGTGTAGCCTCTCATCCCATCTTGTTTTCCAAAGAGACTACCCAATTTTGTCCATAACTCATTGGGAGACTTCAATCCTTCAACATGAAACAGTAGATTTTCTAACATATGGAGGCATATGAATCCAAAAGCTTCATCCATTTTATTTAGATGCTTGATTCTCTCAACAGCATGATGTGGTATAGCATCTTTTTCAAATACTATTCGATTTAGCTGTTTGTTATACAAGTGAAATATAATCCTATCCTTCCATTCAAAGTAATTGAAGGGAGTGAGGATCATAGGAGAAGAAGAAGAAGCATTCGAATTGCTCATCTTGACTGCTGGAACAAGTGCAAATAGAAACTATTGAATCTGCTGCTGCAACTGCTGGAACTTCGAAATACTTGCAAAAGAACTCTCAAGAATGGAGGTAGAATATACTCTCAAATGGCTCTGATACCATGTGAAAATTCCCACATAAGATCCAAAGAGATGATGTAAACCTCACAATGAAATAATTTAGGAATAATAGAAGATGAGAGAAGCATTAGAACATAGATCAAAAGAAACTCTGATTGAGGCAGAATAATTACACATGTTACATTAAACTGAGTAGTAAACTGGTAAATATACAATGTTGAGTATGAGGATTCGAATTCACTAGGTGGAATTCAAATTAGACTTCATGCACAGATCCATAATCAGTGGAGAGTCATCAATGCATAACTAGAAGTCCACCTTCTCATCAGTGAAGTCATCAATGCACAAGTAATGGTCAACTGGGAATCAAACTGAGTCAAACTGAGTGTGGTTGGTGTAACTGCCACATGGAAGCACTAATGTAGTGAAGGAGGCTCAGTGGAGGGCGCAGATGGATCTAACTAGAGTCAGAACAAGATGTCTAGTCACACAGGAGGTCCATCGGAGTTGTAAGGTCAGTTAGGAGTCAGTTAATCCTTAAATCAAGGAAAGAACTGAAGATAATTGAACTAAACTGGATTGGTAGGTGAAGAAAGGCGCCCTTCTCATGCAGTAGGTGAAAGGAGGGCGCACTAAGCTCTAGGAGAGCTGAAACTGATCTAAAAGAAGCTCCAAGGGCTAGTTTGCTGAGGGATAGGTGCTGGTACTGATGACTATGTTGCATGCAAACCCTAATTTTTCATGCATGACTGAAAATGAAAATAACAGAAATGCTAGGAGGACTAGGATGGAGTATAGGAATATCCTAACAGGAACGAGTCTACTAAAAAAAGGAAGAGGCTAAACATATGTACCAACCAACAAAGGGTACTTTCATAGAAATATTACACTTTTATGTGTTTGGTCAAATGGCTTGAATGCAACAAAAGGTTTAGGAAAATGGTCTAACATGAATCAGACTAGCCAATTCGTAGGCCCTGGTTACGAAAAGGCCAAATTGATCATGAGATCTATCAACAACATATCTATAGAGACTTTGATTATGACTACATGAGAATGCAGAAGGAAAGGAAAACGCATATCCATAGTCAATGTAAGAAGTCAATAGTACTGCTGAGTATATAGAAACTGAGAAAAACATGGCTAAGTGCATAAGGATCGAAACTATCTCTGGTCCTCTTATATGTCATATGGATTGGTTTGTAACAGGATGGAAAGTTAATTGACACAGAGCAACAGGAAAGCAAATACTATTGAAATGAAAGGGCAGCCCCTTCCACAAAAATGTTTATAGGTCTTGTTTTGTGATCTATCTTGCAGCCTTCAAGTGCCAAAAGAGATCAGCAACAGATTTTCTTATTATTGTTCCAATGGGTTGAATGTTGACATGGGATCAATTGTTGATCCTCTCTTCTTGGAACTTAGACCTTGCTAGTAAGCTCATAAAAATGTAGAATTGATGTGCTTTATATATTCTATATCCTATTAGAAAATATTCGTTGCCTCTAAAGATGTTTTGTGAAAGGACTATGAAGTGGCTACTGGATTGCAGTATTCAATGTAGTAATTTATAAAAGGAAATAGAGTCTGAATTATGTCGTTGCATATATGTTCAATATTTTATTTTGATTTTCAGTCTACTTTCTTTTATGGGGCAATTTTTGTGGGCATGTGTATTTTCTTCGTAAAACTACATGGGGTGGCTTTCATTCCTTCGAGTCCTATTTTTAAGATGATAATAGGAAAAGGAAAAACTGATTGTTGATAAGAACATGAAGGTCAGAACAAATCTCCTTTGGTGCTGACCTTTTAGCATAATGGCCAAGCTCAGTGAAATTGAAGAAAAATGCAACTCAAACCTGGTTGAATAAATAATATTTTGTGTACAAGAAGAAAAGAGATGATCCAATAGGAATTAGTGATGATCAGTCAACCTGGAACTATTTTAGACTGTTTCAAATCTTCTGAAGGGAGAGAAACAAAGACCCAACTTCTAAAGTCTTACTTGAAGGATTGCTCTTTGCACGTATAAGATGTTGAATAACAACTTTAAAAAAACCTATGATGGATGCTCATTTTGGGGGATACTCATAATTGTTTATCCAGGTTATGAAGGTTTGATAAATTTTTATTACATTTCTTGTTTCTGTTTTTGCAAACATTTTTAAACACATGAACTTTCTAATTTTTTTCTCCCAATTTTCAAAAGTTTCTAAACAATCCTCCTACAAGCTTACAAGTTGTAGCAAAAACAAAAAACCAGGTAATTGCTTTATGCAAACTTTCATATTACTTGTAATAGTAAGTTGCAATTCCATGAAAAAGGGAGTACTTGAGAAAATTCAGAGAAACAGAACAGATAATTCTTTTTTTTTTGTTTTGCAGTAATTTGTGTGAAGTGAAATTTTGAAACAAACACAAGAAACAATAAAGGCAGGGCCTAAATAGTAGATTTCGTTTGAATTTAGACAAAGATATGGTAATGAAAAAAAAATGTGGTTAGGTAAAGAAGTGGGCGTATAACTGGAAAGAGAATACTCTGGCAGATATGGAAGACACATGACGGGGAGCTTCGTTGTATAGATCAATGACCCGTAAATATATCAGTAAACGTACTCTTAAGAATTGTAGCTGGAATGTCAATATACATGTGAAGAGAGCATTGTAATCAAATAAAATTGTCTTGTTTATATGTGATTCAAATTGTTCACATTTTTATTTTATCTTGTACGACATAAAAACCTTAAGCATGAAGTAACTATAAAGTGTTTAAATGAATTAAAAAGTTGTGAAGTCAGGTGGAATCTAGGAGTTCTCTCAACTTTAAGTTTCATGATTAAATAAACTTGTAAATAAAGAAGCAAGTTATCACATTCGACGATGACAAGAAATTTGTTTGGTAGTGTTCTGAAAATGTCAAGTGTATTTTTAAATATGCAAAGAAGGTATTAGTCATTCTCTCAGTTATAAGCATTGTGATTTTAAAAAATCAGTTTCTAATTGACCATGATAATTATAAACTAAATGCTTAAATGCCCTTGTGGAGCATTGATTGCAACCACCCCACTAACGAGGAATGATACAACTACATTTCATTTGTAGTAAAGTCATGCAGGCTTGATCCTTGCAGTTTGTTAACAAATCCTTGAGTTTTCGCAACATGTGGAACATCTGAAACAACAAAGGTGTTGAATGGGATGATGTGGTGGGACTGGTGTACTCTATTGTTAGCAGCGTTAGGGAAAAATTGCAAAGTGTGATAGTTGATATTGTGGCAGATTTTGGATCAGGGTTGTCTAAAAACTCTAGCCCTGAAACTTGCTTCCTCAGTTCTTTGAATTCCCATCAAAGGCAGGAATTTTGAAGATGTAATGGCTCCTCCTGCCATATAACTACATTTCATTTGTAGTAAATTCATGCACAAATAATTAGGGCTTGATCCTTGCAGTTTGTTAACAAATCCTTGATTTTTCTCATCATGTGGAACATCTGAAACAACAAAGGTGTTGAATAGGCTGATGTAGTGGGACTGTTGTACTCTGTTGTTAGCAGGTTTAGGGCAAAATTGCAAAGTGTGATAGTTGATATTGTGGCAAATTTTGGATCAAGGTTGTCTACAAACTATAGCCCTGAAACTTGTTTCCTCAGTTGTTTGAATTCCCATAAAAGGCAGGAATTTCGAAGATGTAATGGCTCCTCCTGGCATTGAAGAAGGGCATGGCAAGTACAATTTACTGTCATCTAAGGATCTCAATAAATGAAATGTTTCCACAAATTTAATTCAAGCTGTTTATACATCTTGGATTCATGTTAACATGCATGCACGTCAATTGTGTCTCTGCTCACACTTCATAATAGGTCTAGGAAACTATCTGAAAACCAGGGCCTTAGGATGTATAGAAGCTCCTTCGTACTTAATTTTACTGATCATGCTACGGTATAATTCTCTGGCGTGGAATTTCGTTGATGTTCATAAAATCTATAGTTGTAATTGTAATCTAAGGTCCCAGACTGCAATGTCAAAAAACAAAAAGAGAGGTTTGGTGATGACATTAGTCAACCTGCACTCACAAGTTCCAACCTTATAAGTCATCAAGCATGGAAACATTTTAGTGCTTACAATAATGGCAGATGTGCATATCTGTATATATTTCTAGCCTTGAAGAGCTATAAAACTTAGCCTTGTACATTTTTTTTATAATTCCCATCACTCCTTGTTGGCAGTAAATCTCTTAGGTTTGCATTGCCATGAACTGCTCATGATATTATTAGACGTCTGAGCTAAGTAATCATAACACTTCAAATTCTTAAAGTATGTGTTTGAAGCTTGGAAACGTGGCTTGTAGTAGACTGTCATAATATTTAAATTGCTTCATTTTAGTCTCTCTGAAACTAAGGTATAAGTGGCTAGATTTTATCAAGCTATCAATCCTAGTAGAGGACTCATATTCCATATTGATCGGTAATCATGATCAAATTATGCTCTACCACTATTCTCTATTACAGTAGGATGCTGTGAATAGAGAGTCGATGCTGTCAGACAACTATAATTACTCCTCATTTTTTTTGAGAATTGGATAGAATATGTGACAACTCACTTGCAAATTAAGATTCATAGATATAGACTCATAACAATTGTGTTTCTGATCATAACTTTTTCGCTTTGCACCCAGGTCTGTAATAGCTAAGTTTGATAAAAATGGCATTTGTGACTTGTCTTATTGAGCTCATCTGTTAGCAGGGGAACATATTTTAGACAATAATTCATCATATTTTTTCATTTCTAGTAATAATCATTTAATAGATTAGACATCATATACACATTGGACAAAGGTGATATTAGCAACTTTCACACTTGAAGTTTGGTCAGAGTTTCTTTCGGTAAGCCTAAAAATGGGCAGTGTTTTAGAAGAAAGGACCTGGTTTTGAAGCATAAAGTAGAACAAGAACAGAGGCACCAACGAATTTCAACATGGGGAGAGCAGCAGGTATAGGTTATTCCAGAACCAGGAAAAATCACAATTCTAAGAAAATTAAAGATTCATTTTCTGGAAGGGACAACTTCTCTCGTATAGGTTATTCCATAACTAGGAAAAAGCACAATTCTGAGAAAATTAAAGATTCATTTTCTGGAAGGAACAACTTCTCTGGGAAACAAAATCTGTTGCGGCGTAAATTATCTGGC
This sequence comes from Larix kaempferi, assembly GCA_027924585.1. Taxonomy (NCBI): domain Eukaryota; kingdom Viridiplantae; phylum Streptophyta; class Pinopsida; order Pinales; family Pinaceae; genus Larix; species Larix kaempferi. Next base: position 56,238,447 of record BSBM01000456.1, on the reverse strand, counting down.
CAAGTTAGTAGAAACATATATTGGTAAACACAAAGAACTGAATATATACCAATCAAGCATCATTTCATCTGAAACTGGTAAATAAATCACATACATGATTAAATTATAACTTTAAAGGTTGAACATACAAGTAAAAGAGTAAATAAAACACAGTTCAATGAGAGAAACAGATTATAGTTTCTAGAAAAAACAAGAAATATGAGTTATTATAACAAGAAATATGACTTTGGTTTCAGAAAAGAACCTTGATTTTGAATAGAAAACAAGAAGCTTTGTCTCCTTAAGAGGGTCGTTGAGCTGAGGAAAAAACTAAGATGATGTCACAATAACAGTAGCAAACAAGAATACAATCATAGAGGCTTCACCCATCCAAATTTATAAACGATTACAAGTAAAGGAGGTGCATTGGTGTCTGAGCACATTTAACCATTGTTGCATTGAAATCTATTCTCCTATCTGCAGAAGATAGAATGTCCAGAAAGTCCAATCCGTCAAATTCACAAATACATCCATAGGCAGAGATGAGTACTGCTGAATCAATATTCATAACTCCGTGATCGATTAAAACCAAAGAAATAAATGTTAACGTAGGAAACCTGATTGAAAGTTGTTCCATGTCCAATCCGTAATTGAATGCTCAGCTGTAGAAAAAAAAATGTATATCTCCACCGTAAGATTTTTCCATGCAAAGCTCCACCGCTTGCTTACACTGGTAATATAATTTTTTTTTAATCCGTAAATTCTAAATTCCTATTTTTTGTAATTTTTTTAAAATAAATGCATAAAACAAAGTATTTTTTATGTGGATGCCATTGGCGCGAGACAGCTGATACTGATGGGAAAAACTCAGAGAATAGTAAACGAATAGGAAAAAATTAAAATGATTCCCTGTAAAACTTTGTGTCCATATGATCGGCAGAAACTCGCTAGAGTACAGCAACACGTCGGCGAGGAGTCTCGCTGACAGGATGACGTTCCCAAGCAAATCGTTGTCACAGCTTTCTTTCTGTTGGAGTTTCGGCGAGAAATATCATAGGTTTCTATCGGAGGTTGCCTTGAATATCACCAGAGTACAGCGATGCGTCAGCGAGGAATCTCATAGGAACTTGACATATCGCCACAAACTCTTCAGAGTACAACAACACGTCGGCGAGAAGTCTCGGTGAGAAGATGACATGCCCAAGCAAATCACTGTCGCAGCTTTCTTTCTGTCGGAGCTTCGACGAGAAATATTGTAGGTTTCCGTCGGAGGTTGCCTTGAAGATCGCCACAAAATCGCTCGTCCAAGCCAGAGGCTGGTCGATTTCTTCTTGGAGAAGCATAACCATGGTCGCAGCCTAAAAACAAATCGCCACAAACTCGCTAGAGTGCAGCGATGCGTCGATGGGAGGCAGCTCAGGAGAAGCATAACCTTCCACGTGGCACGATTCCATGCACTCCATGAACAAGGAATCTAGCTGACATGGAGGTCATGCTTCTCCATGGTGAAAATGCCTATGGTGTAACAAGGTGAGAAAGGAGTGCCATGACAATCACTCTGAAAATGGGAGGACAAGAGGCAGTGAATTGCATGTCATCCTTCATCCAAGTAAGATGGCACAAATGGTAGTGGTTGGGCCTCCATAACATACATGGTCGATGGTCGATTTGGCTCATTACATGAACGAACAACTCATTGTATATTATAATTACACCCCGCTACCATTGTACGCAGAGCATCGATCAACGACGAATCAGGAGTAACAGGTATCCGGGTAATTAAATGTTATACTGTGGCTATATGACCCTCAAAGGTTAGTCATATGATGTGGATAATATAAATAGTTACCCCTAATGCATATATAAGTTAGAGTCATGTCACCCCAGTGATATAATTACATGCACAAACCGAGTTTTGGGGTGTTACAGTTGCACTAGGAGTCAAAGTGTAATGATTTGATTGTTCATTAAAAGTGAACTTAGGATTAGCTAGGCCTAGTTTGAATTAGCTTAGTCATGAACATACTTTGGTAAAAATAATTTCAAACGAATAAAAAAAATCAAATTTAAATAATACCAAACAAGTTTAAATAAGACTAAGCCATGATATATTAATTGACTTAGCATAAGTAAGATTTGTAAAAATGAATTAACAAATTACAGTTTGTCCTAGGTCAAAGCATGACTCTAAATATCGATCTCGGTGCTCTAACCCCGACAATAACATTAGTGGCCACCTCAGATATAATCCACACTCCATCTATTAAAATCATAAGAGTAATAAATAACTTGGGATACAATTTTACTCATTTTGATCTTTTCTTAAAAGACCTTGTTTATATGTAAACAAAATTTACCAAAATAATTATAAAATGAGATCAAAACAACCAATTTATTTTCAATAATCCCCAAGAGAATTTCATGGACATGGTTGATTTAACTAATACAGTAATGATATTGTTGATATGCAATAAAGAGAGATCTTGTCAAAACAATGGATGAGAAACCATTCATTCGAAAAATAAGCTCTCATTGGAAAAATGAAGAGTTTCTAAGTTATACATAATTAAACTAATATCAAATAAATTTGACTAGTAGATTAGAACGGTTGACCAAAAAATAAAAATGTCTCACTACTAGACTGCAATGAAAGATTAGCTCTTTTCCACTAAACTGCAGAATCACCATAAGAGGGATGTGTAATCGACAAATGGAAAAATGCAATATTCTTCATCTTTAGATTCCATGCTTTTAGTCATGGAATCCAAAGATGAAAATGATTATTAATGATATTATCAATATCCATCATTGAATTTATTGTGACCTTGTATTCCCACATCATGATAAACAAGTGAATGATAAAAAAAAATACAAAACATGCCAATGATAAGACTAAAATCCTAAAGTATCAAACAACCGAAATTGTGAGTAGCACTTGGAGTTTCATCATTAATTATGATTTTGCAAAGAAAGATCTAAGGTAGGGACCCATTCATTTTCTTACAAAAATTAAAGGGTTGTTGTTGACAGAGGCCAACAGGTTTTCATAACGATTCATCCTAAGATACTAGAGCTCCAGAGCATACATGTCTTTATGGCGCACCAGAATTCCAAAATTTGTAAAAAAATTACGATGCATTTAAATATATTACACATCGATGCATCTATATAAAGAGAATATCGATGTCCAAAAAACCGAAAATAAAAAGTTGAACGAATTATTTTCCCATAAATTCAAAACGAGCAGGAATTTCAATTTAAAAAAAAACCTACAAGGTATTAAAAAAGAAAACCTAATCACTAATTCATTATTTTGGCGAAATTTCTAAGGGAGAGTTTTGGCAAAGAGTTATCAAGGATGGGTTTGGAACAACCCAAGTTTGGAGCAACCCAATTTTTTTAAAGATCCAAAGTATGTTGAATCAAACAAAGCCCCGCATAATATAAATTTTAGGTATGTAAATTGTTACTATTATTTTCATATTTAGATTTTCTAGTTGTTTTTTTCGTTTTATGTGGCTGCAAAATTTTACATTATAGTTTAAATCCCTCTATTATTTTGACAATTAGGATTTTTATTCTTAGGTATTTTAGGCTGAATGGGCTTGTATTTTTATACATAAATCATTGGGTGTGATGGCACCAATTCTTGGGTCAATTCTGGAACCTTATCATCTCTGTTAGTGTTTTTTAATTGTGTTTAAAAAAACCCTACACAGTTTCTAGTGCATTCTATTTGTCTAAATGTAGTAGTGATGTTTAGTCTATTATTTTAATTAAAAAATACACTTACATTGTTTTGGGTGCGTTCTATTTTCTATAACGCACAAGTGCGTTAATTGTGAAAGCACGTCATTTCGATTTTTGGTGCTTTATAGCTAATAAATCGCATCGACGAATGTGTTTGTGAAATTATTTTATTATGTTGTGGTTAACTATGCATAAGGATAGGAGCACCAATGTGTCCATGTGTTAGAAGCACCATGGTGTTTAATATGTTGTAATGCACCAAATGGCAGTTTTTTTTGTTTGAATTTCTATTATGAAGATATACAATTTTATGTATAATAAACTTAATAGCTTCTTTATTTAATGGTCTGTGTTGTTTATTGATACAAAATGCAAGATAAAAGTTCAATGAACAACAATTCTAGTCAACATGATGGGAGCACATCCAAAGTCGGGAAGAAGGAAAGATCTTTGTAACTTCTATATCAAATTAATATGTTTGAATTATTTGTAAATTTAATTTAATATGTATTGGTTAATGTCTCATATGTAGAAACAAAAAATGAGGATGCTTAATAAGATATTATTGGTTGTGATCTTTATATTTAATTTTTTTTATAGTGGTTGTTCTTCGATGTATTCAAACAAGTGTTAACATACAAAGAAGAGCCATCATATGAATTGATTGACATTGGGCTACGTAAGGGTTATGAGTATATGTTGGCGTATTAAGAATTAATTGCATAATTTGTAAGTATCTATGTTATTTTACTTTTATCATTTTATAATTAATGGAACAACAAAAAATCTTTATATTAAATCTATGATTTCTTACAAGTTATAAAAATTACAAGAAACAAAGTATGGAGTGCATCCAACAGAAGAGTTATTGAGAGATGGCATGAGACATGTTTTTGAAAGAATGTGTTACATTTAGGACGCAATTCTTTCTCTAGTATGTCGATTTTCAATTTACATTCATGTATATTATCTATTTTAATTTTCATTATTCCCAGCAATGTAGATGCACCGAGTACACTTTATTTTTATGTTTGCAGATGGAAGCTTAAGAAGAGGAAAACAATCGAGGCAATCAAAAAAACATTCGGCCAAATAAACCAAGTGATGCAAGTGGCTCGAGCAGTAATAAAAGTTCCATTAAAGAATGATGATCCATATATTTTGTATGTTAATGGAAGATGTTGTATATTTTTAAATATTTGTCTACGAAAATAAGACATTTTAATGAATAATGTACTAGAAATAGTGTCCCAATTGAAAGATGGGTTACCAATAAGTGTAACAATTATGTGCATGTTAACATTTGATTATTATGGAATTTATGTTGTCCTTGCATTTTATATAAAAAATAGAATCTTATTGATATATAATAAAATTGTAGTTTTATTATATTGCATTCTCCACTGTCAAACCACTAATTAAATATATGAATGATTAAATAATGTTACAATAGATATGAAAATTTATGATATAATAAATTATTCAAAACATTATATCCAAATGCAATAATAAAAATACAAATGAATAATACTATAAAATATATATCAATTTCTAATGAATAATATAATTAAATAAAATAAAAATAATAAGTTCGAGTGGAATGTTAATAGTTATGACTCATCAAATAGAAACAAATTATGCTATGCGGTGATTTTTATCTTATGATCGCACGAATGCGTTTATATCATTATAGCACTGGTGTGTTTATGTCTTTTCACTAATGGTTTGTTTAAGAGCTAGTAGCATGTCTCGGTGCGTTTCTACTATTCTGTCTCGATGAGCTGCGATATATTATAGCATCGTTAAATTTAAAAAATATACCAAGCATCAATGTCCCAATGAACTCTACCGGTGCATTTTTCTTTAGTTATGGTACCGGTGCTTTCTAATAGTTAGAGAGCATCGGTTCTTTTTAATAGTCGGAGAGCAACGGTGATTTTTAATAGTTCATAAGAAACAGTTCTAGTTTTAACATAAAGCACCAATCTGTATATTGTTATATAGCACAGGTGTTGTTTAGTAGGTCGTAAGCACTGGAGCGTATAGTGTTATAAATCACATGTTTCTATTAAAATTGAGTTGTGCACAGGTGTTATGTGTAATTTCATGCACCAATGCTTATTGTGCTTATACACATTGGTTCTTTTATTGGTTATAAAATCCCCAGTGTGTTATGTGTGCCTCAGCACTAATGAGTTTCTGAAAAAAAATATTTATCTGTTGAGTTTTTTTAGTTATAATTCATTTTCTTAAGAAATTCTATTAAAAAATCCATTACCGTTTATGGAGGTTGTAGTGGATGTTTTTTTTATAGTTTTGATCCATATTATAACATTAAAAACCTTTGCTACAGAGACTTTTCCTTATAATGTTGTGAACTAAATTTACTAGAAAAAAAAAACAATAAAACTTAAATTATGTTTAGCAAGCTTGAATAATATTTATAGAACTTAAGTAATTCTTTCTTAATTCATTATTATATTTTAGTATAACATACATTTACAACATACATTCACATGTTTCCTAGTACTTCTTAGCATATTTCCTAGTACTTCTTAGCATAATTCTTATAGTTCCTTGTTTATAAAAAATAATTATAAGAGCACCAACTCAAATTAGGAAACAATATGGTGGTCTGAGCACTAGTGAGTTTCCGAAAAAAACCTTTATCCGTTGAGTTTTTTTAGTTATAATTCATTTTCTTAAAAAAATCTACTAAAAAATCGGTTGTAGTGAATGCTTTTTTTATGGTTTTGACCAATATTATAACATTAAAAACCTCCGCTATAGGGACTTTTCCTTATAGTATTGTGAACTAAATTTACTAGAAAAAAACAATAAAACTTAAATTATGTTTATCAAGCTTGAATTATATTTATAGAACTTATGTAATTCTTTCTTAATTTATTATTATATTTTAGTATAACATACATTTACAACATACATTCACATGTTGCCTAGTACTTCTTAGCATAATTCTTATAGTTCCTTGTTGATAAAAAATAATTATAAGGGCACCAACTCAAATTAGAAAACAATATGATGGCTAGAAAGTATAAATACAATACAACTTTGTTAATCACTTATTATGTAAGACCTAATAAATTCAAAGTCCAATTTAGTTTAAAAATATGTACATTTTTGCAATTAACATACTAATGATATACAATTTTCAAGATTTAAAAAATATTTGATTAAAAAACTTTTTTTATAAAAAAATTTAATTATTTAAAAAAACAAATTCTATAAAATATCTTTAGTTGTATCTTTATGTCACAAACTAAATCATAATATTGGAAAATATATAAAAAACCATATAATATATGTATATATAACAATCCCATAATATATTAAAAAAATGTTAGAGTCAAGTATTTGTTTCAACTTGATGTTTAATATTTTCTTTTTATTAAATTTTTAAATTTTAAAGTGAATATTAATTTTATATTTAATAAAAAATAAAAACAATTTTAAAATAAAATTTATTATTTTTAAAATACAATATTTATGAATTTTCATCATGAAACTCAAATAATAAAAGTAATGATAGTAATTTTTATCTTGTGTTAATTATAAAATATTTATTATTTATGAAAAGTTAATATGAAATTGAAATAATGATGATGATAATTAACATTTATTTATAATAATTTTGGTTTATTATATTTTAAGAAAGTAAATTAAGGAATTATAGAGTTTGTTGGAGTTTTATTTCTATGCTTAAAAAACTTGCGGATGAGCATTTCTAAATTACTATAATTTGATGAGATTGAAGGTTGGGCATGTTCTTATTGTAACAACAAAATTTAGAGTGAGATCTTATGTGGGTGTAAACAAGAAAATCTAAGAGGAAGTGCTTTTCATCCTCAATACTCATAGTCTCACAAAAATGGCATTGTTAATAATTTTAAAATATTTAAATTTTACAAATACTAAATTTAATAATTTTATGAATTTAAATGAATTATTTCATTTACTAAAAAGTTAATGATAAAATTTGATGACTGAATTTCTTAGGCGTCATCATAACATCCTAACACTTGATTTTTTTTTTTAAATAACATTTATAAAAACTATATGAAACATTGAATTCTAATATTTTGCCTCATATAATACAAAAATAAAAATTTTACAAAAAAATAATAATAAACATAATGATTAAACCAAGTACACATATAATAACAAAGACGGTTTTTCCTCAAAACCTTTAAATAGGCTTCTTCACAAACAATACAATGGCCCATTACCATAGGCCCAAAAAAACTATGATGAAGCCAAGTTTACCTAACAAGGGGAGACAACCAGACCATGGTAATTTATCAAAATTTTCATATTAGAAATGTGTGTGTAGATATGAATTTGGGATACAGATATTAATGAAGTGTAAAAATAAAAATGCACTTCAAAATTAAGTGTGAAATTAAAATTTAGACTTCATTAATGATGTTTAATTTGATGAAGTGGTAGTATTTCAACATTGGTAGCACCTATTCACCTTACCAAATTAATCTCAAGAAAGTTACATATGTAGATATAAATATTTTATTTGAACAATTAAAAATTGAAAATGGTATGAAATATATATTAAAATATTTTATTTAACAATTGAAACTAAAACTTAGTAGCACTTATGTTCTGCATTTGTTTATTGAAAGTAATTTATTGTTTGACGTTTAGTTAGTTGTTTTGGATTTAGTTAGTAGTGAGGAGATGTAAAATGTGTGTGAAAAAAATAGAAATAAAGTTTAAATTTTAATTTTAAATTTTAATAGAAAATTAAAAAAATAAAATTAACATATAAATATTTGTACTATGTGTGTATATATTTTGAAATTTGGGGTGGATTACTATTTATACTTTTTTTAGATTGAAGGAGGATAGGACAAGTGTACTGTTTACATTGATAATAGTGACATACAACCCATTTTAGTAAAAAGATGAAAAAAGATGAGACATAACCAACAAGTTATTACAACTAAGTACGAAGAACAAGTAACATTCCCATAACAATTACAACCTATCAACATTCATCAACCACAAATAATTGGATCTGCCAACCACAAATAATTGAATATGCCCGTTTAAATTTAGTAAATACTATTAACTGATTAAAGAAATTGGAAAACTTTGTTGCATATGAATACTTGACTGCACAAAGGCCCTTTGTCTATCGCTTTCTCATACCAACCAAATAAAGTATGAGATAAAAAGAGACAACATCAAGATAATGAATAGCTGATTTATAGTTGAGAAAGAGACAAACTGTTATCAAGTGACAAAATACGAAAATGCTAAATAGTTGACAAAGTATGACCATCTCCATTGGAAATTAATGTGCACGTTCTGTACTTTGTCTCTGAACGTTACACATTTCAAATCGACGACCACGGCTCACTAAGAAATTAATGTGAAAGCATCCATAATGACAACCCACTACTGACTACGAAATTAACGTGAAATCATCCATGACGACAACCCGTCAATCTAATTTACAAATTGCACACGTTTTAAACACAAATCTTAATTTGTTTTGATATATCATATCAAATGGTAAATTCGATTATAAACAAAGCGGATAATTAGTATATTAAATTATGAGAAATCAAGTTTTTCATTACATATACACATTTATAATTCAGTAGATGCGTTATGGTAAATTCGATCAGAAATTTTAAACAAAGCGGATCATTCGTATATAAAATGTTGAGAAATTAAGTTTTTCATAGATGTGTTACGTTTTAAATTACATTAAATCAGTATAGATGTGTTACGTTTTAAATTAGTATAAACAAAGCGGATCATTCGGATCATTATTATATTAAATTATATTAAATTGTGAGAAATCAAGTTTTTCATTACATATACACATTTATAATTCAGTAGATGCGGTATGGTAAATTCGATCCGAAATTTTAAAACAAAGCTGATCATTCGGATATAAAATGACGAGAAATCAAGTCTTTCATTACCAATACATCAGATGTGTTATGTTTTAAATTAAATCAGCATAAATCTATCTCCAGGGTATCTACCTTTAGAGGTAAAAAGAGATCAAAGTTTTTTAAATGTAATTTTTTTTAAAGTATAAATGTTTAGAAAAGGTTTTAATTTATTTTATTTGTATAATTTTATATTAAATGTTTTAGAAAGGATTTTAATTTATCTTATTTATATAATTTTATATATATGATTGTAAATGTTTTAAATTAATTTAAATAAACATATTTATTTTCTTAAATATTTTTTATTTAAAAGCACATCTAATCTCCGGAATAAATATGGAACATCCTCCCGGGACTAGTATGTAGAATACTGCTCTTCTAACCATTATCGAAAATTTGAATATTAAAATAATGAAAATTAATTTGTCATAATAATTATCATATCTTCTAATCACCAAACCAAATTATAACTTTATTTCTGTGATTAAGATGAATGCATCGTATTGATGTGTAATCCATGTCGTCTCGGTGTGAACGGGGATATCAAAACTACGGCGGAGAACATTAATATCTGTAAACCGACATGGACCGACTCTCCTCCCTTCTGTTGCTTTCTTTTTCTAATAAATCAAATCTTGTCCCTTCAATCGCTTTCTTCTTCTAATGAACCAAATCTCCTCCTTTCAATATGTTTATTTTTCTACTAAATTATAATTGTAAACTGACATGGACCGACTCTCCTCCCTTCTGTCGCTTTCTTTGTCTAATAAATCAAATCTCGTCCCTTCAATCGCTTTCTTCTTCTAATGAACCAAATCGCCTCCTTTCAATCTGTTTATTTTTCTACTAAATTATAATAGCTGACTATGATTTTCACGACTTTTCCTCTACACTTGACAATTCTAACCTTCCTCTCTTATGGATGCTTTTCATTTGCTATAAATACGACGTTCCCCGCAGTGCATTCGCATTAATCCATGGTGTTTGAACAACTGTGGGTCGAGAAACATCAAAAAAAAAAGAGGGTAAGCAATACTAGTGGAAGCCCTGGAAATATAATTATTCTAAGGGAAAGGGAAAGCAATACTAATTTGTAATGCTAACCGAACTGATTTCGTGTGGAGTCGTTTTGCAGATGAGCAACATTCTGCCCACATCTGGATGCGCTGCTTGTAAGATGCAGAGAAAGAAATGCACAGAGAATTGCGTGCTAGCGCCATATTTTCCACGGGAAGATCAGGACAAGTTCCTGTTGGTACACAGAGTTTTCGGAAAAGCAAATGTCAGAAAATTAGTACAGGTTTGTTCAATTGCTTTACTACTTGTAATCTCAGCTGGTCATACTGATTTTCCATGTCTGAGATTATTAGTGTTAATAGTATCTTCTGTGACAGGACCTTCCGGTGGAGCAGAGAGGTGAGGCAGTGAGCAGCATAGTGTACGAAGCGCGAGAAAGAGTAAGAGATCCTGTTCATGGCTGTTTTGGAGTAATCAACGATCTCGACAAGAAAGTAGAAGAGCTGCAAACGAAATTGGCAGCAGCAGAAGCAGAGCTGCAGGCTATAAACATGAGTCTGCAACAAGTTAATATGTCAACCCTTTATCATGAAGGTTCGGCTGCACATCAGTTTTACAACGCTTCACTGCATGGTTTAGACGACGATGTTGATCCTCTGCAGCTATGGGAGCCACTCTGGACATAAACATTAACGATTCACCGTTGCTTAATTCGACCATTGTCTGAACGTGAACGAAAAATTATGACGTTCATCGTTCAAAAATAAATAAATAGTAGTTTCCTTTTTTAATAGTTTGAAAATTCTCAGGATTAACGTTACACAGGCCTGCAACTTCATTGGATATATTTTGAGTTATTTAAAAAAAATCTATGATTCATAGATATTTGTGATGAAATGAATTCTAAATTCAAGAGAGGAAACCACATTATACGATGGATTTAAATTTGAATTCCATAACGTTGTGTGGCATGTAGTTTGATAAATCAATATTGAACTTAATAGACATTAATAAATAATAATTATTATCATCATATTAATGTTTCAATATTTTAATATATTTTCATTTTTATTTATTTTTATATTTATTCTAATTATTAATTATATACGTTTTATCTATATTTTTTATTATTTATATTTTTTAATAAATGTTTATTTATAAGTGTTTTTTATATCTTTATTAATTACTTAGTAATTACTAAATGATTAGTTTGCTTAGTAATTACTAAATGATTAGTTTGAAATATATGGCCAAATTGCCTTTTAAATTTTCATAAGCAATGGTAACATTGTATCCCTTCACAATTGATGAGTTTAGAGAAAGTTCAAGGTCATTTATTAGAAAATTTAGCCATATTCTAATAATTAATCATAATTTTATATTTTTATTTTTATTTTCTAATTATAAATTAATTTTAATTATTTAGTATTCATTTTGTAAAAATTTGGTATAGATAATCAAAATTTGTTATCCCATTCTCAAATATTTGCAATTATAGAAGTGTGAGGAATGAGGGTTGGGAAGGAGGAGGTGTACAGTAGTAAGGTATGTGTGGGAAATTGACCTTCAATGAAGTGTTAGAAAATTGAAAATATGAGAAAATCATATAACAATACAAAACATGCATAGAATGAGCTATTCTAGTCTTCTAATTTACCAAGCAACAAAGAATATGAACAAAAATGAGATAAGAAATAAGAAAAGATATAATAATGATAATCTTGTAGACACACTATGTGTGTTGTTGTGAAGATGGAGTGTGATGTGTGGGAGCTCTCTATTGTAATATCACAAATTATTGATGAATAATTAGAAGACAACCTTCCCATTGATATTTCCCCATTTGGGGTTTTACCACATAGTCTGGTGTTCTCTTTTCTCCTTGTTCTTGCTATTTGATTATTAAAATGTCATAACTAGCATTGGAAAGCAAAATCAAACAAAATAACCCTTAATATTATCATATCGAGTTATCCCACATTTATAATGGAGAAAAATTTACTCATTTTACCATTGATTATATAAAGAGGTGGAAAATCATTTGTCCCACTTGTATTTTGTGATGTTATTCTTTCAAACCTCTTGGTATATATAAATAGCCTTTGTAATACTCTCGGGATAACATATCTGGAGTGGAACTCAAGTTGTAATGTTGGAGATATTTCCCTTCCCATTTTACCATGTATATTATTTGGTGTTCCCTTGTCTATTCTCTTATCTCTAGAATGAATAGCTCATGCTATGCATGTTTTGTATTGTTGTATGATTTTCTCATATTTTCAATTTTCTAACATAAAACACTTACAATGCTAAAATGATTCACCTCTATTAAAAACAAGAGTTAGAAAAGTTTAAATAGTGATTGAAAATTTTGTGATAATTATAAGATATTTACATTGCTAGACACTCTCATCTAGTCTTTCTTTAGCTAAACTATGCCAATAAGTTATTATTGCAGTGAAAAAATTTAACACAATCAAATCCGTTCATATCCTTCTCCCACTCATCTTGGAGGTGAACAAACAAGATAATGTTGGGGTCACTCATTCTGTGGATAAAAAGTGGGTGCATGATAGCATTCTCTACCTATCCTCCACCATGAATGACATTAAAGGGATTGCACAACTTCATCACATGTGTCTAAACATCCAAACGATGGAAAGGAATTCCATTAAACAAAATAATTTCAGCCCAATGATATTAACTCCATCCTCTGAGGATGTTAAAAGTTGTAGAATTGTGGTGATAAATCCAATATGTGGGATGAATTTGAGAATTGTAAGATTAATCAAGATCGAAAGGGAGACTACAAGTCTTTTCTGCGAGGTGGGGTCAAGTTTGGTTCCCCAACTAGGTCATCATCGTTGTTTACAAAGGGAATCAAGTAGAGATGGCACATGTTTGTAGGGATAATAGTGGTCCATAACAACCTTCCTCCTACTTTTATGGGATTGTATTTTCCCATCATTATGGACACCGTTTTGCGTTGTTCCTCAAGCAAGCTACTTGGTGCCTCCATGGTTATTCCTAATGTCCATCCTACTCATGTTGTTGGAGCCCGACTAAATAATTATAACACCTTTTTTAAGTGGAAATAGAATGAGAAGGACCAACAACACAACTGAACCTAAACACCAATGCTTGCTCTAGGATTAGATAATTTGTTTGTTTTTAATTTTTGTTTCTATCATGTATTATTGTTTTGTACTTTTACTAGGATAGTGTGTTGGGAAGTACACCTTCATTTCTGTAGTTAGATATTTTTGAACAAATAGCTATAACCATTTTTGAATAAAAAATATGTAATAGAGGACTCAAAGGTGAGGCCCTTATTCCTACCTCCAATTTTACAACTTTAGTTGTACAATTCAATCGTGATGATTTTAATACAAACCCTTAATTATAACTATAAAAAAATATTTATAATTATACCAAAAGTTATATATTTAGTAATTTAAATACTCCTTGTATGCACTCATATAGTATTTGTCATATTTCTAGGGTGATCCCTCATGGAAAAGGTATGTTATTAGATGTGCATTAAATAAATAGTATTTTCAAACCACTTTCTGGATCATGAGTATATTGCATATAGTTTGTATGCCCATTGACTATATTGTTGTAGAGAAATTTGATATGTAATGCTCATATGATTCTACAAAAGTCGTTTACCAATTACTAAACATATATTTACCATATGTCTTAATCAACAAATCTATAAATAAAGATCAATCTAAAATTACTAAACATATATTTACCATATGTCTTAATCAACAAATCTATAAATAAAGATCAATCTAAAGCTTTGTTTGTGAATTTGTGTTGTAAGTGTGGTCTTTAGTGAATGTCATGTGTTGTATATTTATCTAGTCTCAAAGTCTACCTGGGGGTTTTGACAACTATGCATGGCACACAAGCCTTATAAGCAATAGTTAGGCCTTAAAGTCATTGATTTTCTAAGATCAATCTTACATTGGGTAATGGGACCCATCCATTGTTTACGAAACCTTGAAATGGTGCTGAAGTCCCACTCATATGCCAAATTTTCAATCTCTAATGCTTGTGTGGTGTCTTAGGTCCCTAATAAAAACCATCATGGTTTGTTCTTCAATTTTGGACGGTAACCATTCTTGTTTCCCAAAAGAGTCATATTTTGTGTGCGAAGCCTTGAAATTATCTCCATATCCCACATATGTTGTTTCCATGGACCTATGTATGGCCCATGAATCCTAAAAGAAACTCTTAGGGAATAGGAGCATCATTTCTTGACCCCAAACCATGCTTGAACCTGTATGCACATCACTACTACACAAAACCTCAAAATGGAGTCCCAATTCCACTCAAAGACTAAATATTTTCTCTGTAGGGTATAAGTGGTGATTTGAGGGCTTGTGCATGTCCCATTATGCCTAAAAGCAATAATGAGGGCCTAAGTCACTAGATTCTAGCCTAAACCATGGCATAGGCTCTAGGACCCGTCCATGCTTCATGAAGTGGGTGAAAACATGAAGTTGGGTAACCATTTTTTCTTGTATTTTGACAAACAAAACTACAAAATTTTATATTTTTCAACTTCAACCCCTTTAAACTCATATCTCCCTCAGGAATTTCACCTTGAAGTAAAAAAAATGTTTTAGATAGATGAATTAGCTTCGCACTCATATTTTTTTTTTAATTATCGACATATAGTGGGACAAATTTGGTCCTCACCAATGGAATATACTTGAAAATTGTAAGTATGGATAATGAGTGACTTGCATGAGCACTAGTTTTTTGAGATATGGTTATTCATTTTAGGGAAAAAAATGTATGTTGACAATCTCGACGCGATGCACTTGTGGATGGACTATATTTTGAGGTTTTTTAGACTTGGGATCTATTTTTTATTATTTATCAAAATAGCATATGTCTAGAAAATGGTGCCTTATCGACACATGTTGGTGAGGTTCAATTTTCTTTTTAGTGTGACTCTTATTGAAAAAACTAAAAGTACCATTTTGAAGAGGAAAGGGCAAGGTTGAAGATCTCTGTGAATATTTCAAATTTTTTGGTGTTGTCTTTGTTATGATATTGAATTTTCATTTTTGGTGATTTTTAGAACGATAAAATTCTTAAGGGATAAGGTTTAGAAAAACAATATTAATAAATAGAAATTCTAAATGAAATGAAACAATTCTTATATCATTGGAAACAAGATTCAAATATGAATCCATTGGTACCAAGTCCGATAGATAATCTTTAAAATTTGAAGGGGACCTTACTGAAGTTGCAGGTTCTGGAGAGATATAGTGGATTTTCACGGGTTTTGTTGACCACGAACTCTCAACCGAGAAAATATCTTCCAAAATCTCGGTCGAGAGTTTAGTTCAAACTCTCAGTCGATAGATTTTTTTAAAATATGGAGTTGTGATTGGTTCAAATTCTCGGTCGAGCGTTCAAACTCTCACAAACTCTTGGCCTAGAGTTTGAAATTGACTTATTTTCACATGTTTATCCATGCGCACAATTGTTTTCCTCTCCATTCTTAAAAAAAGAGTTACCCAACTTTACATTTTCACCCAAGTGTCAAAGTGGTACTTAGGTTTACTTTATAGGCCAATGATTTTATTTGTTGGGCCTATTTGGTGGTTTCAACCCCTACAGTCCCATAACATAATAGTTTAAACAAATAATTCCAATGCTCCATGACCACTACTTTATCCCACTCATGATAGATCCTCTTGAAGCAACAATGAACTAATCAAATCTAGTAAACAAAGTGGGCTGTTCAAGAGGGAAGGTGTTATTTGACTTCATAAGACCTAGAAGTGGGTTTGAGGGCCAAAGTGCCTAGTTTTCAACCCTAAACCATGAGACCAATCTTAGTGTCAAACATTTAATGGTTGATGTATTCCACTTGTAAGAGAAATATTCCCTCTACATGACTTATATGTTGTTCTAGGGCCCTATTCTTGGGCCATGATCTCTAGAAGAAATTTTTAGGACTTAAGAGCTTGGATTTTGGCCCCAAAGTATGTCCTTGATCTCAATACCACTACTATAGTACCATGCTCATTTTATAAACCCTCCTTATCACCACTCTATAAAAAGATAATAAAATAACATGATTTCAATAAAATAAAATTAAAAAGATAACATTTATATATGCAATAAAAAACATGTTAAGTGTTAAACATTTTTCAATACCATTTGATCCCTATGAGTCACCCTCATCATCATCTATCTATAAAAATACAATATATTTCAACTAATGAATGAGTAATTCCAAATACATATAAGTTAAAAAATAATCACCATGATTAAAAATTAATTACGAGCCCTCGCACGAAGTTGAGGGACCCTTTAGGTGCAATTGTGCATTGGCAAAACATTCTAGAATTGTGAAAATTAAAAATGCGAGTGTGTTACTTAGAACTAGGCATGGGAAGAATCTGACCATGGCATGTCAATTAACATGTAGGATAGGATTCGAAAACACGTGCGCATTATAGTGATACATAACACGTACGCATTATGTATCACTATAAGACGCGTGCATTTTGGTTAATATAACCAAAAAAATAAATAGCCCATGGACCACAGCACTGTTTTACCCACTGTTTTCTCAAAACTGGAATGCTCGAGCGATTTCGGCTTGCAAAAACGCATTGGAGAAGATCAACAAGGGAGATTTCATCTTGCAAGGAGGATTGGAAAGGTAAGCATCCAAATCCTTGCCTCATTTCATCATTAAAAATATAAATTTTTATGTTGCCCTAAATTGAAAATCTTTGTAAATGAAATTCCAAAACTAAATATTTTAAAATTTGTTATTTAACGTATGTTAATTCCTCCCTACTATCAATCCCTTAATGAATTTTACATCCACCCAAGCAATAAGGGATTTGAAAAAAAACTAAAATGGAAATTGGAAATTGAATCCCAACACCAATATTTTCTCCACATCTAATTCAAATTGGAAAAAAAAAACCATCCACCATTTGGCTATGAGGAGGAAATATGGACTATAACATAGGCTTGGTTTCTAGACTTGACTCAACCAAACCCTATGTTTTTTTCCCACACATTCTTTTACCCTAAAAATGTCCAACCAATGCTTGTGAAGCCAACCCAATGGCATGATGTATTTTACATCATCCCCCAAACCCCAAGGGACTAGGTTCCCCTCCTTTGCAGACACACCACTTACTTTGTTGCTAAGATGAACTACCACATATTGTTTGAACTCCTTAACCACCAAGATGTTAGACACAATGGCTCATTGATAGGGGGGGTGAATAAGTGAGCTTGCACTTATTAACAATTTCAACTTCTTATCTCAAATATTATATCATTAATTACAAATTCACTTCAATATCATATTCATCAATAAACTATATCACATGTCATTCATTAAGCAAAACACATTATCATCAACACATTACAAGAGACAAGATATAAGCTTTGTAAACTTTTTATAATTGGAGACTTTAATCTCCAAAATGGGCTACAACCCAAAGTGGCACCAACCACAAGATAATTATGTCAGTTGCAACTGATTGGGATGCACCAACACCCCAACAACCATAGATTTACAAATAATATTTCAGACTCTTCTTAAGTCTGCGGATTACATACATCATCAACCAGAATCCCTTGTTTGTTTCCAAAGCGCTTCATCATTCTCATCAAGCACTCATTATTCAATATAAATTCATTATGTCCATTAGCAAATATCACCAATCAGATCACATCTTCATTCTGTCATCATTATTCATGTCATATCAATATGTTGCCATATCTCCATTCATACACTTTACACTGTCCATATGCACATCACAACATTCTGCCCATATCATCAATCATCTCTTCATCATTCTACCAGCATGTCTTCATTATGTCCATTAATAGGCTGCCTCAGTTTAACCCAGAATAAAAGATAGAAAGAAAGATTGTTTTACTGCTCCACTTGCTGCTACTCCTTCACCAAAAACTGTCATCATCTTCTTGACCCCCTAGATCTGAGCTCTCCTCTATCTCCCGAATTTTCCCCCTAATTCTCCACACTCACCACACAAAAAACAAAACCATCTTGTTCTTCATTTATAGTTCTCCTTTCCATGTATTTAGGAGGCCGACTTGTCTTTTTGCATTTATTAATTCAAACCTTTCCATGTATTTAGGAACTCGACTTGTCCTTTTGCTTTTATTAATTCAAATAAGTCAAATGATATTTTTATTTCCATGTTATCCTTAACCAATAAAAATACATATCTTTGCCACATCATCATGGTCTTTATTCCCGCATGGTCTCCACCCTTATGCCCGCAGGGACCCATAATGTATGCCTGCAATGGTCATATGAAATGATATTTGTGTTTGTAATGTATGCCCGAGATGATATTTATGTTTGTAATGTATTCGTTCTTGCACAAAGTTTGTACATTTTTCATTTTTGAGAGATGTCATTATAGCACATGTATACCTTTCTAATGATTTGTTTTTTTATTTTTTGATTGTAGTGATGACCATGGATGAACACTCAGACATCCAAAGAGAAATTCAGAGGCTCAGAGAAATTCAAGCCTCAATTACTATTGTTGATGATAGGCATCTTATGCTTGCATCCAATTTGGATGCAATGATAGAGACCTTTAGTAGGTGTAATGGTGCACTGCAAGATATTTCCACATTTAGAGAAATAAATAGGAAACAATATGAGCATGGACTTAGCTACAAAGAAGTTAAGAAGTTTAAAATATCAAAACGACATATCTTTTCCCTCTTTAGAGATCCACGGACGAGTGAAATCCCAAATGCAAACAAAAGGCACATTTCTATCGAGTGGTGTACATATCAACCATTCATAGATAACTAGATAGACCGATCGTACATGGTGTTTGATGCACCACCACACAACAACAGGGAAATGCTTCTATATTTTATGAGAAAGATGTACACAAAATTTGTGATGGGGAAGCATGTTAACTATTTTGATATCTTGGAGCACCAGGGCATTGGGATGGGGATGCCTCAGCAACATCCCAATGCGAGGCACATAGATCCCAATATCCCAGTAGCTCCACCTCGTAGGCAGCTACCCAGGCTAGATGTGCCGCCTGCACATCAGTTGGTCCCAAAGACACAAGAGTCATTCCTACTGTTGGAACAGGCGATTTTTTTCCATAGCACATACTTCAAGGTACGTACCAGGCAGGTCCATCAGAGCCACCACCTGTTGGTGGGGTAGATCCACCACTTTCTAGTGGTCGAGGAGCATCTAGTAGTGGCACTAGACCTTCACATCATGAGCATGGCCGAGAGCGCCACCCATGCATAGTATGCGGCCATCCTTGATTTGGTCCTATCCAAACAGATGATACCTTTATTGGGTATTTTACACATGTAAGTAAGTGGTTAACAATTTAGTTTCATTTGTAAATTATTTTTCCTTACTATACACACATATATATAGATTGCTAATATTTTTAATGATTATAAAACTTGTAGTTGCTACAAGAAGGGAGCGAGGCTGAAGACCTTTGCACTGATGATGCCAAGCATATTCTAGAGGCTCATACACCAACACCGTCCGATGTAGATGATGTTGTCATACTTTTAGTGACAACAACTTACAGCGAGGTAACTATTTCAACATGACATTATTTTAATACATGAGTAAATCCAGTTAACAATTTAGTGTCATTTGTAAATTATTTTTCCTTACTATACACATATATAGATTGCTAATATTTTTAATGATTTTAAAACTTGTAGCTGCTATAAGAAGGGCATGAGGCGAAAGAGGCTCATGCGCCAGCACCGTCCGATATAGAAGATGTTGTCATACTTAAAATTGCAAAAAATCACAATGAGATAACTATTTCAACATGAAATTATTTTAATAGATGAGTAAATTCAGTTAACAATTTAGTGTCATTTGTAAATTATTTTTCCTTACTATACACATATATAGATTGATAATAATTTTAATGATTTTAAAACTTGTAGTTGCTACCAGAAGGGCATGAGGGGCAAGAGGCTCATGCACCAGCACCGTCCGATGTAGATGATGTTGGCATACTTTCAGCGACAACTCACGCTGAGGTAACTATTTCAACATGACATTATTTTAATACATGAGTAAATCCAGTTAACAGTTTAGTGTCATTTGTAAATTATTTTTCCTTACTATACACATATATAGATTACTAATTTTTTTAATGATTTTAAAACTTGTAGTTTCTACCAGAAGTGCATGAGGGGCAAGAGGCTCATGCACCAACACCTTTTGAGTTACAAGATGTTGTCATACCTTCAGGGACAACATCTCACGCTGAGGTAACTATTTCAACATGACATTATTTCAATACATGTTAGTTTGTTATCACATGTTACTTAATTAATGCTACACGATCTAATATTTACAATTTTCTAAATTGTAGGTTGTAGATCCCCATCATAGGGAAATGATTTCATCTAGTGAGCTCCCCCTGGTGGGAATACAACCGATAGCTTTCCCATGGAGACACAACAGACGACAGACCATTTCTTAGAATTGATTGAAGTGTACAGTACATCGTTATGTATTTCATCATTGTCAGTTTGTTAATACATGCTATTTCATTAAAATGCATTTCTAACTACGTCAGTATTGGTGATTGTAGCCACCAGCCTCTATACATCCGAGGCTGTCAGCAAATGGATCTCCTCGTAGTCCAAATGTGCAAAAGGGACAAGTGTATAAGAGAGGATACACTCCTATAAAGGGTGTGGATGTCCTCTATAGAAGACACGCGAGAGATCCATCTACCCCTGACCTAACAAGGGTCATTGATGCTACAGTTAGTGCCGCATCTACAATATCCACAAGTCATACAGAGGTAACTATTTCAACAATCACAATGCATAGTATTTAACCATGTTCCTATATTGGTTATTCATGCATGTCTAACTATTTCCCCATTTGGTGATTGTAGCCATTAGCGGCAGAAGTGCCCGGCCCCTTTGCTCAATCTATGGTTCTGACCAGGTCTCCTCTTGTGGTGAGATGTTCATTAATGACTAAGTTTTTTTATTCAATTTACCCAAATATGTTTATCAATGTTGAATTAATTGAGATGTGATCTTTTATTTGCAAAGCATAACTATAGAGAGGCCTTCCATGAGCACACCGCTCACATCTATACCCCATGAGGATTTGGTGAGTGTTTGTCATTAATAATTTGGCCATAAGTTAATTTTTTAAGTTTGTTAATGGTAGGTTATTAGTGCAATTATTTGATAAAAATAATAAATTTTTTGTGCAAACTCCTGAGATGCAGAGCAATCCCATGGAGATGGTCGATAGAGGAAAGTCAGGGGAAAACAAGTGAAAGATTGATTTTTGATGTTGCATAGTCTTGTATATATGTATTTTTACATGTACATGTACACATTATTGTACTTAGGGATACATGTACATTGACAGGTCATTTGAGGGCCAGTTACTTTGCCATATTTTGTATTACAAACATTTGACTATCAATGCATGATACAATATATTCCATATTTTCTCTTGAGTTTACACTTGTGCTTGTGATGATTTATCTCTTCCACAAATTGATAAATTATGCTATTGAAATTTATATAATTACATTTTAAGCAATAATTATTCTCTTACATTTATTGCATTGATCAAGTAACATCTCACCATTGTGTTATGAAAACAATATCTTAATGAAAAAAACTAATAATATCTTTCAACAATTCAATGAACTTAGCACATGCATGATAATTTGATATCTGATTTAAAATTGTGTTTTTTGTCAACTCCAAGGGTTCATGCCCATTGATCAGGACTATGGTTGCAAGGAAAAAACAAAAGTTAACAAAATAAGTCAAAAAATGTTTGAATAACCTCTGTCATAATAGTAACATGCTACGCATATCATCAATGTAATCCTATGACATTTTCAGAAACTAAGAGGAAGTCTAATAGATGCTACACATTTCATCAATGCTACCGTATTTCATCAAACGATACGTACATGAGCATCTATGCAGTTCATTTGAAGTGTGCCTACTTTAGCGTGCTAAAAAAAATGGCATAGTAACAAGTACAATTCCAAGGAATGCATAACTAAAGTGTAATAAAATTCATTGGGCCTTCATGTACATATGGTCAAATATATGTAACAAATATACCCTAGTTTGTTCAAATATGCTAACCAATAGTTGGTCATGAATTCACTCTCATAAAATCGTTGAAGATATAAACCCTATCCTTACTAAACCCTAGTATGTAAGACCTTGGTTTGTGCTTTACCTCTTTCATATGTCAATTTTCCACTTGTCATAATGCAAAAGTAATCATACAGAATCCATGGAAAATGAAATACCTAACTAGTTTAATGATATTCCTTAATAATGTTGTTTTGATGAAGGAAAATAAGATGTTCATGGTCCTATGTTTGTAAAAAGGATGGATTATCCTCACATGAAAACTTATTTAAAATCGAATGTTCCTGATTGATATAAAAGATGATGTAATGGTTGTTCACTGTGATTTGGAAAGTATTCCCCCGTCATCGATGAAACATTGCCTCCATTGCCTCCATTTTTTATTTGGAACTTTGAATTCTTAAAAATGACATTAATTACTCAAAATCAAAATATAGTGGAACACTAAGGAGTTGTTAAATGACGTGGCACACTAAGGACATTGAAATATACCAAGGGAGAAGTGTGGTAGGTTTGATTTCCAGTCTTTGAATGTGTAGTTCTAGAATCAAAATAAAAAATTTCAAAGTTGACCCCCATGTGCAAAACTGCACACTCCCTTACTAAGAAAAACTCTGGTTTCCAAAATGGACCTACAATATGACACCTGGGCCATGGGACTAGAGGAGAGGGGAACCCCTAACACTATCCCAATGTCCTAAATCCAATGGATTCGACAGTTTGTCGATCCGAACCATAGTCGTCATTCTATGGCTCCTTCCATATCGCATCCAAAAGTCCTTCAGGGACACCTGCTGGATACCTATCGGGGGCATAGAATTCCAACCGTGCAACAAAATGGGGTTCTGGGGAGTCCTTCCAATGTGCCTAGGACGTTTCCAGCTGGGAACGCTAGACATAAGTGCCCGGTCGATGATTTTGCAAATTTGACCCCAATGTGCAAAAATTGCACACTCCCTTACTGAGCAAAACCCTAGTTTGCAAAATGGACCTACAAGATGACACTTGGGCCATGGGACCAGAGGAGAGGGGCACCCATAGCACTATCCCGATGTCCTGAATCCAATGGATTTGACATTTTGTCGATCCAAGCAATGGTATCATTCTATGGCTCATTATGTCTCGCATCCAAAAAGCCTTCAAGGACACCTGTTGGATACCTATCGGGGGCATAGAATTCCAACCGTGCAACAAAACCGGGTTCCAGGGAGTCCTGCAAGTGTGTCTTGGAAGGTTATAGCTAGGAACGCTAGCCATAAGTGCCCGGTCGATGATTTGCAAATTTGAATCCAATGTGCAAAAATTGCACACTCGCTTACTGAGCAAAACCCTAGTTTCCAAAATGGACCTACAAGATCACACCTAGGCCATGGGACCATAGGAGAGGGGCACCCTTAGAACTATCCTGATGTCCTGAATCCAACGGAGTTGATGGTTTGTCAATCCGAGCCTTGGTTGTCATTCTATGGCTCGTTCCGTCTCGCATCCAAAAGGCCTTTAGGGACACCTATTGGATACCTACCGGGGGCATAAAATTCCAACTGTGCAACAAAACTAGGTTTCGGGGAGTCCTGCAAGTGTGTCTAGGAAGGTTAGAGCTAGGAACTCTAGACATAAGTGCCCGGTCGATGATTCTACAAATTTGACCCCAATGTACAAAAATTGCACACTCCCTTACTAAGCAAAACCCTAGTTTCCAAAATGTACCTAGAAGATGACACCTGGGCCATGGGATCAGAGGATAGGGTCACCCCTAGCACTATCCAGATGTCCTGAATCCAATGGATTTGACAGTTTGTCGATCCGAGACACGGTCATCATTCTATGGATCAATCCATCTCGCATCTAAAAGGCCTTCAGGGACACCTGCTGGATACATATCGGGGGCATAGAATTCCAACTGTGCAAAAAAACTGGGTTCCAAGGTGTCCTTCAAGTGTGACTAGGAAGGTTGCAACTGGGAATGCTAGCCATAAGTTCATGGTCGATGATTTTTCAAATTTGACTCCAATGTGCAAAAATTGCACACTCCCTTACTCAACAAAACCCTAGTTTCCAAAATGGACCTACAAGATGACACCTGGGCTATGGGACCAGAGGATAGGGGCACCCCTATCACTATCTTGATGTCATGAATTCAACGAATTCGATGATTTGTCGATCCGAGCCACGGTTGTCATTCTATGGCTTGTTTCGTCTCGCATCCAAAAGGCCTCCAGGGACACCTGCTGGATACCTTCCATGGGCATAGAATTTCAACTGTGCAACAAAACCGGGTTCTGGGGAGTCCTGCAAGTGTTTCTAAAAATTTTCCAGCTAGTAACACTAGCCATAAGTGCCTGTTCGATGATTTTACAAATTTGACCCCAATGTGCAAAATTGCACACTACCTTACTGAGAAAAACCCTAGTTTCCAAAATGGACCTACAAGATGACACCTGTTCCATGGGACCATAGGAAAGGGGCACCCTTAACACTATCCCGATTTCTCAAATCCAAAGGAGTCTACAGTTTTCCAATTCGAGCCACGGTCATCATTATATGGCTCATTCCGTCTTGCATCCAAAAGGCCTTCACGGACACCTGTTGGATACCTACCGGGGGCATAGAATTCCAATCGTGCAACAAAACTGGGTTCTGAGGAGTCCTGCATGTGTGTCTAGGAATTTTCTAGCTAGGAACACTAGCCGTAAGTGCCCGGTCGATGATTTTGCAAATTTTACCCCAATGTGTGAAAATTTCACACTCCCTTACCGAGCAAAACCCTAGTTTCCAAAATGGACTTACAAGATCACACCTGGGCCATGGCACTAGAGGAGAGGGGAACCCCTAGCACTATCTTGATATCCTGAATGTAACAGAGTTGATGGTTTGTCGATTTCATCCACGGTCATCAGTCTATGGCTCATTCTGTCTCGCATCCAAAAGGCCTTCACGGACACCTGTTGGATACTGACCGTGGGCATAGAATTCCAACCATGCAACAAAACCGAGTTTTGGGGAGTCCTCCAAGTGTGTCTAGGAAGGTTCTAGCTGGGAATGCTATCCATAAGTTCTCGATCGATGATTTTGCAAATTTGACCCCAATGTGCAAAAATTGCACACTCCCTTACTGATCAAAACCCTAGTTTACAAAATTGACCTACAAGATGACACCTGGGCCATGGGACCAAAGGAGAGGGGCACCCTTAGAACTATCCCGATGTCTTGAATCCAACGGATTCAACGGTTTGTCTATCCAAGCCACGGTCGTCACTCTATGGCTTGTTTCGTCTCGCATCCAAAAGGCCTTCAGGGAGACGTGCTTGATACCTACCAGGGCCATAGAATTCCAGCCGTGCAACAAAACTAGGTTCCAGCGATTCTAGAAAGTGTTTCTAGCAAGGTTCCAGCTGCGAAGGCTAGCCATAAGTGCTCGGTCGATGATTTTTCAAATTTGACCCCAATGTGCAAAAATTGCACACTTCCTTATTGGGAAAAACCCTAGTTTCCGAAATGGACCTACAAGATGACACGTTTGCCATGGGATTGGAGGAGAGGGGCACCCCTAGCACTATTCTGATGTCCTAAATCCAATGGATTCGATGGTTTGTCGATTCGAGCCACAGTCTTCATTCCATGGCTTATTCTATCTCGCATCCAAAAGGTCTTCAGGGACACCTGCTTGATACCTACCGGGGGCATAGAATTCCAACCATGCAATAAAACTGGGTTCTGGGGAGTCTTGCAAGTGTGTCTAGGAAGGTTCCATCTGGGAACGCTAGCCATAAGTGCTCGGTCGATGATTTTGCAAATTTGACTCCAATGTGCAAAATTTGCACACTACCATACTCAGCAAAACCCTAGTTTCCAAAATGGACCTACAAGATGACACCTAGGCCATGGAACTGGAGGAGAGGGGCACCCATAGCACTATCCTGATATCTTGAATCCAACAGAGTTGAAGGTTTGTCGATCTGGGCCACAGTCATCATTCTATGGCTCGTTCTGTCTCACATCCAAAAGGCCTTTAGGGACACCCGCTGGATACCTATTAGAGGCATAGAACTCCAACAGTGCAACAAAACCGGGTTTTCGAGTGTCCTGTAAGTGTGTCTAGGAAGGTTCCAGCTAGTAATGCTATCAATAAGTACCTGGTCGATGATTTTGTAAATTTGACCCCAATGTGCAAAAATTGCACACTCCCATACTCAACAAAACCCTAGTTTCCAAAATGGACCTACAAGATGACACTTGGGACATGGGACCAGAGAAGAGTGGTACCCAAAGCACTATCCCGATGTCCTAAATCCAACAGAGTCGACGGTTTTTCGATCCGAGCGATGGTCATCATTCTATGGGTTGTTCCATCTTGCATCCAAAAGGCCTTCAGGGACACCTGTTGGATGCCTACCAGGGCCATAGAGTTCCAACTGTGCAGCAAAATCAATTTCCAGGGAGTCCTACAAGTGTGCCTCGGAAGGTTCCAACTGGGAACGCTAGCCATAAGTGCATGGTCAATGATTTTGCAAATTTGACTCGAATGTGAAAAAATTGCACACTCCCTTACTGAGCAAAACCCTAGTTTCCAAATGGACCTACAAGATGACACCTGGGCCATGGGACCGAGGGAGAGGGGTACCCCTAGCATTATTCCGACGTCCTAAATCCAATGGAGTCGACGGTTTTTCGATCCGAGCCATGGTCGTCATTCCTTGGCTCATTCCGTATCGCATCCAAAAGGCATTCCGGGACACCTATTGGATACCTATCGGGGCCATAGAATTCCAACTATGCAACAAAACTGGGTTCCGGGGAGTCCTGCAAGTTTAT
Organism: Larix kaempferi; assembly: GCA_027924585.1. NCBI lineage: Eukaryota > Viridiplantae > Streptophyta > Pinopsida > Pinales > Pinaceae > Larix > Larix kaempferi. The sequence continues at coordinate 56,210,746 of BSBM01000456.1, read as the reverse complement.
CTAGGAAGGTTCTAGCTGGAAACGCTAGCCATAAGTCCTCGGTCAATGATTTTTCAAATTTGACCCACATGTGCAAAAATTGCACACTCCCTTATAGAGTAAAACCCTAGTTTCCAAAATAAAATAAAGATTCAAATGACTCAATTAGTATCATAGATTAACCAACAACTATTGCTTTAGATAGCTTCATTTAGTGACAAGCCTAATTTGACTGCCATAGAATTAGATAGCTTCATTTAGTCACGGGCGTAATTTGACTTCCATAGAGTAACCATCAATGAACGCATTCGATAGCTTCATTGACTCCATTAAAATTAAATTGGACATGACATGAATGATTTAAATTCAACACCTTAGGTAGCTTCATTTCATTCAATGATGGGCCTAATTTTGCGGGAGCATTGGAACCTAGACTCCATTTAAATTCAATTGGACATGACATGAATGATAAAATTCAATTCATATGATGCATACTGTTGTAGAGATTTATTCCTACGGATAGAAAGAATCCCTCTTAGGATAAAGCAGGATGAACTAACTCTATACTAAGACAAAAGTGAAACAAATGCGATCTTGGATCCTACATTAAACAAATCTTTCAAGATTTTAGTATTGAATAAAGTGAGAGAAGATGACTGAACTTTCACTCTGATTTTTGTCCTGCTTGTAGCCTGGATCTCGAAGTCCTCGCGATGAACCTGTTAAGATCAGACAATATACAAGCATATACAATTCTCCATTGAATTACAAGTTAGAAACCATATCTAGCTAGATACAAATCATGTAATTGAAACATAATCAACACACACGAATTGGGAAACAAGATAAGTTATTTTATTAGAAACCTAATAGTGCTTACAATGTTTGCTTGATGTCCAAGCCAGCTTTCAGCTCCAAGTTCCTCCTCTAGCTATCTCTGCAAAAGTCTCAAGATCATAGGTTGGATGCCCCAAAAGTCCTCCCCTTTGGCTCATGGAAGGCCTCTCCTTTATAGTGCTTGGAAGGACTAACCAAAAGGAGAGTAAGATGGATGTAATGATTTTTTGGTGGATCATCCCACCCAAACAAGGAGAGGGGGTTGGGATCGAATTAGGGATGATAATCCCAAGAAAATATCTCGAAGGATGAGATCCATAATCCGTGGAAAAAAGGCTAAAAAGGGATTTTCGAGCCTCTGGGTTTGAGCATAACGCGAAATTATCATGCCCTAGGGTCGGAGCATAGCGTGACAACCCTAATTTTTGCTACCCAACAAGTGTGCAGAGTGCAAAAATCTATGCAGATGAGGTCAGCTGTGGTGACACGTGGCAGATAAGGTGATATCTTCAGCGTTCAATCAATGTATTTTTCTCCTGGGTGTCTAGATGAGACCAAGGAGGGTACCAATAATGTATGATGATCATTAGGGAGAAGCATCGTTAGGTCACATGGTATAAGGAAGCGACACTAGGGCTTAATGTGTAACTTTGAGGTATAACAAATTCCCCCTAAAGTGTGAGGTCAGAAGATACTGATGGCTGAAAGACTTTAGAAGTAAAATTCATGGAGATAGCATCAAGGGAAGCAACAAGGAGCTGAAACATAAACAAGATGTCAAAACTACCACCGAGGCAGGTATACCCATGCTCGAATCAACTGACTCAAAGCATGGCTGCCGACCAATACATTGCAGATCCATGAGTACTGAGGTGATATAGACTGTAGACAAATCAAGGCTATTGTGAACAATCGTAGATCCATGAGACAATAATGACACAACCACGACCAATACATAAGTGGATCTATGTGACAATACAATAATGAGGTTAGCCACGTTACCGTAATGATTAATATGTGGAGACCTGCTCAATAATCGCCATCACAACCTCGACGTAAACAAGATCGAAATGTGTTCAGGGTCTTCTACCCAATCCCAAAATGATACGAATCTAGCTAGGTGATTACAAGGTGTTGAAGTCGAACATGGTAGAAACCATTTGATTACCGGTCAATGATGTGAACCATTAACAAATGCAAGGGCAATCACCAATGATGACAATGAAAACCTACTATCGAACACGAGGAAACCTGCCATTGAGGCATGCAGGCACCAAGGTACTGATTGTTGATTCCTAAGCCTGATTCCTGGATAGTGATTTGATGTCGATAGGAATAGACTCGTCGAAGGTGGGCCATGATGAATCCCACATCATCAACATGAAATTAGTATGAGAGAGGTGTGTAACAATGGAACAAAAGGACATGTATTGACACAACGAAATATTTGACATAAGGGATGACTCAAAGCAACACAGACCCTTTGAACATGTAACGACATGAAATAGAACTTAGCAGTAGGGGTTATAGACAATGGAGAACAACCACAATATGAGTGGACTCGTGGCCAAAGAGACAACTCAGGACTATGATCGTAACGTAGTAGGAAAAGATGAATACCCAAAAGAAGACAAGGTGAGGATGCATGCCATGTTCAAAGGTGACGACTGACAAGCAGCCAAAAAGGTAAACTTGTCTCATTTCCCATATTTCCTTGACATGATGGATGAGTACCTATTTGTTGTTTTACGATCTTGAAGAGGATAACAGATGCTTGGTATAGCTCATCTGACAGATGAGTCCAATCTCACATGTTTTACGAACCTGAGAAAGGAGGGGTTCATCCCAAAGTGGGCCCTTTAATGGTAAATTTTCATGAGTCCAAATAAGGAAAAATCGACAGTTTTTCATATTTAGAGAGTCTGAAAAACTTAAAGAAGGCTCCAAAATGTACTTTTTCATATGTTCAGTCCCCCAGTCCCAGAAAAGTGTAATAAAATTCCTGAGAGAACTCTCCCAATCAGAGATTGACTGAGGTATTCCATTCTTGTAAATAGTCTAGACGAGTCGAAAAGGGGTAACCTATCACCAAATAGACGTCCTTTCAAATACTTTTACAAGTGTGAAAGAGACAAGTGCACTTGGTAATCTTTTCGCAACGCGGGAGTCCAAAAAGAGATTAAAGAGAACTCTAATGGTCTTTTTCATAATTTTTTAATCATTTCGGTTCAAAAAAAGAATAAAATAATACCAAAATGACACTTTCCTCGTCGTTTGACGAGCACGAGTAAAGTCGACTAAGCTCGACCCCGTTTACTTAATTTTAACAAGCATGACACAGGTGTGAAAAGGCGCTTAGAATCTTTTTTAGGTTTTAATCTAGAGCACGAAAAAGATAAATTCATCTCAAGTGAAGGTCAAAACAGTGATATACCTCCAGTGTGAACAATCTCTAGAGATCCTGTAAAAAATTGTTTATAAAACCTTGAAAAAAGGATGTTAGTAATGTGAAAATTTTGACCTAAAAGATATTTATAATAATTAATGAGCAAAAATAGCCATGTAACTTATATAAATAAGAGGTAAAAGAGAAAGTTACCATTCTAACTTGGCCATTTTCACTTATAGATAGATTTTTACCTATTGGAGGGAAAATATTCAAGCAACCATATCCAGAGATCTGAGGCACCATTCTGACACCCATCTGCACAAGGTAAGAGGTCACCGGCTCCTCTTTCATTTCATGTTTTATTTTTTGATTTCATGTTAGTTTTTTATTTTTTGAGGAGCCTTTAGGGCATCTTTTTCGCCTCTGTAATTTTCGTGGCCTCCCTCTGTCGGGAAGTGCAGAAATTTCCTGATTTTCGCGCAGGGTTCTTTGACAAGAGCGTGGAAATTTACAGTTTTCGTGCAACCCAAAAATGCCCAGGTGCGAAAATCGTGAAAAAAAGGAAAAAAATTTAGTTGGTTCCTCACGTTCGGCACAAAATCAGTTTTCCAACTTCTCATGAATGCTTTGTTTGGATTTTAATAGGAGTTTGCATCTTGTCTGAGCCGAGATGGTTAATTGGAAAGAGAGAGAACATGAAGATGGTTAATTGGATGCAAATGATCAAATGACATTGAATGCACTGCATGACTATGGGTTACTTAAATTTTTCAAGACCAGGGGCATTCAGAAGCAAGGAAGGCTTCTGAATCACAATATACAATTATGGGACAGTGACATTCAGGATTTACGCATTGGGGAACATACCCTCGAGATCGAGCTCAAGGACATCTACTTTCTCACTGGCCTCTCCAAGAGAGGGGCAAGGGTCAACCTGTCTGGGCATAGGGCCTCAAAAGAGAGTATAAGTGACTTGATTGTACATTACTACAGACAGGGTTCTTTGAAGAAAAGTGGGAAAGTGCCCATCAAAATGTGATAGAGCTTCCGATGAGAACCATATTGTTCACCATAACACAAGAAGTGGGTAGTGTGGGTCCTCACCATACAATATGAGGGAAAATGAATCTTTCCATAGAGTGCATGGAACCAACTTTGTTCAACTGGTGTAAAGGGGTCTTAACCAACCTCAAGGAACAGGTTACCAAGTGCAGAAATCGTGACACTCGCCAGTTTGGGTATGGGATTATCCTGGTCATCTTCTTCCTAGAGAGGGTGCCATTGTTGCGTCCTCAAGTATCCATGCATGTTTGTCATGTGACCGAGCCTCGGATGGGGAGATGGAGTGATTAAGCAGGTCGTATTGGTGGGCCACAAGTCTTATCATTCGGAGAAGACTTCTTCTCATGGCTCAAGGAGCAAATTATCATGATTGAGGATTTCCCCTATGAAGGGGTGGACTTTCGTGAGGGCATTGACTTGGCACTTCCTGAGGATGAGGATTGGTGCAACTCAGGTATATGACCTTCACCAATGTGTTTTTAAATATTTTTTAATATATGTAATTTTTTGTGATCTTTTAATGTGTAGAAAGATCTAATGTATGTACATGTGCATGTCGCATATCGTGGACCAAGGAGACTAGCAAGATACTCGTCGTTCCACCGAGGCAGGGTCCAGCATCAGGCTGCTACTGAGGAGGAGGAGGACAACGAAGAAGGAGCAGGAGGTATCCGCGATGTAGAGAGGAATATTCATGGCTTGACTATGGGAGTCCCTGCTATGAGGATGGATGACATCCCTCTTCATCTCTAGCGGCATACCATGGGTGTGCCTAGGCATATCGGTCAACTCCATTTTAAGGTGGCTAGAGCCGTGGTATGCTACCATGAGTAGCGCGAGGATGATGATTAGTCTCCTTAGACAGTAGTATTTAATTTTTGCGGCATGTACACGATATGTAGGCCAGAGAGCCAAATTTTGTATGCGATGAGATCCCAGATTTTGTCTTTGAACACATCCTATTATATGAATTCAGGGAAAACATTTTATATGTGATTATTTACATGTGGATCCATTTCTATCACTTGTTTATTTATAGTGGCTTGTGTGTTTTTTTATAATGTGTGTTATGTATGAGCAAGATGCCAATCCAATATGTAGTTAGCCAATGAGTCAGCTACAAAATTGAATTCTCTTGGTACATGTTGATATGAAATGTAATCAAATGATCGTTCCAAGAGGCGTACCCTTCTAAATAAGTGAAGTAATATAGGATCGCGGACAGTGTAGACACGGTTCAGATGGGACATGTTAGAGGGGACCCTTCAGGTTCCTTAAATGTCATTAGTTACTATGTAATAGTGTAGTTAAGGAAACCGTTGGAGCGGGTGCAACCGCTCCAACCACATATATGATGTATAAATAACATTGTTCAAGATGAATACAAACAGTTGGATGCATTCAACTCATCTCTCTTGTCTTGATTATAACTTTGTGTGTGCTTTTACTCTCTGCTTGAATACAACATCTGGATCCATTGCCGTTCTCTTTTGGCTGGGTGACAGCAGCAGCAAAAGAGGAGCGGTTCGAACCTGAAGGAGATCGTGAGGAGAAATAATCCCTGCAAGAAACAAGAAAATCTCATGTTGCTCTATCATTGTTGCACTCTTGAAGAAATGATAATGCGGCTCAATTGATGATGCATGTAGAAGACTGTCTTGCATGCAAAAGAAAAGAATTTGGTAACTGCTAAGACCTGGATCGTGACAGCAACAATGGACGGTGGTGGAAGAAGCAATTGAAAAACCTGCACGTTGAAGTTTGCAAGATCACTGGTGTTTGTATTCTCTGCAAGTTTATGTTGAAGAGCGCCCATATCCACACCCCGACCATAGAGGTCATGTTGTTGTCACAATATATATCAGAGATCGATCAAATTATGAGGCCCTGAATGCCTTATCATGTTGCAAAATTCTAAAGAAACCAACCTAAAGTCTGTCGAATGAGAATGTTTTAGAATGGAACCTGCTGACTACCAATTGATGGAGCCTTCCGAGACTATGCATTTCACTACACGTGATTGTTGAATGAATACTTGACCATGTGTAGAAATCGTTGCCCTGAAATTATGACAAAGTTCTTGATTTCCATTGACTGAAACCACGTATTAGCAGCATGATGCATCTGTCAATGGTCGTTGTTGATTAATATTTCGAAAGTTTGTTGTTCTTTCAGTCATGCTGGTAGAAACTACATATAAAATCTCTTGTGAAATACACATTGCTCGCAGGATGATTGTTGTTTGATAAATATTTCAAAGTTTTCTCTGTCGACCAGAACAGAATTGACCACCGACGGATCAAGCATGGAGATTAAGAGACAACACGTGGTGGAGCCATCGACTACCAATTGCCTAGTAATTGTTCATTACTTAACTTCGAATATATGTTAACTGCGTATTATATTTTATTTAAGTTATATGAAAAATGTGGTCGAGACTGAATATTGTGTATCAGACATGAACTTGTCGATTGATAGACTTTACCAGAGGAGTGCCCGTGCATCTCATTTGAAAATAAAAGAATGCCCAGCCGACTAGGAGAGTCGTCGTCGTCTACTAGAAGGGTTGTCTTTATTAACTTCTACTCAACATCAACAGTCTTCACGTGAATAATATTGAAGTTTTCGACTATTGTTGTCGGTTTGTTGCGTCATGTGTTTTCTGGTTCGAAGGAGAAGGAATGCTACAGCTTTCAAAAAGTAGGGTCGATATTATATTTTAGGTCGACATATTTTATTGTTTTGGTCGGTTGTAAATAGTCGATTTTAAAATATGGTCGGAATGTCAATGTCGACATATTATTAAAGTTGCTTTGTATTTTAGTTGATATGAAAAAGATGGTCGGTCCCGTATAATACTTAGTCATGTCTTTAGTACTCTTTTCTAAAAGTGTCCATGATATTGTAAAAAGTGTAGAGTCATTGAAAATTAGTCGAATAAAGGGATGTTCAAAGCTTATTTGAATCATGTTTATTCATAAAACTTGTAAATCTAGTCGGTTTCTTGCCGACTAGTGTTAGTCATGTCGAGTCAAGTAAGTCATGTCGAGTCGAGTAGAGTCAAGTCAACCAATATTAGTTGGTATCCAACACAAGCAACAGCGACATTCGAAACTTCCAGGAAGCCTCACGATAGTTAAGTCTACGAAAATGATGTATTCAAGCATAAGACATCTATACCACACAGAGAAAGCACTTTATGTTAATAATGACAAAAGAATACTAAAATTGATCAAGCCCCTGGTGTTGACACACATCAACATCTATTCAGTGTCATTTCAGAAGTTTTTCAGGAAGTTGGTGAATCCAAAAAGATCGAAAAGGTGTGGATTCCAAGGGAAGAAACTTCAGTTAAGAGTCTGATGACTGCATGGTACTCTGCAATGTTGTTGGTTGCGGGACCTAAGCAAGTGCCTCCTTAGGATTATAACTCACCAGTAGGAGAATAAATAACCCATTCTGTGGAAGCAAGGTTCTAGGTATGTCGGCTAGCGCCGTCTGCGAATCTGTAGTATGCTAACATCTACTCATAAAATCATAAGTCAAGGAAAATAACGGTACATGAAACAAGATCCATGCAGACACACATAAAAAGAAATAAAACTGAAAATCTCTAAATACACTATATACAAGGTGTCTCACGCAGGATAAACCTATGCGTAGAACCGTTTGAGGTACATCCCATTGCGGGGCCGTCCTAGAGGTGTACCATCACAGTCGATGAGATCGTAAGCTCCTTTTTCCACTACACGTTTTACAATGAAGGGACCGTAGCACATCGACTATAGCTTACCTTTTCCTAGCTTGTCATGCATTTGGTCATATGTGAGTACAAGGTCACCCTCATTAAAGATCTGAGGTTGAACGAATTTGTCATACTGTGCTTTGGCATGTTTCTTGTGGGCTTCGTTAGCCAAAGTGGCATCGCGGCGGGTCTCGTCTAGCTTGGCTAGATACATAAACCGTTCTTCTTCAGAGGTTGTATTGGTAATCAGCTCAATGACTATCTTCAGTGATGGAATTTCACATTCAATCGGTAAAATAGCTTCTAGGCCATACACCAGTTGAAATGGTGTGAACCCAGTTGCATTTTTCACTGAGGTTCGGTAGGCCCACAAAGCTGAAAAGAGAGCCAAGTGCAAATTAGACTTTTGGGTACCCACAGCTAAATCATGCATTTCAAAACCTTATTTATGACCTTTACTTGGCCATTCGCCTGTGGGTAGTATGGGGTTGATTTTTCATGACAAAAACCCAACTTGGCACTCAATTCTGCAATCATATGGTTCCTGAAATGGGAACATGATCGGTCACAATAGATTACGGAACTCCGAACCTAGCTTTAATATGGTTGAATATGAACTGCGCTGTTGTTTTACCATCTTCTGCAAAAGTAGGCATCGCTTCAGCCCATTTTGTGAAATAATCTACAGCTACTATGACATAGCCATGCCCCCCAGCTGAAGTGGGCTTACAATGCATGAAATCAATGCCCCATTTGGCAAAGGGGCCGACGACAACAACAGGTTGGAGTGGAGCAGGATGCGAGCGTTTCTTGCTATGGAAGAATTGGAAGGGTGGACACTTCTTGACCATTTGAATGCAATCTTCGAAAATCGAGGGCCAGAAATATCCAGCTCGTAAAATCTTTTGGGTCGTAGCCATCCTAGAAAGGTGACCACTACATGCTCCAAAGTGGCAGTCACTGAGAACGTGTTTGGCCTCGTCCAAAGTTAGACAACGTCGTAGAACAGTATCAACACCACGGCGATAAAGGGTATCTCTAATGATAAGATAGTACTTGGCATGGTGTTGGATGCGTTGGCGTTCATCCTGGTTGAGTTCGGGATGAAAGCGTTGGGATTGGAGATAGAGTATGATATACCCATACCACAGATCATACGTCCCGATGAGAAACAATGATTCCTCTGGGAGAGAATCGATGAGCTCCGGTTGCTCAGTGACACGGGGCAAAGTACAATCAACTCTGCAAAGACCAAAGATTTCTTGGATTTTGCTTTGGCAAATTCCAAGTCAAACTGTTGAAGGAAAACAATCCAATGAGAGTATTTCCCCCCAAGCACTTGTCGTGTGAGGATGTAGTACATTGGATTGAAGTCAGCGATGATAGTGGTCTGGCGGAGCAGAATGTAATGGCGGAACCTCTAGACAGCAAAAACTATGGCTAGAGCTAGCTTTTCAACATGTGAGTAGTGGGTTTCAGAATCTAGAAGACTCTTACTAAGATAATAAACTACATGTTCTATTCCATTGGCATCTTCCTAAACTAACACCATGCCAATGGTGGAAGTGGAAGCTGCGAGATATAAGATGTAATCCCGTGTGTAGTTGGGAGGTTGAATTAGGAGATTCTTAGTGAGGGATGCCTTCAGATTATCAAAGGATCATTGGGCTTCGCCTTCCCAGATGAAAGGGATTCCCTTTTTCAGAAGCCTCATGTAGCCTTTTGTGATCTCAGAAAAATTGAGCATGAAACGACATAGAAATTTTGCATGCCCTTGCAAACTTTCAAGTGTTGGTATGTCGATGGGTGAAGGTAGAGAGAGAATGGCTTCTACCTTCGCTGGGTCTAGGTGTATGCCATCTTTGGAGATTGTGAATCCCAACAGTTTTCTGACTTCAACACAAAAGACACATTTATGTGGATTTAAACGAATATTGTAGTGGTGGCATCTTGAAAAGATGGCGCTCAAATGGTCTGGATGATCATCCCACGCCTGAGAATGGGTGGGAAGGTCATTGAGATATGGCTCCACAGTATGTTTAATGTCATTAAATGCATATGACTTTGCCCGTTGGAATGCTGCCCTAACATTTTTAAGGCCAAAGGGCATCTTTCAGTACGCAAAGGTCCCCCTTGGACAAATGAAAGTTGTCTTATGCTGGTCGGCAGGGAGTATCTCTATCTGATTATAGCTAGAGAAGCCATCCATAAATGAAAAGATGACACTTCAGGCACAGTTATCGATAATCTGGTCAATAAACAGAGTTGGATAGTTGTCTTTTGGACAAGCTTTGTTCAAATCTCGGTAATCGAAACAAACTCTAATCGTACCCTATTTCTTTGCTACGGGAATGATGTTAGACACCCATTCTGTCAACAGGACAGGATAGATAAAACTAACACGTAGAAGTTTTTCATTCTACCTTTATAGCCATTGCTTTGCAGGGATGAATGGGATGGAGTTTCTGCCGAACTAGTCGGGAACCAAGAAAAGTTTGGATTTTGTGGACCATGATGGATGGGTCTATTCTTGGCATCTCTTCATAACTCCAAGTAAAAAAGTCACGAAATTCTTTGAATAAGGAAGTATAGAAATCCACCTCAGTGGGAGTACATGTCTTGCCTATGTGGATATTTTCCATGACACCAGGTTTCACCGAAATGTTAATAGGAGTTGTTGCCATGATGTTGGCCAAGTTTCCTTCTGAGAATATATCATCGAATGAAGTGGGAAACTACTGGGTTTGGTGTCCTTCTCAATCATCTAGATAGTAGGGAAAGAAGATCGATGATGGTAATCTTTCAAAGGTGGTTCATCAATGCACATAACCTCCATAATCAACTCGTCGGAAGGAAAAATCAATGTGAGAGGATCTATAAATGGCGATGATGGGCCAGCCTCATACGAGAGTTGTGCCATAGCATGATGCGTAGTAGAATTGACCCATTTTGTGGCTGATTGGATCGGCTGTTAAGTTGCGAGGTTCTTGTTTAAAGGCATGGAATTGCCATAGGTTTCAAGCTCTGTGAGACTCAGTATCACCCAAGAATCAATAGGTTCATTGGATGGAGTGATACTTCACGACATCATGTTTATGGCATAGATAGGGGATCTAAGCTCCGAAAATACTCTGATGAGGGAGGAATCCTTCATAAGACCAACACCAACATCTTCAAAATGGTACTGTGATTGACCCAGTAGCGAGACATTGTGGGCAGAGTTCGAATGAATGTCCAGGGTACAAAAATCTAATTGATATATACTAACAATTTTCCCTTGGTGAGGGAATTGTACTAGTCGAAAGGTGGAGGATGCGACGGTAGTCATGGCATAGAACCAATTTTGTCCGAGTAGAAGATTATAATCCAATGGTGCATCTACGACTTCAATATGTATAGATACTATTTTTCCCTCCAGTTCAACGCCAATTGTAGGGATGAATCTGTATGGCTTAAAACCATGTCCATCAAACGCTTTGAGAGTAGTGGGAGAAGGTGTAACCTCAGGTGAGCCTATGGCTCTCCAACAAGTCAAAGACATGATTGGCGTGGAAGCACCTTCGTTTAAGACAGTGCAATGAATGTTGTTCCCACGGATCTTTGCTTGCATCTGGAAGGCTAACTAGTGGGAAAGCCTAGGTTTAAAATACTCCAAGTTAAACATAATCGTGTTAGAAGTATCCGGGTCCACTACCACTAGTGTTGAAAGTAAGGTTCTGCGCTGTGTTGGACAGTGTTGTAGAATCTCGAGAGTTGACATCGCACATGGTGCTTGAGCTAGGTCCTCAACAATATTGTAATTTTGGTCCGCTCACACATTAGGATTAAATGTTTCCTTTCGAATGGTTCCCTTGGCTGGGTGTAGCACCGTGTCAGTGACAGGCCTCTCTATATGGAAATGACCATTGGGGGGAGGGGTGATAGAAGGATCTTCAGGAGGAGACTTGCCATGGGAGTCTCCATTTTTTTTGAACTTGGAGGGGTATCGTATGTCCTTGATCGAGTGGATATATGGATCTCCTTGTTACTCATCATCAAAACATCGCAGTTTGTGGACGTTTCACCGTGGGGTGGGTTGGTCAAATTACCCCCTTGCAGGGTGTTAGCACCTAGTTTTCATAGTGTAAATAATGGAATATGGTAGAAAAAATATTTGAAAATTCTCTAATTTGATGAGAAATCCCCAGAAAAGTTCTATAGTTCTATGATTTTGTGGTTAAATGGAGCATAAAATGGTAAATAGTGGTGCTAAAAAGAAGAATCAAAGAAATTCCAAGGGAAAAAGAAATTCCAGGAAAAAATGTGCAAAAATTCAACCAAAATGAGCAAAAAAGGGTCAAAAACTAAATGTCTGAAAGTAAATATTGCAAGCATTAACCGTTGTGCAGGATGCACCATTGATTGGATGCAAGAAGGAGATCTACGGTCCTTGTTTGTTGTCGCATTACCAACATACGTGGAAAATAAGTATGAAAGCGGTTGCGAAAAGAAATACCGGTGGACAGGTGGCAGCTATAGGGTGCTCCGCAAGTGAGGAAAGTGGTATAGAAGACCGTTTTGATAGGATGCGATACCGCCGAAATGAAAAGGTTGTAGAAAATCAATGGTCCAGATTGATGATAGAAGATCCTATGGTTTGGGATGCACCCTTAAATCATAGTGAAAATTTCAAAGTGATCAATGACTAGGATTGCAAGTGAATTAAATCAATGGTGATGAGTTTTAGAGTTGCGTGAAGGATAGTAACATGAATCCTACTAGCGGGAAAGGCTAAAAGGTTAAATACCCTGCAAATTTACACCATAGATGTATTGCAGGAAAGGATCGATGATCCTTGTTAATTGACACACTGTGAAGATGCAGGATAGATAGAAGAGATAGCGGATGTGAAAAAGAAAACTACTAGACATGTGGATGTATTTGATTAGTCCATTTTTTATAAAGCTGGTTCCAAAAACCACCTTCAAGGGTCGCGAAATTGTATTTCATGCGATTACCACTGAGATCCAATGGTCTAGATTTGAAAGATGAGAATGATCGGACGACAGGAATAAAGAAGTTATCTAGTGGCAAAAAGACATGAAATCTGACGGTCAAGATTACGGCATGTGAGATCAACGGTTGGGAAAACTAAGTGCCCGAAAAGATGCCCGGAAGATAAAAAAGTAGGTTATATATAGCAAAGAAACTCGAGAAAGCTGACATTTTTCTTTGCATTGTCAGTGCTAGAAGGTTCCAGACAAGTGGGCACAATAGAAAGCGGTAGCAAAGGATGAAGCACATGGTTGTCAGCGACAGGTAGGCCCTTATAACTTCAAACTAATAATATTTTAAGTTTGAGTTTATTTATAAGGATTAAAAATGGAAACAATCCATGATGTAGATGAAGCCAAGGTTAAAGACGCATTGGAGGATAGAGATAGGGATATTTTTTACACTTCCCTCAGGTTATCAGTGGCAGAAATCAAGATGAGATTGAAGAAATTGCTGGAAGGAGGTCTGGACGTGCACAGAGTTAATCAGTCATCCCTATTTTCATTTTTCCCTGACCAAATTGTATCATTCCTAGAGTTTGTGTCATGGTGTGCGTTGAAGTTCCCGTTCAATGATTTTATAAATTTGACCCCAATGTGCAAAAATTGCACACTCCCTTACTGAGCAAAACCCTAGTTTCCAAAATGGACCTACAAGATGACACATGTTCCATGGGACCGTAGGAAAGGGGCACCCCTAACACTATCCCGATTTCCCGAATCTAAAGGAGTCGACGGTTTTCCAATTCGAGCCACGGTCATCATTATATGGCTCATTCCATCTTGCATCCAAAAGGCCTTCACGAACACCTGTTGGATACCTACCGGGGGCATAGAATTCCAACCGTGCAACAAAACTGGGTTCTGAGGAGTCCTGCATATGTGTCTAGGAATGTTCTAGCTGGGAACACTAGCCATAAGTGCCCGGTCGATGATTTTGCAAATTTTACCCCAATGTGTAAAAATTTCACACTCCCTTACCGAGCAAAACCCTAGTTTCCAAAATGGGCTTACAAGATGACACCCGGGCCATGGAAGTAGAGGAGAGGGGAACCCATAGCACTGTCTCGATGTCCTGAATCCAACAGAGTTGATGGTTTGTCGATTTCATCCACGGTCATCAATCTATGGCTTGTTCTGTCTCGCATCCAAAAGGCCTTCACGGACACTTGTTGGATACCGACCGTGGGTATAGAATTCCAATCGTGCAACAAAACTAGGTTTCAGGGAGTCTTGCAAGTGTTTCCAGGAAGGTTCTAGCTGGGAACGCTATCCATAAGTTCCCGGTCGATGATTTTGCAAATTTGACCCCAATGTGCAGAAATTGCACACTCCCTTACTGAGCAAAACCCTAGTTTACAAAATGGACCTACAAGATGACACTTGGGCCATGGGACCAAAGGTGAGGGGCACCCCTAGAACTATCCCAATGTCTTGAATCCAACGGATTCGACCGTTTGTCTATCCAAGCAACGGTCGTCATTCTATGGCTCGTTTCGTCTCGCATCCAAAAGGCCTTCAGGGAGACGTGCTTGATACCTACCGGGGCAATAGAATTCCAGCCATGCAACAAAACTAGGTTCCGGTGAGTCTAGAAAGTGTGTCTAGGAAGGTTCCAGTTATGAAGGCTATCCATAAGTGCTCGGTCGATGATTTTTCAAATTTGACCCCAATGTGCAAAAATTGCATACTTCCTTACTGGGAAAAACCCTAGTTTCCAAAATGGACCTACAAGATGACACATGGGCCATGGGACCGGAGGAGAGGGGTACCCCTAGCATTATTCTGATGTCCTGAATCCAACGGATTTGACGGTTTGTCGATTCGAGCCACAGTCGTCATTCCATGGCTCATTCTATCTCGCATCCAAAAGGTCTTCAGGGACACCTACTTGATACCTACCGGAGGCATAGAATTCCAACCGTGCAACAAAACTGGTTTTCGGGGAGTCCTGCAAGTGTGTCTAGGAAGGTTCCAACTGGGAACGCTAGCCATAAGTGCTCGGTCGATGATTTTGCAGATTTGACTCCAATGTGCAAAAATTGCACACTCCTATACTTAGCAAAACCCTAGTTTCCAAAATGGATCTACAAGATGACACCTAGGCCATGGAATTGGAGGAGAGGGGCACCCATTGAACTATCATGATATCCTAAATCCAAGAGAGTCGAAGGTTTTTCAATCTGGGCCACGGTCATCATTCTATGGCTAGTTCTGTCTCACATCCAAAAGGCCTTTAGGGACACCTGCTGGATACCTACCGAGGGCATAAAACTCCAACCGTGCAACAAAACTGGGTTTTCAGGTGTCCTACAAGTGTGTCTAGGAAGGTTCTAGATGGTAACGCTATCAATAAGTGCCTAGTCGATTATTTTGTAAATTTGACCCCAATGCGCAAAAATTGCACACTCCCATACTCAGCAAAACCCTAGTTTCCAAAATGGACCTACAAGATGACACCTAGGACATGGGACCAGAGAAGAGTGGTACCCAAAGCACTATCCCGATGTCCTAAATCCAACAAAGTCGATGGTTTGTCGATCCGAGCCACGGTCATCATTCTATGGGTTGTTCAATCTTGCATCCAAAACGCCTTCAGGGACACCTGTTGGATACCTACCAAGGCCATAGAGTTCCAACTGTGCAACAAAATCAGTTTCCAGGGAGTCTTGCAAGTGTGCCTCGGAAGGTTCCAGTTGGGAACACTAGCCATAAGTGCCTGGTCTATGATTTTGCACATTTGACTCCAATGTGCAAAAATTGCACACTCCCTTACTGAGCAAAACCCTAGTTTCCAAATGGACCTACAAGATGACACCTGGGCCATGGGACCAAAGGAGAGAGGCACCCCTAGCATTATTCCGATGTCTTGAATCCAATAGATTTGACGGTTTTTCGATCCGAGCCATGGTCGTCATTCCTTGGCTCATTCCGTATCGCATCCAAAAGGCATTCCGGGACACCTATTGGATACCTATCGGGGCCATAGAATTCCAACCGTGCAGCAAAACTGGGTTTCGGGGAGTCCTGCAAGTTTATCTAGGAAGGTTCTAGCTGGGAACGCTAGCCATAAGTCCCCAGTCAATGATTTTTCAAATTTGACCCACATGTGCAAAAACTGCACACTCCCTTATGGAGCAAAACCCTAGTTTCCAAAATAAAATAAAGATTCAAATGACTCAATTAGTATCATAGATTAACCAACAACTGTTGCATTAGATAGCTTTATTTAGTGACGGGCCTAATTTGATTGCCATAGAATTAGATAGCTTCATTTAGTCACGGGCCTAATTTGACTTCCATAGAGTAACCATCAATGAACGCATTGGATAGCTTCACTGACTTCATTAAAATTAAATTGGACATGACATGAATGATTTAAATTCAACACCTTAGCTAGCTTCATTTGATTTAGTGATGGGCCTAGTTTGGCCGGAGCATTGGAACCTAGACTCCATTAAAATTCAATTGGATGTGACATGAATGATAAAATTCAATTCATATGATGCATACTTTTGTAGAGATTTCTTCCTATGGATAGAAAGAATCCCTCTTAGGATAAAGCAGGATGAACTGACTCTATACTAAGACAAAAGTGAAACAAATGCGATCTTGGATCCTAGATTAAACAAATATTTCAAGATTTTAGTATTGAATAAAGTGAGAGAAGATGACTGACCTTTCACTCTGATGTTTGTCCTTCTTGTAGCCTGGATCTCGAAGTCCTTGCGATGAACCTGTTAAGATCAGACAATATACAAGCATATACAATTCTCGATTGAATTTCAAGTTAGAAACCATATCTAGCTAGATACAAATCATGTAATTGAAACATAATCAACACACACAATTTGGGAAACAAGACAAGTTATTTTATTAGAAACTTGATAGTGCTTACAATGGTTGCTTGATGTCCAAGCCAACTTTTAGCTCCAATTTCCTCCTCTATCTAGTTCTGCAAAAGTCTCAAGATCATAGGTTGGATGCCCCAAAAGTCCTCCCCATTGGCTCATGGAAGGCCTCTCCTTTATAGTGCTTGGAAGGACTAACCAAAAGGAGAGTAAGATGGATCTAATGAGTGTTTGGTGGATCAGCCCACCCAAACAGGGAGAGGGAGTTGGGATCAAATTAGGGCTGATAATCCCAAGAAAATCTCTCGAAGGATGAGATCCATGATCCATGGCGAAAAGGCTAAAAAGGGATTTTCACGCCTCTGGGTCTGTGCATAAAGTGAAATTATCGTGCCCTAAGGTCGAAGCATAGCTCGACAACCCTAATTTTTGCTACCCAACAAGTGTGCAGAGCGCGAAAATCTATGCAGATGAGGTCAGCTGTGGTGACACATGGCAGATAAGGTGATGTCTTCAGCATTCAGTCAATGTATTTTTCTCCTGGGTACCAATAATGTATGATGATCATTAGGGAGAAGCGTTGTTAGGTCACATGGTATAAGGATGTGACACTAGGGATTAATGTGTAACTTTGAGGTATAACAATACCCATCTGGATGTTGCATATATATCTCCTCCTCAATATCCCCGTGGAGGAAATTAGTCTTGACATCCATGTGATGCGCTTCCCAATGCTTGGATGCATAAATTACCAGAACTAGTCTTATCGAATCCTTTTGTGAAACTGGTGGAAAAGTATAATTGTAGTCAAGGCCATGGAATTGGGAGAAGCCCTTTTCCATAATCCTTTCCTTATACTTCACATTTGCACCATCAGCTGCAAATTTGGTCCTGAATATCCACTTACACCTTACAAATTTTCTTCATGGGGGGAGCTTGACTAGATCCCAAGTTTCATTATTGTTAAAAGAATGAAACTCCTCATCCATGGAATCCTGCCATCTTAGGTCATGTGAGGCTTCCTCATATGTCATAGGATCTGAATTAACCATAAAAAACACTTCTCATATAGATGAGGATCATTCACAGTAAGAGCACTCTCAAATTGTGATCTAGTCCTCCTAGGATCATGGGGATTTCCCACAAGTTCATCAGCTACTTGATGAGTCTTAAAATCCCACTTAGGACTTGTAGGTGAACTTGGAACTGTAATAATATGGTATTCATCATAATCAGAAAATTCAAGAGAAGCATCACTTACACTCTCAGGTGGTGGTGTAGAGGGTTCTCCAATTTCAATAGATTGCAAGGGCTCTTCTTCAAATTGAACACTCCTCTCAATGAAGGATTTTTTAGAGGTAATGACCCTAAAATTATAGCCATTGGATTATTATGAATAGACAACAAAAATACATGTTTGGATTTGGGGCTGCATGGCCCTTCTCTTCTCAAGTGGAATTCTATCCCAAGCCTTGGAGCCAAAAATATTGAAATGAGAAACATCAGGTTTGTGCCCAGTCCAAACTTCAAAAAGTGTGATTCCTTTCAATGATTTGTGAGGAACTATGTTTTGTATGTGGGATTCATAGTTTATAGCCTTATCCCAAAGTCTTGGAGAAAAAGACTTGGCCTCAAGCATGCATGCAGCCATCTCTTTGAGAGATCTGTTCTTCCTCTCAGCAACACCATTTTGTTGAGGTGTGTAGGGAACGGTGTGTTGCATATGTATGCCAGCAGAAGCACATAATTGTTGGAAATAATATTTGATATATTCCCCGCCATTATCATATCTAAGGATCTTGATATGTCTACCAGATGAGTTCTCAACTGAGGCTTTGAAAAGCTTGAACAAATTGAACACTTCTGACTTTAACTTGAGGAAAAAGATCCAACAATATCTGGAAAATTCATCTATCAAGGTTAGTATGAACTTTGCATGGTTCAAAGACTCATGGGGGAATGGAACTGTTATATCATTGTGGATAAGCTCAAGGGGTGATGAGGTTTCCTTAGTTTTGGATCTTTCAAACTTATGCTCAAGGTGCTTTCTTAGGATGCAGCTTTGACAAACTCCTTTAGAAAACTTGATATTGAGAAGCCCTATGACCATATCCTTCTCATGGAGTTGAGAAATATATTTGTAATTTAGGTGACCAAATATCTCATGCCACAACTTGCTTGATTCATTAGCATCAGTAAGTAGAGAAGAAGGTGATGGGAAAGGCACAAAATGAGAGAATCTATGAACTTTTGAACTATGGTCAGCAGTACCTAAGGCAACAATTCGTCCTGTGGACGTCTCACATATTTCAACATAATTAGGTGTAAAGATAACCTTTTTGGGAGACCTAGTGTGAGTCATCTGGTAGACTGACAAGAGGTTTGCAACAAGACATGGAACATACAACACATTAGTGAAGGAACCATACTCTAGATCAACACTACCTTTTCCATTGCAAGTAGTTTCAAAATCATCACCCAACACAATGGTTGGATGACTAGAAGAATCAAGAGAGGAAAATATATCTCTTGTAGACACCATATTCCTTGAAGCTCCAGAATCTATAATGAAAGAGGTAGGCTTGAATTTGCTTTCCATCAAAGCATGCACTCTCTCCTTGTCTTCAGAATTGTGTCCTCCTTCCTTCTTTCTTGCGCTCTCAGGAAGAGGAATATTTTCTTTCTCATGGATATGATCCTTTTGATCAATGGTCTTCTTCATGCAAGAGCTCTCAGGATGAAAGCCCCTATTGAAATAGTTTCACTTAGCCTTCTCTTGCTTCTTATTTGGATTCTTTTTTAAATTTGAGGAGTCTTCATGAGATTTTTGTTTTTCCTTCTTCTGATCAGGTGGCTTCTTGAAGTTTCCCTTCTTCTTTACTTTCTAATTCTTTGAATCTCTAGCAGCCAAGCAATGATATTTTGATGTATTTTTTATTGCTCCCATCAAGACAAACCTGTCTTGTTCTTGTTAAATTTTGAGCATTAATTCACAATACTCTAGGATCTTCACTGAGAGAATAACATATACAATATATCAATGCATGACAATCACAATAAGCATGACAAGCATCACAAGAATCAAAAGCATGAGAGACAAGAGACACAGAGTTTCCGTGGGGAAAACCCTAAGGTGAAAAACCCCACAACTTCCTCAGAGATAGAGAGAGCAATGGCTCAACCAAAGTACAACCAAAATACACTGAGATAGTCTCCTAGTAGCAGATGATCCTCCTCCTCACTAGTGCGCCACTTTTTGAGAGAGAGAGATGTACTTTCCGAATGATCTAAATAGAGATCACCTGATCTCTATTTATACTAACCTGTTTTCCCAGTGACCTTATGGGGCCGACTTGTCTAGCTAGGTACATCCACATTATAATATATATAATTCAGGGCCGACCCCACACATGGTGGTCTAATAACCCATCGGCAAGTACACACACTTGCGACACTTGTCAATCCACATGACGACACTTCCTTATAGAGGAATAACACATCTCTAATAAGGGTACAATAAATATATATGAAATACATTCCGCAGTTACATATACATCAACAGTTCTTGAGTAAGAGATTCCATGAATTCTGAAAAGGTAGGACTCTTCTAGTTTCAAACTACCTTTCTTGTAGCATGAAATGTTGAAACAAAGACTGAGTAATCTGGGCCAAGCTTGGAGAGGATGGCCAAGATCAATTTCTCATATTTCTTATCAATTCCACATTGCTTCAATTGGAGAACAAGTGACTTCAAATTTGAGAAGAAGTCTTGTAGGTTCTCAAAATTATGTGGACTCAATGAAACTAGTTCATTATCCAATTGGTGGCCTCTCAATTCATCTATCTTGCCAAACAAGTCTTGGAGCTTCTACCAAACTTCACTTGCAGTGGTAAGACCATATATATGGAAAAGGAGATCCCTATATGTGTTGAAACACAAGATACCATAAGCTTCATCTCTTTTGTTGTGCCACTTTTCCTTCTTAATTGCAGAAGTAGTCTCAATTTCAGTTACCATAGTCACCTTATAGAGGCCTTTGCTCCTCAACAAGATCTCCATCTACACCTTCCAGTCAAAATAATTGAATAGAGTGAGGATTATTTGATGTGACTGATCCATGGAAGCTTTGAAATATCCTTTGGTGTGGTTTGGGTGCGCCCCTGAATGCTTGGTTGCGCCCTCTAGGTGAATAAATGCACCCCCTAGATGACTGGTTGCACCCTTTCTCAGACTGTTTCGATCCTGCGGGACAAAAGAAGGATAATATAAAATATTGATAGCTCTAATACCATTTGAAATTATATTACACACCAAGATCTATTCAAGAAATTACACACTCTCACAAATTGCCTTGCAAAAGCAAGTCATAGAACACTGAAAACAGTCATGTATTTGATGCAAACAACATAACTCTATTGAATAAGTATACATCATCCAAACTTAGGAAATGTAATGGTTTTACATATATATAATTACATCAGATATTTGAAGGCCAAAATATGCCATTCGAAATCCTCACAAAAGCATGCTTACTAAATCTATGCAAAACCCCCCCAGGTTCAAAGATTGCTTTCCAAGTCACCTCTAAAGCTCACGAATTGCTGAATTAGTGATCATATGGTGATTTATGATGGAAAATAATCCTAATTTCATAATTTGGGAAGAGGAAACATCATGGAGGATGAGTTGGCCAAAAACAATTAAGGCAAGTCAACTAGCTTTCACCTTTTCACAAAAACTAGTAAAAAGCAGTAAGGCGCCTTTCTATTCCAGAATTGGATAAAATCTAACAGAATCAGATCATATCTTATCCAGAATCTTAGAAATGCACTCTAGTGACTCTAGGATGCTTTTAGTCCACACAAAGGAGACTTGTGGTCCACACAATGGGTAATTTGTCCAACTACCTAGTCTAACACCTAGTAATTAATCAAAATGACTAATTAATTCCATCCTAAGTATTGAATGACATCTATGGGTTTTAAAATACTCCAACAATATGTTGTATCCCATATTTAAAGTGGTTCTTTGAAAATGTATGATAATACTTCGATTATCAAGAAGGTATGGAATGCTATTACAGCTACAACATATACATGATTTACAAACATATTAAACGACTTACAAGTTTTATAAACATGCCTTCTATTATCAGTCGACATACAAAAAAACTTAAATTTAAATTGTTAGTGTTTAAAAATACAATGTATAGATGGGAATTAAAATATGGTGGGATAAAAGTACAAAAAGAACTTCAATTTAAACGGCTACTGTTTAAAAAAACAATGTATAGCTGGGAATTAAAATCTGAGTGTGAGAAAAGGCTAGTTATCCTACTCTTCGTCCAGGGAATGAGAATGACTAGTGTCTGGAAAGGGAACTGGATCCTTCTCTTTAGAAGAAAGGGCAACAACTCCTTCTCTTGCTTGCTTGAATTAGGGAACTTGTTATTTTTGTCATACCGATATATTAGTTTTTGGAATATGACAAGTTATATGACTAGTCATGTGTGAGAAAGGGTAGCAGCTCATTCTCTTCAGAAGTAAGGGAAGTGGCCCATTATCTTGCTCACTTGAATTAGGGAACTTGTTATTTTTTTCATATTATGGGTGACAACTCTATTAAAAGCCAATATATTACTTTTTTGAAACCGACAATTTAGGTATTGGAAACCGACATCACAAGTATTGGTAAACGGTATATCACATATTGGAAACTGATATAACAAGTACTGGAAACCAAGATTTAAATAAATGGAAACCGATATTCATAATAAATATATGTTCTCTTAGACTGGTATTATTCCATATTTAATGAAATGGGGGTTGATTGTTCCAATCAAAACCAACATGGATTCTCAATGTCCTTGAAAAATTTACACACACAATCATCTTTTGTGTTTTTACTAGTCTCCAAAGCTCAGATCCAATCCCCCACTAAAAAAAACACTCTCCAATCGCATTCGACATTGAGAATATCTCTTTTGGTTCCAACTATTTTTGGTCTTACATCATATTCCTTTCCTTCCAATCTGAACACCCTTCTTTGAGAACCACGATCTTTTAAGCATATGCTTTTTACATATACAATAGGAAAATTGACTTGTAGTCAAAATCTATGATTTATTTATGTATCTGGAGATTTAGATGACATGAAACTATTCCTCTGAGAGCTTTCAATTTTTTTGTGCTATATATCATCTTGCTAATCTAGACACACGAACCCTCTGTACTCATGAATTTTTTTTTTCACCTTAACCTCAAGTTAAAGACTCAAAACTGAAACATATTCAAGAACATATAAGTGTCCAAAAGCATAGATAAACAAACTAACCTACATACAAGAACAATTTGACTCTGACCATGCCATTATATTATCATTCTACTGCCTATGGTAAAAATAAATATGCTAATATGTTTAGTTGTCTAACACTATTGAAGGAAAAACACATTTTAAAAATTGAGATAATATAGAATGTCAAAGAATCTCAAATTGTAAGTTTAAACTTTTAAACCCATTCAAAGGTTCAAATATTTTTCTACGTAATGTTATAATTCTTGAATTATATTCTTTAAAAAAAAATTAGGCTCTAGTTCTAAAATTGACAATAATTGAGGAAATATAAAAATAAACCGGTTTGACTGCATTTAGTGATCCGGATTTATGCAGGAACGAAATAAGATAGCATATACAAAATCATATATAGAGATATAATGCAAAGAACACAATGATACAGTAAACACACATTCTATTAAATAGCGGAAATAGAATAGACTGTAAAATACAATAGCAGGAATGGTGGTAGCTATCTCTGAGAAGAGATGTGGCCGCTATGCTCATTCGTGCCAAGATGATTACAAAGAGAGGCCAAAAGGGCCTATTTATCATAAGCATGAGGGAAAGAATCCCAAACATCCAAAAACCTAACCCTAGAATATGAACTGTCATAAATTTTGCGGCCCCAAGGTGGTTAGTTGAACAATCAACTTCACGTGGTCATAACTTTTGCATACGATCTCCGTTTGGGGCGCTCGGTAGCCCGTTGGAAAGGGCTATCCGAGATTTACAACTTTTAAATAGGGGAAAAGGCATCCATTTGGCCCCCCAAATCGCCAAAAAAGGTCGTTTAGGGCCTCCAAACGGCCTTGGAAGTTTAGGACCCAAAAAACCGTAGAAATATTACTAGAAAATTGGCAAAATGGGAAATTGTTTTGAGCTAATGGAATAGGTGGGTGGCCACCGATATCCATCTGGATCATTTAATTTCTAATTAGTTTGTTCTTTCTTAAGATTAGTGGATAGATTATAGGACACCTCTTTTGATGATGCAATTGCTTTCAAGCTACATCCTTTATTGCCTCCAATAAAATCAAGGTGTTGTACAGATGGCATCTCACATATTGCAAAACTCATATTTGCAAAGTCTATTTAAGTTATCAAATCATTTATACAAGAGTGAAAATGTTATATAGCTAGTTCCATGTCAAAAATTACATAAAAAATCTAAATTATTGTAAATAACAATCCAACATAAATATATGTTTTCCTTCTGCTGAGTGATTTATATACAACATTATCTATGAATGGTAAAGCCGATATAGGTTCAGCTAAATTGCAAGGGTACTATAATGGAAAAAAATTGTTCATACTTTTAGCTTGTATATTGTAATTCACTATTAAATTCCCAAAGGGAAATCCATCTATCATTATATTGAACTAAACCATATTGAATTTTTCTAAATTAGCCTAGACAACTTTTGTGGAAGATCAATGCATAATGTCACTCGGAAGTGAAAGCGACCAAATCATGTTGCTACTAACATTAATCAGAAGAGAAAAAAACCAATGAAAATTTGAAACACCATAACAACTTGATACATGCTACTTAATCTAAACTAGAATAAGTGCAATTGGAGGCCATATAAAAAACTATATCTAATCTATGATTGATCTTGGTTTTTTGTTTTATGCTTTCAAGTTGCTTAAGGAACCATGAAATATTGGCATCACTAATTGCACTTTCTAGTCTCATTGATCTAGCTTTTTCTCATTTGTTGGACATTAATAAAATTTTCTTATAGGAGGACTACTCCAAACTTTTAGTTCTGATAAACAATAACTAGCAATGGAAATGCAACACATTAAATAATCCTAATTAGTACTCGAGGTATATATATGCCCCGGGGAAGCAATTCTAAAAAATAATATTATAATACATTAAAAGTTGGTTTATTTTCTATTATATAACCCTTTCCATACTTCCAAGTGTAATTAGAGCAATTCCCTGCTAGTTACACCGTTGTGTCATATTCAATAATTGCATCTTGTGGAGATTCCTTTAAGCCTTTAATCCTTCTAGGAAGAGATGTATCTATATTTGTAGGACTAAAGTCAGATTGAATGTCAATATTCAAGTGATTGGATCTCAAGATCTATTTTAGAGTTCATAACATTCAATTTCCAAAATCAATATACCAAACCTCTACAGTCTCTTTCCTCTGCATCTCCATCACTTTTTCTTCCATGCTCTATTCATTCTCACAACACATATTTTTTTGTCACATGCAACCTACTAGAAACATATCTCAACATTTTAGTAGGAAGGATTATGAACTATAATTATTGGACTATCCCTTCCATATGGAGGCACATATAGAGTTAAATTTCCCTTCCATTGCCAAACCATGACACTTAAATAGGTTCTTGAGATTCAAGTGCATGATAATTTCATTCAAACTCAAAATTTCATTTAATACCATCCTTCATAGGTGCACCAAATATTAGTTTGTGAGAGAAGCAAGAAAATGTTGTTTTGCTAGATAGCACTAGTTTTGTTTTTCCATTTTTCTTATTGACCATATGAAAATTACCATTGACTAACCAAATTACAAAATTGATAACCGAAGATAAGATAATTTTAATAATGTTTAACAAATGACCATAAAATTAGGGCAATGTGACTAAGATCATACATCAAGTGTCTGATATAAACTAGGAGTGGTAAGGCATCTCCTTAAAGAATGCGAAAATAAAAATGATATTAAGATCGAAGAACAAGCTAGAAACTAGACACTAAATGTATAGCTAAAAGAGAGTGTCAACTAGTGTGTTGGTGTAGTAAATAATAAAAATGCTAGAAATTGGAAGCTCTAAAAATATCAGTGCTAAGCAAAAGAGAGAGAGAGGATGTGAAGGCATACTGGATATGGGGACTAAGTAAAAGCGAGGGGACCATGATCCGGGCTGGCCATTGCAGTGGTCAAGCACTATGAAAGGCCAATGCATAGGAAGATGATATCCTCCAGGGGATGAGAAGATTGACGTATCCTAGCCATATGTTCCCAGGGAAGCACAATAATAAGGAGCAACTGTTTGGATTCTATGGCTAAGATAGCGTAGCGCAAGAGGGTTGGTATTTCATTAATAACCATAACAAAGGCCATATCCATTTATAGAACTATAATTACAAAAGCATATTTGTGTAGACAATGAATATTGTGAAGTTATTGATAACATATGGATTTATAAGGTTGGACACATTGTCCATAATCTCAAAGATATTGGGTTCAAAGTGATGACTAAAGAAAGATACATGCTTTTATGCTATCTTATATCTTTTGAATTTAAGAGTTCATTCTTTAGTAGGAAATGAACAACTTACATTCGTGTTGGAATGTCTCATAAACTGTGTCCAAGATTTTTGGCTTGGGTTTACACATATTATTATACCTTATTTGTGTCTTACATATGAAGACAGCAATTATCGAGATCAACATTCTATTGCATGAAAATGTTGTGTCCTCGTTTGCAATTCATTGTAGAGAAAATGACTCGGAATGTATTATTAGATGGAATATGTGACTTGAGTAGTTTGTATATGAAACATTGCAAGATCTATTAATTGGACAAGGTTTTGATTGACACCATTGTATAATACCATACCATGAGAATGAATGACCCATAAAGGATTTTTAATAATTCTTAGACAATATTGGTCAACATGCAAATTTGGTTGATTCATTTCATTCCATTTTTTTATGTTATCACCTTCTTATAAATGGTTCCTAAACCAATGATATGTTAGCATAATATTTTTAAACTATAAATCACTTCGAACTCTAGATCCAATGAGTGATTTCCTTGGCTACTTGAGGAAATCACTAGGACTACAAATTGAGGAACATCTAATAGGTTTGATTCAACATCTTTAGTTTGGGAAGGTTCTATTTTTGAGAGAAACTAATGTATCATGTCACATTCTTTTCATCGATTATCGTATTCGAAGGTACCTTCTTGATTATTTTCATGAAGGTGAAGGAAAGTTAAAAGAGAGTTCTTGGTGACACATCACTTTATCATTGAATTAGAGGGAACATTTATGTTGGGTGCTTCTTGTTGAAGTCAATTAAATGTGGATTTCCAATTCATATTGATAATTCTAAAGGAATTTCATTACATTGGCCTCAATATTCTAATTAAGTTCTCATACCAAATGGTTCAAGGACTATAGTAATAAGTTTTCTTGTATGATTGGCACTGCTCAACCTCCAAGTACTAGGTCATGACAACCCCAAGGATAGGTATAAAGGTAAATTCCATATCTGAATTAGCTTTTAGGATTAGGGAATGGAAAAATCACACTAAGACCAAGCTCATGGGTTATCTAAGTAAAATACCAAATATAAGGATTTGGGAGCCATAGAAAGATGACATCTCATGTTGTGAAATGAACCTACTGAACCCAAATCATCCCTTATCTCAAAATACCTATATAATAGGATTCAATTCATTCTTTCAGATTATTCATTCCATCCATAAGTATCACTAGCTAGCCTTTACCGAAACCTAGTGATTGATCGAGTTCATATTCTCTTTGTGCACTGTATATGTTGAATATTTATGTTTCTCACACTAAGCTTAAGCATCAAAGTGCATCATCCCCCTTCCTAACTCTTTAATGGGTGGTTGAGAGTCAACCTGTTTCATACCGATGGGAGACATGGACAAATGGAATTCCTTTTCTCCACTCCAAGAAATAGGTTCTCTCAAGTGAGGTGTTCCCACAAGCTATTTACCACACTCATGGGTAAAATGTATAGGGGATTGGTAGTGGGTTTTGAATGTTCCAAACCCTACTATTTTTTCTTCTCTTAAAAAACATGTTACTTGTCCATTCAAACGCAAGATCAACCATGGTTCTTCAACTGGAATTTTATAGTGAAATACCATTGAGCATAGATCAATGATAAACTTACTAATATGGAATAAATAAGTCCCACAATGCCATCAAAATGATGCTTTATTTTGTTGAGGGATGGGGAAGAAATATTTATTTGGGAACTAATATGGTAGAGATCTTTTAAGTTGTGTGAGAAATCGTGTGGGAAGCCACTATAATTGAGTTCATCAAAACCATTACTACTGGGAATGGCAATCGGTTATCAGATTTGGAAATACCAAGGGCCTTCATCACTTTCCTCATCCTTTTCTATAGATTACCCTAGTTTATTGATTCTTGCAACTCTATAGAGAGAAAAAGTACTTGAATCTCAGGTGCTTGCTACAGAGCCATGAAATGACCTAAAACTGTCATAGAACCATATTTCTTCTAGAGACCAACATTTCACACAGAATATAAAAATGCTAGAAAACTTACCAATAAAAAAATTTATACAAACCCTAAACATGGAAATGGTTTATAGTGCACTTACAAGGTTTTCACCCTTAGAAAATAGATTTTACATCTGAAGCATTAGATTGACAGGCTTATGTTCTTCCTTTTCCACCCCCCATCCTCCCTAAACTTTGGTGTGCTAGCTATCTCCCTGCTCATTTCCCTGGTTCGCATCAATTCCAAGGGTCCATGTATGAGAGTTCAAACGGGCCATAAGTATTTCATTATGTTCTTTTTTTATTTTTTGTTTTTTTTAATGTTTGGTTATATATATATATATATATAAATGTTTGGTTATGTGTGTGTGTGTGTTGTTTTATTTTTGTTCTATGTTATGTTTAGTTGTGTTGATAAATTTTAGTAGTATTTAGTTTAAAAACACCCTCATTTTTTTAGTCACCTAGTCATTTATTTTCCAAATTGTACTAGTACAAATTCTATATGACTTGCGTACAACATAACCCACGGAAGTCAGCTTGGTTATAATTTAGGTTTTAGCCACTAGTATATTTCCTCAAGTGCGAATAAGAAATTCATCCTCAAATGGTCATGCATCACAAGTAAAAAGTAGTTGGGTGGCTCAAGAAATCTTAGATAAACATTAATAATGGATTTAGCATCCTAGGGCATCACGTCATTCTTGTATTTATTTTTGCACACTTGGTGTAGAAATATTTCAAGCTTCCTAGAAAAAATTATGTTTTGAATTATAAATGATTGTGGGACATTATTTGAATGCCTACACCAACAATCCTAACTCGTAGACTATAATTTTTTTTTTTACCTCAACAAACAATAATTAAATTGGTTAGTTACTTTGCTTGAATTAAGGTTTCACTTTGATTTATTGGATTGAAAATGGTTTTGAGTAAACATTTAAAGGAATCCAAATAAATAATTGTAAAATATAATATGTGGATTTCAATGTCTGAATACAAACCTGAAGAATTATACAATAGATGTGCATTTTAATGGATAAATAGAAACCTGATGAATTATAAAATATATGTGCATTTTAATGGTTAGATGGAAACCTAAAGAATCATTGGCAATTCCCTGAATTGGATTCCTTGGAGACTAATATTATATGTACTTAAAGGTTTATCAATGGTTTGACCTAAAACTTCTTCTTATTCTCTCAATTTTTCTTGTATTTGTCTCATCCTCTCTCTGTCCTTCTCATGTACTTCATTTTCATCATTTTGTTGATGATCGTATTTCCTACTACTCTTTTTAATATTTCCCATCTTGATTGTTGATTAATTTATTTTTTCAAAATCCTTCTTTTCCATGTTGATTGCTAATTTCTAATTGGTTCACTTATATTTCTTGTATTTTTTAATAAAAAAGTTACTAGATTCTTTTTTATATTTAAATTTTTTCTATCTACCAATAGTTGAGCAATGGGTTGACCTACAACTTCTTCTTATGTTCTCTCAATTCTTCATATCTTTGTCTCAACCTCTCTCTAGGCTTCTCGTGTACTTCATTTTCATCAATACATTAGTGATCATATTTCCTACTACACATTTTAATATCTCCCATATTGATTGTTGATTGATTTATTTCTTCAAAATCCTATTTTTTCAATGTTGACTGCTAATTTCTCATTGGTTCACTTATCTTTTCTGTATTTTTTAATCAAAAAGTGACAAGATTTTCTATTATTTTTAATATACTAGCACATTTTTTTTGCATGTTAGTAGGATTTCTATTGACCTCCATATCTTGATAAATATCTTTAAGAAATTGAACTCTTGTTGTGATATTTACATTGGATTAATTGAGCCCAATAGCTTAGTTAAGCCATACGATTGATTGAGATGTTTTTCTTAATCTATCAATCTGTCAAATTGTAGAAACCTCCAATCAAGGGTTGGCTTGGCCATCCATTGAGCTAATTTAAAAATCATGCAAGTTGTTTGATCAATCAAATTTAATCTTAATTTGCAACATTGAATCCCTCTTCCTACATGATTTTCTATAACTACAACATTTAGAAGGTGAAACCAATTCATACATGTCATCTTAGGTGATGAGTTAATACCATATATTCATGAATCCTTTATCAAATAGCACATCATTTTCACAATTGATTTCATATTATATTGTTTATTTAATTTCTTTTAAAAGTTATACTTTATACATTTTCCCACATTTTCTAAGGTGCTCAAGGAAAAGTCAATAACATTAAAAATGAAAACCAATAAATTATACAAAATGTGGGATCTCCACGGAACTTTCCTCTTTAAAATGATATTTTAATAGGTATTTTAAAAAAAATATTTTAAAATTAATATGTGGAGAGAGAGAGAGCGAGAGCATTGAATTATTTGATAGGAACAATATGCACTTATTTTTTCTTAAATTTGTAAGGACAATAATTTTTTTTGTTTGCTTGAATGTCCCTAACTTGCCATCCCAATCGTTGGTCTAAAAAACCATGACCTATAGACATTTAAACTGTTAAAATAACCCAAAACCCTAAATCTAATTGTTGCTACTCTAACCCACTTCCTTTTAACTCGGTTACAATCTAATTATACCACTAAGAATCATGGATACCATACTAGTTGCACGAAAATAAATATAGGAATCACTTAGATATATTTCTTAATATAGGATTCCCATTATTTCTTCTTCATTTATAATTTTTCATATATTTTTGAATGATAGACTAAATACAAATATGTATGTATCTTTAATTACCTTTTACTCTTTACATATACCAATAAGTAGAAATATATGGACGTTTATATGTTTAGTAAGAAGAATTTATAAATATTTTTAATAATTAAATAATATTCAAAATAAAACCATAAAAATAATTTTAAAAGAATTTTTTATTAATTAAAAGGAAAAATGAAACACATTTTGGGGGTTTTACTTTCAAAAACTCGTCAAACATGAAAATAAAAACCACCATAAAGGTAATAAACGACTTTCATTACCTTCCTATATTCATTTCTCTTTATTATTTTTAAGCCATACAATCCAAAAATGATATTCGTTAAATATTCTTAAATCATACAAATTCAAAAAAAAATCATTAAAAATTAAAGTTCAAGTTTATTGTATGTATTTTTTAATCACATGGATTTGGAAGGGTTTGTAAGATTTTCCTTAGCTAAAATATGTCATGATGTTGAGATACTGTAACTTCTAAGAATATTATATTTGTACTTTATTATTCCGGAGATGTTTCATTCCTCTGTGAAGATCCTATTGTATATCCGGAGATGTTTATTCTTCTGAGAGAATGTGGTAACTAGGGTTATTAGATATCCCATGTAGGCTCGGCCCTGAGTTAGCTGTTTAGGGGTTATTAGACTATCTTAGGAGAGGTCGGCCTAGTTAGGGTGAAAAGTCAGTTAGAAGATGAGTATAAATAGAGGAGGTGTGTTCCTCATTTATCACCCATTCACTCACTTGTGTATTGCACATAGGAGAGAGAGAGATCTACATAGGAGGAGAAGGAGCTCTTGTTTGGGGACTACATCTTTGTATTGGTTGATTATCTATATTGAGGAAAGCTTTGCTGGGTTTTCTACCCCATGAAGGTTTCTCAGGGTAAGTCTTTGTATATCTTGTGATTGTGTTTCTTTCAATGATTTTGCTTGTGAATTTAGGCTAAAGTTAACATGGTATCAAAGCTAGCCTGAATAGGACATCTTTCACAAGGTGAAAATACCTCTCTCTCCTCCTCAGGTGAAAATTAGGGTTTCTGCAAAAGTTGGAATTTTTGGATTCTGAGAACATGGTTGGATGCTCCTCCTAAAAATTGAAATTCTAAGCCCTAGATCAAAATTTTTGAGTGGGTAGAACCCCGGGCTTTGTCAAACCCTAGTTTGACTTTTGGACCAAAAAACGAGAAAAACCAGAAAAGCAATGAACCAGAAAACTGCGCACATGTGCACTAGTAAACCAGAAAAGTTGCAAACCTATGCACCAATAAACCAGAAAACCTGTTGCAGATCCGAAAGTTGCTGGTCATATTTGAAGGGTGAAAAGTTGAAGTTTCCAGAAGTATAGTACACCAGTCATCTCAATTCAATCAAGCACATCTCCTAGTAAGTTTTATTCTATCTTTTGAGAAACTTCAATTTCTGTGAACTGCTGGATAAGATGGCTCCAAGCACTAAGCTTGAAGATAAGCTAGAGGGTATAGAGAATTTCCGGGCATGGAAATATAGGATTGGTCTTATTCTTGAAGAGAATGATCTTGCCCAATATATCAAAGATGAGGTTGCAGAACCTACGGAAGATGAAGCCAAAGAGAAGCATAAGAAGGACTTGATTAGGGCAAAGAGAATCATTGTTGATTCTATCAAGGACCACTTGATTCCCCAAGTGGCATCCAAGAATACCCCAAAGGAAATGTATGATTCCCTAGGAAGAATGTATGAAGGGGGGAACATCAACAGAAAGATAAATTTGAGAACTCAATTGAAGAGTACCAAAATGAATAAAGGAGAATATATTCAAGATTACTTCACAAGGGTCTCGCAGTTCAAGGAACAACTAAAAGCCATTGGATACACCCTTGATGAAGATGAACTAGTCATGACTGCTCTCAATGGTCTCACTAGACCTTGGGATTCATTCATCCAAACCATGTGTGCAAGAAAAGAAAGTATGAAGTTTGATGTGGTATGGGAGGATTGCATTCAAGAAGAGGCTACGGTAGCCAATAGAGGAGCCTTGCTCAAAGAATATGACCAAGCCTTGGCCACCCACACCAAAAGAAGAAGGATTCATTTCCACTCCAAGAAGAATGGCCATAAGGAGTCTCAACCTCCACATAGATTTCAAAAGAAAGGAGGATTAAATTCAGAAAGAGACCTCTCCTTAGTTAAATGTTACAGTTGTCACAAACTGGGACACTTTGCTAGAAATTATCCTTCAAAGAAGAAGAAGAAGAATCTTCACAAAACACATCAAGCACATTTAGCAGAAGATGATAGTGAAGAAGAAGAGGAGGAAAGGCCTCAAAAGAAAAGAGCTAAAGTAGAAGAATAAGATGCAGAAGAGTATGTTCTATTCTCTGCACTCTCTGGGACAATAACACTTGGACAAGATACATGGCTCATTGATAGTGGTTCTTCAAAGCACATGACTGGACAAAAGAAGACTCTTTCAAGACTTGAAGCGAATACCTCTCCACGGAAGGTATCCTTAGGAGATGACTATCAATATCCCATCAAGGGAATTGGTGAAGCAAGCTACAAGCTTGATTCTAGAACTCCATTGAAGATGAAGAAAATCTTATATGTACCAGGTTTGAAGAAGAACTTACTTTCTATCTCAACATTAGATAAGAAAGGTTATAGGGTTGCATTCATAGATGGAAGTACTCATGTGGTCCAAAGGAAAATGAATTAAGGATGCAATTGTTATTGGTGAAGAGGAAGGAGGGCTATACAAAATCAAGCGTCATCCAGAAGTTTCCCTTGTTCATGAGGCCACTAGCCCTAGTGAGCTATGGCATAGGAGGCTTGCTCACATTAACTACAAAGCATTACCTCATGTGAGCAAGGTAGTTATAGGACTACTAGATTTGAAGATTGATCATAAAGGCACATGTAAAGGTTGTGCAAAAGGAAAGAATATCAAGAACCCATTTCCAAAGAGTGAGACAAAGACTAAAAGTACTTTGGAGTTGATCCATTCAGATGTATGTTCACCAATTCCCTCCACAACCTTGAGTGGATTTGAGTATTACCTTACATTTATTGATGACTACTCAAGGAAGACATGGATATATTTCCTAAATGGAAAAGATGAAGTTCAGGGAATTCAAAGCCTTGATAGAAAATCATTCAGAAAAGAAGATCAAAATACTCAAGACAGATAATGGTGGAGAATACACTTCAAAGGATTTTGAAGTCTTTTGTAAAGAAGTTGGAATCAAGAGGGAACTAACCACACCCTACAATCCTCAACAAAATGGTGTTGCGGAAAGAAAGAATAGAACCATTATGGAAGCAATAAAGACAATGATACATGATCAAGACCTACGTATGTATCTATGGGCTGAAGCAGCCAGGACAACAGTCTATGTGCAGAATAGACTATCTCATAGTGCTCTTGAATTCAAGACCCCAGAAGAAGTGTTCACAAAGAAGACGCCTGAGGTAAGTCACCTCAAGATATTTGGATGCCCAGTATATATTCACATTTCAAAAGAAAAGAGAACTAAGTTGGAGCCTTCTGGAAAGAAGGGAATAATTGTTGGATATTGTGAAGCATCCAAAGCATTTAGAATATACATCCCAGGATTCCATCATATGGAAATTAGTAGGGATGTGACATTTGATGAAGAGGCAGCTCTCAAGAGATCTAGGAAGTGCTAGTATAAAGAAGTATATGAGGAAGATGCACCTCCCAGAATTAAAGAGGCTGCACCCACCCCTGAAGATGTAACACCTGAAGACCATGGCATGATGGAGCCACAAGAACCCCCTACCATAAACATATCAAGCAAGAGAAAGCCAGCATGGGAAAGAGACATTATACTAGGAGCAGAAAAGTATGGAGCTCATGAAGGCTCCACTAGAGTGAGCAAGAAACCAAAGTCATTCTCCAGCTATATGGATTTGATGTGTGATCTTGTAGATCAAGAACCCACTAGTTATGAAGAAGCATCTCATAAGAAAGAGTGGGTAGAGGCAATGATAGAGGAATACCAGTCAATAATGAAGAATGATGTTTGGGATATAGTTCCCAAACCAAAGGACAAGAGTGTGGTATCCTCCAAATGGATATAAAAGATAAAGCATGCTGCGTATGGTAGCATTGAAAAGTATAAGGCAAGGTTTGTGGCCAGAGGATTCTCTCAGAAAGAGGGAAGTGAATATTAAGAGACATTTGCACTAGTTGCAAGGTACACTTCCATTAGAACCATCATGGCACTTGCATCCATGATGAAGTGGGAATTACACTAGATGGATGTGAAGACATCTTTCCTGAATGGTGTGATTGAGGAGGAAGTGTACATAGAACAACTACAATGATTTTAGCTTGAATATAGAAGAACCCACAAATGCAAACTGAAGAAGGATTTGTGTTAGTTGAAACAAGCTCCTAGAGCTTGGTATGGAAGAATTGAGAGTTTCTTGACAAGCTTGGGCTTTACCAAAAGTAAAGCTGATCCTAATATTTATCTCAAAGTTATGGATGATGAACCTATCATATTGTTGTTATATGTGGATGATCTATTTATGACTGGAAATGAGAAATAGATTATCGAGTGCAAGAAGAAGCTCTCTACAAAGTTTGAGATGAAAGATCTCGGATTGATTCATTACTTCCTAGGTCTAGAAGTATGGCAAGGCCCAGAAGGAATCTTTCTCAACCAGGGAAAGTATGCTGTGGAAATCTTGAAAAGATTTCATATGTTGGAATGCAAAGCCATGGCCACTCCCATGGATTCCAACTTGAAGCTGTTAGCTGATGACTCATTAGAGTTAGTGGATATGACTATGTACAGATAGATTATTGGGTCATTGATGTTTCTGAAAAATACCAGGCTAGATATATGCTTTGCTGTGAACACCTTGAGTCAGTATCTAGTAGAACCTAGACGTGTTCACCTGACTACTACAAAGCATGTGATGAGGTACCTAAAAGGTACAATAGACTTTGGTCTATGTTATCTTGGAGATCATGACTTCAGATTGTATGGCTACACAGATGTTGGTTGGGCAGGAAGTGTATCAGACAGGAAGAGCACATCGGGAGGATGTTATTGTCTGGGATTTGCCATGATCGTGAGGTGTAGCAGGAAGCAATCTAGTGTGGCTCTCAGCACAACTGAAGCAGAATATATTGTTGCTTGCTATGCTACTTGTGAAGTGATATGGCTTCGGAAGTTGTTATCAGGATTATTTGAATTAGAGATGGACCCCACTGTGATCCTGTGTGACAACTAGAGTTGTATCAAGATGACAGAGAGTCTAGTGTTCAATGATAAGTCAAAGCACATAGAGATCCGATATTTTTATATACGGGATATGGTGCAGAAAGGAGATATCAAGCTCGAGTATGTGAGAACTGATTAACAAGTTGCTGATATATTGAACAAACCTCTGTCTCGAGTAAAGTTTGAGTATTTCCGAGACAAGCTTGGTGTAGTTCAGAGGGACCATCCTCGAAAGGGGGAGTGATATGGTCATTGATGATGATATTTCCTACATCGATGGTAAAGTCGATGATGTGGATACTTGTATCGATGATGAGGTTACCTGTATTGATGAGGATACCTGTATTGATGAGAATACTGTATGAGGTTACATGTTCCGACGATGAGGTCGATGATGAGGTTACCTAATCCGATGATTAGGTCGATGTGTGGTCCTTAGACTTTGTCTAAGTGGATGAGAGGACTACATCATCCCTGAACAGTTAGTTCAAAATGTACGTGATAGGAATACATCGTCCTTGAACAGTTAGTTCAAAATGCACGTGATAGGATTGCATCATCCCTGAAAAGTTAGTTCAAAATGTACGTGATAGGACTACATCGTCCTTGAACAGTTAGTTCAAAATGTACGTGATAGGACTACATCGTCCTTGAACAGTTAGTTCAAAATGTACGTGACAGGACTGCATCGTCCATATACATGAGAGGTGTCTTAAATTGATCTGGACTGCATCGTCCATAGACATGAGAGGTGTCTTAAATTGATCTAGACTGATCGTCTTGTAAGTAGATCTGGATTGCATCGTCCATAAACATCAGAGGTGTCTTAAATTGAGAGAGATTGATCATCCCATAATTGGATCATGTGTATTGCAGAGTATGTTGTTATGATGATACTGTTGATCGAGATGATCTAGATGATGATACCGTTGATCGAGATGATCCAAATGATGATATTGTTGATCGAGATGATCCAAATGATAATGTTGATCGAGATGATCCATATGATGATGTTGATCGAGATGATCGAGATGATGATACTATTGATCGAGATGATCCAGATGATGATGTTGATTGACATGATCCAGATGATGAAGTTGATCGAGATGATGATGATTGATCGAGATGATCAAGATGATGATATTGATCGAGATGATCCAAATGATGATGTTGATCGAGATGATCGAGATGATGATGTTGATCGATATGATCCAGATGATGATATTGTCGATCGAGAAGATCCAGATGATGATGTTGTTGTAGCTATTTGGATGCTGCAGAAGATGAAGACTCAGTACTGAAGATGTTCATATTCCAATATTGAATATTAGAAGATGTTCCAGTGACTGGTTGAGTTACTTATGATGTTAAAGAAATCTTTCAATGATTTATAGATGTATCATGTATAATGTAGTTGATGACTCCTTGCTCCTACAGATGTTGTTATAATATCCTTCTCGTTAAGGGGGAGTGTTGAGATATTGTAACTTCCAAGAATGTTATATTTGTACTTTATTATTCCGGAGATGTTTCATTCCTCCATGGAGAACCTATTGTATATCCGGAGATGTTATTCCTCCGAGAGAATGTGGTACCTAGGGTTATTAGATCTCCCATGTGGGGTTGGCCCTGATTTAGTTGTTTAGGGCTTATTAGACTCTCTTATGAGAGGTCGGCCCAGTTAGGGTGAAAAGTCAATTAAAAGATTAGTATAAATAGAGGAGGTGTGTTCCTCATTTATCACTCATTCACTCACTTGTGTATTGCGCATAGGAGAGAGAGAGAGATCTGCATAGAAGGAGAAGGAGCTCTTGTTTGGGGACTACATCTTTGTATTGGTTGATTATATATATTGAGGAAAGCCTTGCTAGGCTTTCTACCCCATGAGGGTTTCCCAGAGTAAATATTTGTCTATCTTGTGATTGTGTTTCTTTCAGTGATCTTGCTTGTGAATTTAGGCTAAACTTAACACACGAGACTATCTAAATTTGGAAGCTTTTCCCTTAGATCTATTTAAAGTTCAAAATTTTTTGTATGTATTTTTTTTATCACATGGGTTTGGGAGGATTTGTAAGATTCTTCTTAGCTAAAATATGTCATGAGATTATTTAAATTTGGAAGCTTTTCACTGAGATCTATGAGAGTGTTTGATATATTGTAAAATTTGGTTTTGAAATTTTACTATGAATTCTAAAATAGAGATATCATCCACGAGCAAGTCAATTTTTTTAGATGCTACACCTAAAAAAAGAATATGGGATCAAAGTAACATACTCATATCATTCCATTGAACCATGATATCTAACAATCCAGGGTGTGTGGAGTCCATAGAAAAATTCCTATGGAACAATGCGATACTACAACATTCACGCATCTTCTTCCACCTACACATCTTTCACTGAAAAAAATATTTCCATGATTTATTATACATAATATCAAATAAAATAACACATTATGAGATGAGGATGGTCACCTCAAATATTTCAACTTGTGTCATCTCCAGAATGTGTTTATAATTCTCATCACACATCCCTCTATATAAGCATCATCCTAAAAAATATTCTAATTTGGTATAGCATGAAATGGGTTTCCAAAAAACTCTACCACTTTCTTTGTAATGCCTTCTAGAAGTCTATCTTACTAGAGTTTCCTACAAATAAGATTCTAATAAGTAGCTCATTGTTTCATTCATACAGGCTTTAAATTTAGTATGCCTCCACAATGTTCTTCAAATATGAAAAATTTTGACATTGTTGTCACGGCGAATAGTTGTAACTGCCTTATGAATAGCTTGAATATCATGTTTTCTTGATTTTCCAAATAAAAGGGAATGCTTTTCATACATTTTTTTATTTTTTTTATATGTTTTGTGCATTTATCATCTTGAAAACATGTTCTTTGACTATTCTATCAATACTCTCTGGTTCATGAATTCTTCTCTTATGTTTTCATCCAAATCATCTAAAATGTTTGAATCATCCCTATAAAAACTAGTACAACTCCCCAATATTCTTGAAAAACTAGTACAACTCCCCAATATTCTTGAAGGAGCCTAAGGCAATTCATTATATTCTTCGTAAATGAAAAGCTAAGAATTGAGCGTCCAAATTAGAAATTGCTCTTGCATAAATAAGGCTGCATAAGTATTTATTTTGTATAAATTTTGAGCTACATAGTTTATAACGTAATTTAAAAATATTTATTTTTTATAAATTTTGAATTACATAGTTTATAACATAATTTAAAAATATTTTTTTTATATAAATTTCGGCATAAAAAAAATGTATTGATAAATTTTTTCGGAACTGGAAAATCTTCCTTCTCTCTTACATTACCATTAACCCTACTTAATCCTTTAATGGGAGATAAAGGACATCGTTGTCTCAGTTCTCTACACTTTAAACTTTAAGCTGAAAGAACCATTAAGAATTCTCTTTTCTGAAATTATAATTATTATTGAATTTTGAATATAAACAAGAATAGATATTATTTAGTTCACAATCACATTACTATTATATTGTTTTGTTTTGTATAATAATTTGTATTAAATAAATATATAGATCATTATCAAATATATATACATTATCATCATTTTGAAAATATGAAAAACTTAACATTTTCTTTATTATTGGGTACTATAAAATATATTTAAAGAAACCATGTATCATTAATGTAAAACAAATAAATTAAAATTAAAAAAACTAACAGGAATCACTTAAAAACAAATTCATATTCAACAACTTCCAATAGATTAATCTAAAATGATAATTTTGAATCTAGATATCAGTTTAAGCGACAAACAAAACAAAACTGAAGTTATGTACAATAACACAGCAGCACTAATGAATTAACGATGGTTTAGGGTACTGGCGTTTTTTTTGGTTGGTATCACCAGTGTTGTCCTCATTCACTTGGGTAGTGGCATCGGTGTCTACAGCAAGCTCTTCTGGCTCATAAATCATTTCTACATGATACTGGTGCGTCTCCTCTTTGTCCACAGTAGTCTTTGCGGGTGGCTTCATGCAGGTGTCCAAAGGAGTCTCTTGCACCTCATCGGTGTCACAATTGGTTTCCACCATGATCTTAAGTAATTCACTACTCTCATGATCGGTGCTCATAATCTCTTGCGTAGTCAAGTGAGTAGTCTCATAGGTGTTCGGAATCTCTTTCAATTGCATATCATTGGGGCTGTCTTCAATCGTGTCTTGCAGCTTTATGTCATAGATGGCACTGAAAGTTCCAGTGCAGTATAGTTCACACCCATTCTCTCCACCCTTTTCTTTCTCTTTTTCCTTCCCCTCTGGTTGTTCTTCTTGTTGTTGACGTGTTGGCAATGGAGGTGTTGACTATTGTTCATGTTCTGCTGATGCAGTCGATTTGGACACATCATCCAACATAGATGCTGTCGAAACGTACTTGTGATATATGTCCATCATTTCCATGCCTTTCCCAAATATGTTCAAAATCTCTTGCAATTGCATAGCATTGGGGTTGTCTTCATTCATGTCTTGCAGATTTATCTGATTGGTATTTATGTCACAGCAGGCACCGACAGTTCCAGTCCCGTACAATTCACAGCCGTTTTCTCCTCCCTTTTCTTTCTCTTTTCCCTTCCCCTCTCGTTGTTCTTCTTGTTGTTGACGGGCTGGCGATGGAGGTTGTGACTGCTGTTGTTTCGGTAATGCAGTCGATTTGGATACATCATTCATTAGAGATGCTGTCGAAACGTACTTGCCAAATATGTCCAGCATTTCCATGCCTTTGTACAATATGTTAAGAATGTCTTGCAATTGCATATCATTGGGGCTGTCTTCAATCGTGTCTTGCAGCTTTATCTGATTGCTATTTATGCCACAGCTGGCACTGCCAGTTCTAGTGCAGTACTGTTCACACCCATTCTTTCCTCCCTTTTCTTTCTCTCTTTCCTTCCCCTCTGGTTGTTCTTGTTGTTGTTGACATGTTGGCGATAGAGGTTGTGACTGTTGTTATTTCCGTGATTCAGTCGATTTAGATACATCATCCAACAGAGATGTTGTCGAAACGTACTTGTCAAATATGTTCAACATTTCCAAGCCTTTCTCAGATTCCACCTGAATGTAACCAAATTCACAATAGACAAATATCATTAATCACAGAGTCATTCATCAATGTAATCGAATCTACTCTATTCTGGAACCAGCCTACATCTGTCCATTTTTTTATTATCTAATTCGATAATTCGATGAGGAGAAGCAAAATAATTTTCGAAAGGGGGAATGGAAACTGAAATCTGGTATTCTAGTACAATACTTACTTCTTGGGCGTCTCGACCATATATAATAGAAATCTGGTTAGGGTTTTCCGCAGTATTAAAAGTAATATGCTCGAATTGGCTGTAGGGCACATCCTTAATCGTCTGCCATTTCACTCGAAATTTTCCTTTCCAATCGCGATCCCAGCAATCTATGGACGCTTCAAAATCTACGAGCCCATCCATTTCAGCCATGCCACAGAAATTCCCGCTTCCTTTCACCTGCATGTCCTCGCACCCAGATTTAGCTATTTTAGATTCAAAAATTGATTATATGAATGCAATAGACAATTAATTGAAAGATTGGATATTGGATCAATTTATTAAGAAAATTGGTATTCAAGAGGAAAGTTATAATATTACCGAGAAGAATAAGAAAATAGCATTTACACTGGGCTCATGACGGGCTTCTCTGAAAGCTGCATTTAGTATTCTATTTCCCCTATGGCTGCTCGTCCACACCGTGTGTTTAGTACTACTTACCACGTTCTCCCTACTATAAGGCTTGATAACAAAAAACTTGGCATTTGAATACTCTCTGCTAACTACAGCTGCATTTGCATGCTGGTCCGTTTCTACACGACCTTGGCCTTGAAGTTGAGTGGACCTTTCATCGTCATTGACTTTCATTCACATCAATTGCTCTCCGATGATGTTGCCCATAACTTGTGGCAATGATGTATTATTGTTATAATTATTGTACTTGAACACTCTCCCTCTCCCTTTGCCTGCTTCTTGAAGAGTATTACTATTCCTTCAACCGAAATGTCTGCTGCTGGAGCTTCTTCTTCTTCCTGCGGCGAAAACCGGTTGTGGTCCGGGTTGGGGTTGTACTGCGAATTGTGGTTGTGCTTGCAATGGAAAGAATAAATAACTATCGAGTCTGTTGAAATAGTAGCCGTCTTTATACCCATTCATATTCACGTTCATATTCGTTGCAGGAGGTGGACTCAGATATGCGTAACCTGGCTGCACAGACAACATATTACTCATGGCACCCAGGTACCATGCCCGATTATATCCATATGTTCCTCGGCCTTGATTATAATTTGGCTCCACATACAACATATTACTTGGGGCACGAGGGTACCATGCCTGATTATACCTGAAGGTTGGAGGCAGAAATAAAACAAAGATAATGCGGAATGAGCTATCGCTCTTTAATCTTTATTCATAAATGGAGATCAATTGATGTAATACAAACAATAATGTAATGTGTATTTAAACACTTATGGAAAACCCTAAAAGCTCTAACCTATCTTTTGCATGCATGATGTTGTTGCATTTATTAACTGAACTTCTAAATAGTAACTCAAGTAAAAGTTAAAGCTAACTGAAGTAATTACTATTTCTAACACTCCCTCTTAATTACTACTGCTGACTACTTCAGCTTTTACAATGCCTAAATTATTTCTATGAATTTCAAAAATATCTTTTGCCAATGGCTTTGTGAATATGTTAGCCAATTGGTCAATCGATTTACAATGCTCAACACGAACTTCACCATTGTTCACAAGCTCTCTTATGAAGTGATATCTAGTATCAATGTGCTTGCTTTTCTGGTGAAAAACATGGTTCTTGGATATAGCGATTGCTGAGTTGTTGTCACAATAAACTGTGGTTGGTCCTTCTTGTTTCTGTTGAAGACCTTCTAAAACTCTGCATAACCGGACTGCTTGACATGCTGCTGATGTCGCTGCTACATACTCTGCTTATGCCGATGAAAGTGTCACAATGGGCTGCTTCTTGGATGCCCATGAAATCACCCCTAATCCAAGATGAAAAACATGACCGGAAGTGCTCTTCCTGTCATCCAAACTTCCTACAAAATCACTATCAATGAAACCTGTCAAAACATTATACTCCGTGCTTGAGTATAAAATTCCATAGCTTGAAGTCCCTACAACATATCGTAAGATCCTTTTGCCAACTTGCCAATGCGAGTCTTTGGGAGACTCCATGAACCTTGAAATCAAGCTGACAGCAAACATAATATCAGGTCTTGTAGTTGTGAGGTACATGAGACTTCCTACAAGTCTCTTATACAATGTTGGATCTACATTGGGACTGCAATCTTCTTTACTCAACTTAGTACCTGTTGCCACTGGTGTAGGTGTTGTTTTGCAATTAAGTATTCTGAATCGCTTAAGAACTTCATTAGCATATTTATTTTAAGAAATAAATATACCCTTTTCTAATTGTTCTACTTCTAGGCCAAGAAAGAACCTCATCAATCCAAGGTCTGTCATCTCGAACTCTTTCTTCATAGCTGCCTTGAACTCATCTACTGAGAGGTCACCTATAAAATCATATCATCAACATACAAACAAACTATTAAAATATGTCCTTGTTGATTTACCTTTGTATAAAGTGTTGGTTCGCTGCTGCTTCTACTAAAGCCATTTTTTATCAGATAAGAATCAATTTTGCTGTACCAAGCTCTTGGAGCTTGCTTGAGCCCATATAGAGCTTTCTTCAACTTGTAAAATTTCTCTTCATGTTCTTTTATTTCATACCCATGTGGCTGCTCCACATAAATTTCTTCTTGAAGAATTCCATTCAAGAATGCCGACTTGACATCCATCTGATACACTTTCCACTTTTTATGTGCTGCAATTGCTAGGACTACTCTTAATGTGTCCAATCTTGCCACTGGTGCAAAAGTTTC
Source organism: Larix kaempferi (assembly GCA_027924585.1). NCBI lineage: Eukaryota > Viridiplantae > Streptophyta > Pinopsida > Pinales > Pinaceae > Larix > Larix kaempferi. The sequence continues at coordinate 56,166,296 of BSBM01000456.1, read as the reverse complement.
TCCAAAATCAATTCCTGGTTGTTGCGAGAAACCCTTTGCTACTAACCTTGCTTTGTACCTATCAATCTCACCTTTTTCATTGAGTTTGGTTTTATAAACCCACTTCACACCAATGGGTTTCTTATTCTTTGGTAGGTCAACTAGATCCCATGTCTCATTTCTCTCAATGGAATCTATCTCTTCATCCATAGCATTTACCCAATGCTCTTGTTTTACAGCCTCTTCATAAAACACAGGTTCACTAGCAATAAAAACATAATTGGTATTTGCATCCAATTCATCATAAATATCTGTCAATCTTCTAGTCTTTTTATTACTGTGATCAAATTCATTACCTAACTGCGGACTTGATGCTTCACCTCGAACTGAGTTTCTAGGTGTTCTTTCTGGAGTATTTGCTACTGGTGAATATGCTACTGGATCTTGTTGTCTAATCAGCTCCTCATCTTCTCCATCTTCTGGTTTGGGTATTGCAGCTCCCATACCCTTGTCTATGGTTCCATTCCATGATTCTTGCTCCTTGAACAAAACATCTCTACTGAGAATAACCTTTTTGGTAATAGGGTTATACAGCTTGTAGGTTTTAGTTTGTTCACCGTATCCAAGAAATATACATTTCTCACTCCTGTCGTCTAGCTTTTTTCTTAGTTGTTTAGGAACATGAGCATAAGCAACACAACCAAATACTCTGAAATGAGAAACATTACAAGTCATACCTGACCATGCTTTCTCTGGTCCTCTGTTCTTCACAATTTTGGTGGGAGATATGTTCATCACATGAATAGCACAAGCCACTGGGTCTCCCCGAAATTCATGGGACACATTTCTTCCTTTCAGCATGCTCCTTGCCATATTCATGATGGTTCTGTTCTTGCGTTCTGCAATACCATTTTGCTGAGGAGTATATCTTGTAGTGAATTGCCTCTTGATTCCATGATGCTTGCAGTAATCATGAAATTCCTTTAATTCATACTCTCCCCCTCCATCAGATCTCAATACTTTGAGTTGATAACCACTCTGTTTTTCAACAAAAGCCCTAAATTCCTTGAACTTGCCAAAATTTTCAAACTTCTGACGAAGGAAATACACTCATGTTTTTCTATTGAAATCATCAATAAATGTAAGGAAATAATAGCTTCCACCAATCGATTGAGTTTGCATTGGTCCAACCAGATTAGTATGAATAAGTTCTAAAGGTGCAAGTTCCCTTAGAGACACACCTTTAGGAAAGCTATCCCTGTGCTGCTTTGCAATGATGCAACACTCACAACTGCTTTCTGGCTCCTTCATAGGGGGCAATCCCTTTACCATCTCTTTCTGCTGCAAAAACTTGAGACCGCCAAAGTGAAGATGTCCATATCTAAAATGCCATAACCAATAATCATCCATGCAAGTGGCTTTTTGAGCAAAAGAGTTTACCTTGCTGCTGCAATTCATGACTAGTGGATACATCCTGTTCCTAGTCACTTGTATTTTGATGATCAAATGTCGATTTGGGTCATAAATTTCACAGTCTGATCCATCAAAGACAAGTTTGTACTTCTTTTCAGTGAGTTTCCCAATGCTAAGCAGATTATGCTTCAATCCTGGAGCATAATAGACATCTGAGATTGTCTTTTGCTGGCCTTGTTTGGTTAGAATGTTGACCACTCCTTTTCCAAGAACTGGAACTACCTCATCCATGCCAACTTTGACCTCTGTCCTCACTGATTCATCTAGGTCTGCAATTAGACCTCTGTCACCTGTCATATGGTTACTGCAGCCACTATCTAAAAGCCAAAGTCCCTTTGGGATTTCGTGTGCAACGTGACATGTAAGAAATAACATATCATCTTTATCCTCAGAGTTATTAGTCACATTAGCATTATGATTTTCTTGATCAGACTTTTTCTTTTTACATTCATGAGCATAATGCCCAAATTTATTGCAATAATAACACTGAATATTAGATTTATCTGACCTTTTTTTGTTGCAGTTTCCACCTTCATGGTTATGATGGTGATCTTGATCTCCATTGCCATTACTTCGGCCACTTCTGCCTCGGCCTCTTGATCCTCCTCTGCCTCTGCCTCTTCCTCTACCTCTTGAGAATGAGACATGTGCTTTGAAAGCCTCCTCTTAGGAGGATTCTTCATTCCTGTTGAGTCTGGATGTGAATGAAAGTAAAGATCCGGTCAACTCGTCTATAGAGAGAGTACTCAGATCTTTTTCTTCTTCAATCGCTGAAACTTTCGACTCAAATTTGTAGGGTAGGGATCTCAGAACCCTTTCAACCACCCTTTGATATCCAATCTTTTCACCATAGATATTCAGCTGATTAACAATCCCCATGACTTTGGTCATGAAAGAATCTAATGAGTCTGATTCTTTCATCTTCAGATCTTCAAAGTCTCTTCTTAGGTTTTGGAGTGTTGTTGTTTGAACCTTACCAGCACCTTGATAACTGGTCGCCAAGGTATCCCGTGCTGCTTTGGCATGTAAAGATGCTGATATCTTTGGAAATACATTTTTATCCAAAGCGTTCATTATGAGATGCAGTGCCTTTGCATCCTTCTTCCTATGCGCTCGCAGGACATCTTTCTCTGCGTTTGAAAGGGCTTGAGAAGCTACATCATCTGTAGGTTCAGAATAGCCATACAAGACATATTCCCATGCATCTTCTGACCTGAGATAAACCGCCATCCTCATGGCCCAGACATCATAGTCCTTTTTCCCTGTAAGAGGAGAAATCTGAGATTGATTGCTGCTAGAAGCGATAGACGCTGTGGTGTCTTTCACTGGCTCTATTCAAAATAATCTCCCTTCCTCTTTTTTTTTTTAAACAAATAATAATTCTCCCTCTTAAACAAGATTTGAAAAATATCTTCAAATATCTTCTTCTCTTGTAAAAAGAAAAAATTCGTACTCAATAACTGTGTGAAAGTCAAAAAACAATCACATAAAGTAAAAACCTTTTTGCACTTGTCCAAAAATGTCGTCTTGTTCCAATTACCGCTCTTTGTCCTAGGGAGAGGCCGCGGTGAAATCTCGATTTTTTACCTCGTATCTCCCCAAAATAGTGCGCTTTAGACTATACTGTGGGCGCGATAGTTCCTAAAGTACCACTCTGTGGACTCTAGGGGGGGCGCAATGTTCAGCCCAGAATTGGCCCTTTTTGACCATCATTTATCACTGTCCCTTACCTTGTCTTACACCAATTACCTTGGCAATTCAACTTATTGTCCTTATATATTCCCCAAATTACCAAGGTATGGCCGATTATTGTTTTATTGTATTAATACTTATGATTGTGATGATTTAAGTTGTGCATCTCTTAATTCGTGCTAACATGATGCAAATTGTGAAGGTAGTAAGATAAATAGACTGCAGGAAGATCGGAGCTGAACAAGTCACGGAGGAAGGGACGTCCATTGCTTAAGGAAGGTTCCTTGGGGCTCAAATCATCAATCAAGGCACAGTCGTGGCGGGGCAGCTGTAACATAAAGTTCTATCTTAAGTATGTCGCTGCTCGAATCCAGCTGTGAGCTGGAAGGACCGCCACTCTTGGGACAGTTGATAATTCCTCTCATATTTGGATATTTCAGTTCTGCCACGCATTGTAACAGCTAGATTATTTAGGGCGCCTGAAGATCATAGATCTTCATGGCTGCCCAATTATAGGTTTAGATGTTGCAACTGTATGTATAAATATGTGGTATTACCTCGATCGAGGGGTTGGACAGCAATTAATTAATTCATCTTGTATTAGCAGTCAAGCCGAAACTATGTACTCATCCTTCTGTTAATATAAAGAGTTGTTTCTGAGTTAAATAGAGTGTTGTTCAACCAGCGTCTCTGTGTGAAGACTGGGCCCGTCTTCCACAGAGATTGCTGTGTTAATTTAGGATTTCATCTTTCTGTTGTGTGATGCTTTGATCTTTCTTTTGTACGCAGCAGCAATATTCATTGTGTGGATTTCTCAGTAAATGATTTATTTGTGAGATTGGTGAATGGTATCAATAACAGTCGACTGAGTCAGGTTTGTTTTATGTAATTCAATTTCTGTTCACACTGTTGTGCTCATCCTACAGCTGAAACGTAATCCCAGAAGCTCCTATGAATTAGCTTTCCTGTTATGTGTTGATTGATTTATATTTTGCAATTCAGTATCTTAGAACAGTTGCTTCAATCTCCTTTATTAAATTCTAGAGTAATGTTCAGGTCATGCTTCATGATTCCCAGCTTGATTTCATTAGACAGTTGATTATTTTAGAATGCAATTGAGATTTCCTTCCTGCAATCGTTGATTAGATCTGATATTCGTTCTGCTTGATGCATAATAGAAAAGGATTGTAGTACAGCAGTTAGAAGGCAATTGGGATTGCGTAGATTCTTGGGATGAACATAGATGATAGAAGATAAAAGTATTCACTTCTAATGGTTTGTGTTTAAGCATATATTGTGCACTTGTCCTTTGAAATAAAAAGACTTTCTCGGGTTGACAATAAATTTCATACGCTCTGTGTGTTGATATTTAATTATCTGCAATTAGAGTGCTTGACATTTTGGCGCCGTTGCCGGGGAAGGATAAAAATTAAACACTAGTCATTAGTCGTATTTGATATTTGCTTTTAGTCAGTCTTTTTGGTTGTTTTTGAAATGATCTGCTTCGCATGAATACGAGGGGGGTAAAACGCGATCACCTCCCGACCCCCAAAACCCCACAAATTACTAACAGTACAGGTGGTTCGGGTCGTGGTCGAGGTCCACCGCTGGGCAGAAGAACATTCATTGACGACCTTGTTGACAAAACTGATTCAGCTGTCAGATCTCGTCAACAGGGGACTCCTATCAAAAGAGGCCCTACTGATCCTGGAGCGTTAGCATCAGGATCTACAGTGGAAGATACAGGAGCAGCGGTGATTTCTGCATATACTCCTGCTAAAGAAGGAACAGCTGATTCGGCTGTTGCAATTAAAGAGTACGCAGCTGTTACAACTGAAGAATACGCAGCTGCTACAACCGAAGAATACGCAGCTGCTGCAACCGAAGAATACGCAGCTGTTACAACTGAGGTAAGGGATAAAGGAACAAACGAAGGAGAAGATACAGAAGAAAAGATGAATAACAGACATGAGAATGAAGAGGAAGAAGCAGTGGTACAATACCATCATGAAGATAATTCCCCGCCAGAAACTATGGCTACATTGCAATTCCCAATACAGCAGCTCGAGGGGACAGCTCCTATGAAAAACATCTCACCGTCGGTGTTACCCCGCTTCCATGGCAGGGCGGCAGAAGATCCAGACGAATTCCTGTTTGAATTCGATATCCTCTGTCGCAGCTATGATTATGTCACAGATGCTCAAAAGTTGAAGCTTTTTCCTGCTACCCTGAAGGACAATGCATTACGTTGGTTCATGAGCCTTGGGGGAGGAACTGTTGCTAATTGGAACAAGATGAAGCAAGTGTTCCTGGAAAAATATCAAGAATATTGCAACACCAGGGACAAGAGGGAGGAGTTATTCAAGATGGTACAGAAGGAGGACGAAAGCTTGGAGGATTTTGTAGAGAGGTTGCTGTACAATGTGCAGAGAGCTGGACAGACGAACATGGGACTAGATGTGCTTAAGATAATCCTGCTTCGAGGAATCAGGGACGATTGTTTAGACATGCTAAATTTATTAGGAAAGGGGGATATCTCTAAAGAATCTTTTGAGACAATTGTGGAATTATGTAAGAGATATTCCAGGGGATCTTCTAGGCATAATAAGCAGCATAAACGAAATAACCTGGAACGTGATGTCTTCGACAGAACTCAGAAGTCATCCAATGGGGGAGCTACACGTGCAGAGATAGGCAATCTTCTTGAAAACTTTAAAACAGAAATGATGAGCTCTATCTCTTCAGAGATTGACGTCTTGAAGGCCAAGCAAAGACAGGCAGTGGAGGATCTCACACTAGGGGTGTTTTGTCCCCGATGTAGAAAGACTCATCCACTGAAGGAATGCCCTCTTGACAAAGTACAAGTGTGTCAGCTGTGCGAGCTGAATCATGATATGAAAGAATGCCCCACGTTGCCCCAAGTGAAAGCTGTTCTGCAGGCATCAACTCCAGAGGTGGATTCAGCCTACTTTATTGCACAGAAGAAACCCTGGCAGCCCCGGAATCAAGGTATGTCTCCCGATTCATTTCCATTTTTGAATAATTTGAATAATTGGAATACTAATATGCAAAACGTGAATACACAATTCCCTTCAAATTATGCTCAGTGGAATTCTCCTCAACCTGCGATGCAAGGTTATAATTCATGGAGTCCTTGGACACAGCCACCTCATCAACCTACTTCATGGTCTCCTGGATGGAGGAACTTCCATCCTGGGAATCAGTTTCCTCAACCACCTCCACCTCAACAGTTACCGTATCCTCCATATCCTCAATTTCAGCAATATCCTCAATACCTACCTCAGCAGTCGCAGCTGCAGCTGCAAAATAATCCTGTGCCTAACATACCAATACGGCCTCAGCTGCCTGCCCAACCTAACCCTAACCCAAATAATAAAACAGTCCAGCAACTGGAAACTCTCAATATGCCAGCCTACTCTCTCTCCCCTGTACCTTGTAATGACATTCGCTTACGGTCTGGGAAGGTAGTAGAACGTGTAACTTCAGAAAATATTCCACCAACTGTGTATGACAAAGGAGAGAGTTCCCAGCATCCTTTTGATCCGGTTCCTATCATTGAAGATGCTGAGCATCCCTCAGATGGGAGGGCTGAAACATTGAACGATGAAGTGGATAACACGCAGCCTACCCAGTTGGTAAGGCAACCACCTTACCCTGAGAGATTGATGCTGCCACAAAGAGGGGGGCAACCTCAGTTCAATCTCTTAGGAGAATTGAAGAACCTTTATGTTAAGATTCCCCTTTTACAAGCTCTTCAAGATGTACCTATCTACGCTAGAACTGTTCGGGACCTGTGCACTAAAAGACCGGGAAGGAAACCCAGAGATCCTCCTACTGTTCATGTTATAGGGAATTTATCCGCTTTAATGACTGGAAAAACCCCTGTAACTAAGTATGAGGATCCCGGCAATCCTACTGTCACTGTACACATAGGACAAACGCAGATACCCAACGTACTAGTAGATTTAGGAGCTGCGATCAATGTTATAACGATGGAGACTGTAAAAAAACTCGGATTCACCAATATTAGACCGACCCCTACTATCTTAGAACTGGCAGACAGATCCACCATCATACCTGAAGGGATTTTGGACGACCTCGTTATTTCAGTAGACTCGTGGGAATACCCTGCCGATTTTCTGGTATTACAGCCAAAATCACAGCTGGGGGGACATCCATTGATTTTAGGGAGACCTTGGTTGGCTACAGCTGATGCTTGCATCAGCTGTCGATCAGGATCTATGACTATATCTGATGGCATGGAAACCAAAAATCTTACCCTGTACCCTCCGGCAAGGCCGAGTCTAGAAACTGAAACCTCCCTTTGGATAGAACAAGAAGAAGAAGAAGATGTTCAGCCATTACTAACAATAGGGAAGGCACTAACTTTCAAAAACGAAACAGAAGACGATGCCATTAATAATTTCATTAGCGAACCTGCTTCTGTAGACAAGGAAGTTTATCAACTTCTGAACAGTACCCTCGGCAAAGAAGAACAAGAACAGCTTACGGAGGAAGCACTAGCCAATGACGCAAATATAATCCCAGTATTGAAAAGCTCGAGAAGTATTCCTATTGAGGTAGAGCCTGGAAGAACTTTGAACATCAATCCTGCTCTCTCCTCAGAAGAACAAAAGCGCTTAACCAATCTCTTGAAGGAACGTAAGGGGGCATTCGCCTGGGAGTATACAGACATGAAGGGTATTCCTTCTAGTCTGTGCACTCATCATATCTATATTAAAAACGACTCCCGGCCTGTATGTCAACCCCAACGACGCATGAACCCCAATCTGAGGGATATAGTGAAGGAAGAAATCCAGAAACTCTTGGAAGCAGGATTCATCTATCCTATTTCAGACAGTGAGTGGGTTTCCCCACTTGTAATTGTACCCAAGAAAAACGGTAAATGGAGAGTCTGTGTCGATTATAGGGAGCTGAACAAGGCTACACAAAAGGATCACTTTCCTCTGCCCTTTATTGACCAGGTACTTGATAACTTATCTGGGAAGAAGTTCTTCTCCTTCCTGGACGGATTCAGTGGGTACAATCAAATCCAGATTGCTCCAGAGGATCAGGATAAGACCACCTTCACCTGCCCTTGGGGAACGTTCGCCTATAGGGTGCTTCCCTTTGGGTTGTGCAATGCACCTGCAACGTTCCAAAGAGCTGTGATTGGCATATTTTCTGAATTGGTAAATGATAGCATGGAAGTTTTTATGGATGATTTCACTCCTTATGGCAGGGATTTTGATGAAGCATTGGAAAATTTGAAGAAGGTTTTAATTCGCTGTGAACAGGCTCGCCTCTCACTGAGCACTGAAAAATGCCACATGATGATGAGTGAGGGGGTGGTATTAGGACATTTCATCTCTACTAACGGTATTCAAGTGGATCCTTCAAAAATTAAGGTGATAAAGAATATACCAACCCCTTCAACTCAGAAAGAGGTGCGAAGTTTTCTGGGACATGCTGGGTATTACAGGAGATTCATAGAAAACTTCTCCAAACTTGCTTCTCCTTTGTTTTCATTATTAATGAAGGATGTGCAGTTTGCATGGAGTACAGCATGCCAGACAGCATTTGATAAGCTTAAAGAGAAACTGTCCACAGCCCCTATTTTAAGGGGACCTAATTGGACCATACCTTTCCACATTTCTTCAGATGCTTCTGATACCGCCATTGGAGCAGTACTAGGACAGCAGGATGGTCAAGTACCTTATGCTATTTATTATGTGAGTAAAAACTTAGCCCCTGCTGAGCTAAATTATACTGTTACTGAAAAAGAATTTCTTGCTATTGTTTATTCTATTAATAAGTTTCGGCATTACATTACTGGGTATCCTACATTTGTGCATACTGATCACTCTGCCATTAAGTACTTAATGAATAAACCTGTCACTAATGCCAGAGTAACCAGGTGGCTTTTATTATTACAGGAATTTGATATTACTATTATAGATAAACCTGGAAAAGAAAATGTTGTTGCTGATTTCTTATCACGATTTACTAACAGTGATGACAGTTCACCTGTTGAGGATGCTTTCCCGGATGAACATTTATTTGCACTCTCAGCTCATTCACCCTGGTATGCAGATGTTGCTAATTATTTGGCTGCAGGGAAACTTCCGCCACATATGTCTAAACGAGAGAAAAGAAAAATTATTCAGCAAAGTGCCAGGTATTGTTGGCTTAAAGGCCATCTCTTTTACACAGGACCTGATCTTGAAATTAGAAGATGTGTAAGGGAAGATGAGATCTTTCATATACTGAAGGCCTGTCACGATGAACCTTGCGGAGGACACTTTGCAGATAAAAGAACAAGACATAAGGCGTTGCGGATGGGCTATTATTGGCCGACACTGTTCAGAGATGCTAAAAAATATGTTCAGTCCTGCGACAGCTGCCAAAGGATGGGCCAACCTAATAAGACAGACCAGATGCCTTTACAGCCCCAAGTGGTACTGGAACCGTTTGATAGATGGGCATTGGACTTTGTTGGTCCTATCAACCCTCCTTCCAAACAGAAGGCTTACATCTTGGTGTGTACAGACTACATGACTAAGTGGGTAGAAGCTGTAGCTTTGGCTAAGGCAAACGACCAAGCGGTGATTGATTTCCTGTACAGTGAAGTTTTTACCCGTTTTGGAGTACCAAAGGAAGTAGTTACCGATGGCGGACCACAATTTATTTCACATCAATTTGAATCCTTGCTCCGGAAGTATCATGTGCAGCACAAGATAGCTTCACCTTATCATCCCCAGGCCAATGGTCAGGTGGAAAGCACTAATAAAGTTATCGAAGCAATCCTTACTAAAACAGTTAAAAGCCATCGAAGGGATTGGGCTGACAGACTTCCAGAAGCACTGTGGGCATATCGCACGACTTGGCGCAATACCACGGGCTTTTCTCCCTATGATCTGGTGTATGGTAAGAGTGCCATCTTTCCAATTGAATTTGAGATCAAGACCCTGAAAACAGCCATTGAAATGAACCTGGATGTAGCAGAAGCCCAGAAAAGAAGATTGAATCAATTGAATGAACTGGATGAGAAACGATTAGCTGCGGTAGACCAGACTGTGCTGCTTCAGCAACAGAGATCTAACTGGCATGACCGATTCATCAAAAAGAAAATCTTCCATGAAGGAGACTGGGCACTACTGTACGACTCTAGATTCAAGAAAGATTTCAAAGGGAAATTACGCACAAGATGGCTGGGTCCATATTTGGTTGACAGGGTATTTGATAACGGCACTGTTCGCCTGGTCACCATTGATGAAAACCGTATGCCATTACTTGTTAATGGCCAGAGGCTGCGACTGTATCGGAAGCCCATTTCGAAGGATGCATTCATTTCACAGATTGCTGCTGATCCAAACTACCAATTGGCACCAGAGCAGGAACATTTTTCTACCTTTACCAAATCTTAAAATGAAAATCATATTTACTGTACATAAATAATTTTTTTTGCTGTAGCGTATAATTGTCGTTTTCTTTCTTTTTGCATTTGATCTCTTTGCTTGCTGTTGTCTTTTAAGAAAAAATTTTCAGGGAAGCGCCAGGAGAATGATCAGTTTGGGGCCCATAATGAAAATCTCTCTGTGCTGTCCTTGTGTTCAAAAAAAAAAAAAAAAAAAAAAAAAAAAAAAAAAAATCCGGCAGCTGCAACATATTTTCCGGCAACCATATTCTCCATTTCCCGGGAGCCGTAATGCCCTTTCCGAAAGCCGTCAATCTTTTTCGGCAGCTGCAACATTTGCGGCTGCAACATCGGCGGCTGCAACATTTGCGGCTGCAACATCAGCGGCTGCAACATCGGCGGCTGCAACTCCAGTTTCCGCGGCTGCCACCTTATCGTCCCCATGGTTGCCACCTCATTCACCATCTATTGCCACCTCATCTTCCACGGCTGCCATCTCATTTTCCGCAGCTGCCATTCCATTTACCAGCCACAACCGTATTCTCCATTTCCCGGTAGCCGTAAATTTTTCCCGTCCGCCGTCAAATCTTTTCCGATAGCTACAACTCCGGCAGCTGCAATCCCGGCGGCTGTAACTTCGGCGGCTGCAACATCTTTTTCTCGCAGTCGCCACATCACTTCCCGGCCGCCACCTCATTGACCAAGTCACTTCCACACCACAGCTGTCATCTCTTTCCAGCGGCTGCGACATATTTCCCAAATTCGTAAAATCTTTTCCCGCCAGCCGTAAGTCTCTTCCGCCGCTGTAAATTTTTCCCGTGACAGCCGTAATTTTTCCCGGATATTGTGAATCTTTTTCCGGCTGCCACGAATTCTTTCCCGATGGCTGTAACTTCTTTCTTGTCAGCTGCAACAAGCTTTTTCATCGGCCGTGTGATCATTTCATTGGCAATTTGCAGTGGTAACTCCCGTGTTAACAGAAGGATTGTTCAACTTGCTAATTATGACGCTGATTCAGCCCAGTCCTGCCGGCGAACTCATCATTTCAATCCGGAGGATGCGACGCCTTGTGTTTTACCGGCGAAGGAAATCAGTGCCTTATCCGAGTCATCATGATTCCACGTCTGATTGTGCACGCGTTCGGCTCCATGACGTCACCAACTCCATGCTCCACCAGTTTCCGCAGCCTTCCGACGCACAGTTTTATGAGGTATGGCTTTCATTTATCACGTGACTAAGTATTGATATCATGTAAACGAGATTGGCCGTACCTTCACTCGTACCACCATTTATATCTGATTGAACCTTTCCCTCGTACGACGTAATACTAATAACTGCCACCTTCCCCAATTCGGCATGAAAATTTTAAACTCCTCTCTGCGCTTAACTTTCCGAATTAGTTCATTCGCTCAACGTCTCCGCTCAACGATTCGTGCATTCTCCGCGCTGCAACTTCTATTCTGGATCCTGTACTCTGTCGAAACAGCAGTTCTATCTTGCAGCCAGGACCATGGGCATTCCAGTTCGCCATGAACCTTTCAATACCCGGGAACTTAGACGAAATTTGCAGGTTCTGGCCATTTTTCAAGCCGCTGGCTGGGTCGAGTTCTTTGAACGATTGGATGGATTCGACCGGGACGCAGCCCTGCAATTCGCATTGAATCTTACCAAAACACACTCCACGGTGTGGGGGCTGTGTATAGATGTTTCGGAGGTCATTATATCCGACGTTACAGCTATCCCATTGGTGGGAAAACCTTGGTTTAACCGTCGAGTTCCTGCAACAGTTGCACGGGAACAATTTTTACTTCCAGGGGAGCAAGTTGAAGCATCCAGGAGAGGGATTGCATTGAAGTCACTGCCGCAGCCATGGGACCAGGTCGCTATCTTCCTCAAGAAATACATAACTTGCGAAGGTAGATATCAAACTGTGTACAACTCTGAACTTCCTTTGCTTTCTCATCTCCGTCATGGCATTTTGTTAAATATTCCATTTTACCTATTGCATGATTTGCGCCATATGGCAACATTCGTCCAATCTGCAAAGCACCCATTATCCTCCCTCACCCACCATGGCCTCATTAAGTTAATTATTAAAAGAACCCTGGCCCAACATAATATAACATGGGAGCAATTCATCACCCGGCCACAGCAACCTGTTCCCTTGAGGGTTATTCCATTACAGCAATTACCGGTTCCGCCACAACAGGAGGACCGGAGTTCCTCCAGTGAAGTTGGGGGGAGGGATGAAACGGAAGAAGAACCACAGAGGGCACAGGCAGGACCATCCGGGAGGGATGAAACGGAAGAAGAACCACAGAGGGCAGAGGACCTCCAAGCACTTAGAAAGGAGCTGGAAACATGGAAGGAAATCTGCCAAAAGCAGGGTGGAAGAAAGATGTATACATTAATAGAGGTTGCAGACCAAGTGGAGGAAACAGCTTCTGCTGAAGCTGGAGAAAAGGATGAGCGAATACTCTGCCCCACCTGTGGGGAGATCTTTGAGGAAGCAGGCCATAAAATTTTACTTAGCACCTATTCAGCACAACAGCCTGTAGCCACAGAAGGGAAAACAGTGGAGAAAAAGGATGCTGCAACACAAGAACCAGCACCTTTAAACATCCTTGCTGCAGCTGCTACTTCCCATGATGCAGAAGTCATAGAACAGATGGGAGAAGAACAGGGAGTGGAGGATGCCCTGGAAATTTATAAGGAATGTATGGCAATTCCAAAATGCTCCCACGACATAGAAATCATAGAACAAATGGGAGAAGAACGGGAGATGAAGAATGCTCTGGAGCTTATAAAAGAGTATAGTGAGACCCCAGAGTGTTCTCATGACACGGAAATCATGGAGCCAAAGGATACCCTGGAGGATAGTGAAGAATTTTGTGCTGTAACCCCAGAACGCTCCCAGGACACAATAATTTTAGAAGAAGAAACGGAAAGGCAGGACATTGATAAGTTGGAACAGGATGCTGTAACACAAGAACTAGCAATCCTGAATTTGACCGCCCAACCGACTGAGCAGACAGGAGAAGAAGCTGGGACATAGAATATTCTGGCATTCAACGATGAACTCTGGGTAGTGACTCCAGAAAGCTCTCATGATACAGAACTCATAGAAGAAAAGCTGCAGCAAAATAAAGATGAAAATGTAAGCCGGGATGTTGCCACACAAGAACCAACATCCTTGGATGCTGCAGCAAGAACCCCTGAACTGCAGTTGGAGGATAACCCGGGAGTAGAGATCATTCCTGATACACAATGGAGTGATGATGAACAGGTACAGACACCCTGCTCAGGTGACACTGAAATCTTGGAGGAGGAGCTGCAAATTGAAAAGGATATCCAATCTCAGCAGCCAATTGACAAAGAAGACACTGTTACACAAGAACCAGTGTCTCCAAAAGCAATAGAGGCAGCTGCTGAAGAAGGTTTAAGGGATGTTGCTGTTACACAAGAACCAGCAACTCCCTTGATAAGATTAGATGCGCTGGAAGACACTGTCCCACAAGAACCAGTGCTTCCACCTCCTACAGGTGTTATTGAATTGGATTCAGATTGAGTGTGTCTTTTCAACTTCCCCAGGCATAGCATAAGAGAACTGCAGATATTAGCAAGTAGCGGTGGAAAGGGGAACAGTAAAGTTGGAAGATGCCGGGTTGCTCACAGAAATTTTTCAAAGGGATAGAGGGGATGCCTGATTTATCTACATTCTTTCCTCTTGCCTGGACAAGGTTCAGTACAATATTCAGATGCAGGTTGTTGCATGAGGACATGCAACAGGATAGTTGGGGGGAGATGTTGAGCCCAGAATTGGCCCTTTTTGACCATCATTTATCACTGTCCCTTACCTTGTCTTACACCAATTACCTTGGCAATTCAACTTATTGTCCTTATATATTCCCCAAATTACCAAGGTATGGCCGATTATTGTTTTATTGTATTAATACTTATGATTGTGATGATTTAAGCTGTGCATCTCTTAATTCGTGCTAACATGATGCAAATTGTGAAGGTAGTAAGATAAATAGACTGCAGGAAGATCGGAGCTGAACAAGTGACGGAGGAAGGGACGTCCATTGCTTAAGGAAGGTTCCTTGGGGCTCAAATCATCAATCAAGGCACAGTCGTGGCGGGGCAGCTGTAACATAAAGTTCTATCTTAAGTATGTCGCTGCTCGAATCCAGCTGTGAGCTGGAAGGACCGCCACTCTTGGGACAGTTGATAATTCCTCTCATATTTGGATATTTCAGTTCTGCCACGCATTGTAACAGCTAGATTATTTAGGGTGCCTGAAGATCATAGATCTTCATGGCTGCCCAATTATAGGTTTAGATGTTGCAACTGTATGTATAAATATGTGGTATTACCTCGATCGAGGGGTTGGACAGCAATTAATTAATTCATCTTGTATTAGCAGTCAAGCCGAAACTATGTACTCATCCTTCTGTTAATATAAAGAGTTGTTTCTGAGTTAAATAGAGTGTTGTTCAACCAGCGTCTCTGTGTGAAGACTGGGCCCGTCTTCCACAGAGATTGCTGTGTTAATTTAGGATTTCATCTTTCTGTTGTGTGATGCTTTGATCTTTCTTTTGTACGCAGCAGCAATATTCATTGTGTGGATTTCTCAGTAAATGATTTATTTGTGAGATTGGTGAATGGTATCAATAACAGTCGACTGAGTCAGGTTTGTTTTATGTAATTCAATTTCTGTTCACACTGTTGTGCTCATCCTACAGCTGAAACGTAATCCCAGAAGCTCCTATGAATTAGCTTTCCTGTTATGTGTTGATTGATTTATATTTTGCAATTCAGTATCTTAGAACAGTTGCTTCAATCTCCTTTATTAAATTCTAGAGTAATGTTCAGGTCATGCTTCATGATTCCCAGCTTGATTTCATTAGACAGTTGATTATTTTAGAATGCAATTGAGATTTCCTTCCTGCAATCGTTGATTAGATCTGATATTCGTTCTGCTTGATGCATAATAGAAAAGGATTGTAGTACAGCAGTTAGAAGGCAATTGGGATTGCGTAGATTCTTGGGATGAACATAGATGATAGAAGATAAAAGTATTCACTTCTAATGGTTTGTGTTTAAGCATATATTGTGCACTTGTCCTTTGAAATAAAAAGACTTTCTCGGGTTGACAATAAATTTCATACGCTCTGTGTGTTGATATTTAATTATCTGCAATTAGAGTGCTTGACACGCAGTACTTCAAAAAAAAAAAAAATTAATAATTTCTCCAAAAAAAAATTCTTCAAAAAACTTACAAATTCTTCAAAGCTACGGCTTTGGCTTCTCTGAAAATTGATGCTACCAATTTTATCTTCTCCTATGCTCTGATACCAAACTGAAGGATGAAGGCATAAATAAAACAAAGATAATGCAGAATGAGCTACGACTCTTCAATCTTTATTCATAAACGGAGATCAACTGATGTAATACAAACAATAATGTAATGTGTATTTAAACACTTATGGAAAACCCTAAAAGCTCTAACCTAGATTTTGCATGCATGCAAAGCATGTTGTTGTATTTATTAACTGAACTTCTAAATAGTAACTCAAGTAAAAGCTAAAGCTAACTGAAGTAATTACTATTTCTAACAATACCCATATGGGACTCGGCCTAGTTCTTGATCTTGCCCCTGCCCCTATATCATCATATTACTATTTTGAATATTTGAGTAGGCACTGTTTCCTGGGTATGCATCGTTTCCTGCAACACTAACATTATAGACACCTTGACCTTCACGAACCTGACCCTGTATCACCATATTACTATTTTGAGTATTTGGGTTTGCCCCATTTCCTGGGTATAAGTTCATTCATGGAACATTGACATTATATACACCTTCACCTGCATGCCCAGTGTTTGCCATGTGAAGCTCTCAAACAATGTACTAGAGAATTCCAGGTTATGAGTTGATTCCTAGAACGTAGTAGAGTATTCTTCTCTTATTCAACCACCTTCGACTTCCTATCTCGACCAGATCAGACAATATGCCAGTGTAAATGAAAATACCGGAAAGACAATATGCGAATGTGAATGAAAACAAACCAAATTGTGTGTGTGTGTATATATATATATATATATATATATAGAGAGAGAGAGAGAGAGAGAGCCCCAACCTCTATATAGAATCACGATTTGCCATTGGTTTTGGGGTCGGCATTTTCCATGATGGTTGGGGTTTCCTTATTCCTAAAAGGTCCTTACCTTTTCGTATCTATCCCATGGACCATGGCTCTCATGAGGGCTTGTGTTGGTGTATAAACCCAAACCATGTTTTCCGGATACACGAATTTATTAAATGGTGCCATATTTATACATGGATCATGAGGGTTTGTGTTTGTGTATAAACCCAAACCATGTTTTCCGGATACATGAATTTATTAAATGGTTCCATATCTATACATGGATTGTGAGCCACGCCAAGGACACTTACAAATCACATTAGTTTGGAGGGGCCTATCTACCCATTGTATAGCAGTAAATGTTGCCTAGGGGGGTGGGCACTAGGGCATACGGTTGGATCCAAGAGGGTATACATCACCCCATGCAACATTTGGGCAACCAAGTTAGGGTGGGGGTGGGCACTACGGCATGCGGTTGGATCCAAGAGGGTATACATCACCCCATGCAACATTTGGGCAACAAGTTAGGGTGAGGGTGGGCAATGGGGGCATGCTCTCATTTCGAAGAGGGTATATATCACCCCATGCATTGGCGTGGGCCTCTACATTTATCACATCCTCTCAAACATTATTTTTGTTTTGTTTACTAATTTTTATATTATAAAATAATAAATCTATCTAACGCTGCATTCAAAATCAAAATTATTATTTATTGTAACAATGGTTCTTACTGACCATATTGGTTTAAAAGAATATATATATAGACCATCTTATATGGAATATGGTAAATCATTTAAAGCAATAGAGTTTCCAATCATATCACTTGACCCTAACTATTTGCATGGGTTTGCATAAAAGAGTGTATGTACTTGGCCTAGTGTAGAGAAATATGTTGTTGGTGTAACTACTTTAATGTCTATTTACATGGGTTTATATAAGAGTAAGTGTTAAGAGTTAGTGTTCATGTATGACAAGGTCTATAATGCATCTTTTGGTTGAGATAGATGTCATGTAAGTTTTCAAACCCTATGTAACCTAAGTTATTATTGATTGATTCATCAAGGCCCTTCCCACAATGGTTTGGTGGCATATCTTAATCAAGGATTATGTCATGGATAGCCATGAATGAAATTATCTCTGCTCTCAAAAGTTGAAGAGACAAGATTGACTTCTCATTTGCCAAAGGGTTTTTGCATTCCAATCACACCAAAGGTAGAAGAACACCTTTCAATACCAAGCCATGATCACAATTCTCGGCCACATTGAGATAACATATGGTTTTGGCCATATTTTCGTAAATACATCGTGAACTAATACTCAATAACTATACCAAAGTTGAGAAGTTGTTTCTACTAGTCATATATAATATGTTTTCCATGGCATTCCATGAATTTTTTCAATATGGCTCTATGCTTGGACTCCATGTGATAGATTTGGAGGCAAGTGAACAATTCCCTTATGCACCATCATATTGCTTCATGCCTTTCCTTAGACCTAGTAAGTGTTAAATGAATTATTGTTGTGCCTAATATGCCAGTTTTCACCAAGAGAGAGAACTCATGAAAATTCAAGGCAATTTTGGCAATTAACATATCTAGTTTGCTTTCCATGTACAATTTTCTGCCATAGTTTTGGAAATTAGTGATAAGATTTATCATTTTGTGGAGAATGACTACCACAAGATACAATTTTTTTTACAGAGTAAATGTTTTGTGAAGAAAGGATGGCTTGCAAAGTCCAAGATTAATTATGGTTTCCTAGAAACAGGTAATATTGCTCTCCTATAACATTTGGAGGTTAGTGCTCTAATAAAATCCTAAATAAACAAAGTGAAGATTTTAGAACCTAGGTTTCTATATCATAGGATTCATTCATTTTATCTAACATCTAAGCTATCATAATTTTCCGTTTAGTCACCACCTATCTATTAGATGACTTAGTAGTTACCACGTCTCTCCAACACACCTTGTGATAAGATAGGGGTGTTTTTATTCATGTATATTCAAACAAACCTTTATAATATAACCCATGCATATGTGTTAACAAGATTTGATTTTTTGTGAGAGATAAGGTGGCTCTCAAACATTTCCATGGCGGGTATGGCCCCAACCATAGATATGGATGTTAGAGGCACAACATAATTATTTGTAGCATTCTCTTTCAATTGTTAGATAAGATATCAAGACTTGGTCCCATGAATAATCACATGGCATCAAACATGCCATAAGAAAGCCTTCTCTTCTCCATGCTCAAGAGAACAAGGATTCATAACAAGTACTTTTCAATTCATTCACAATCATGATCCCTAACCACATCAATGCCCATAGGTTGCATTAAGTGAAAAATAGGTGCTCTTAGTAATGTCTTCTCCCTTAACAGTCTTGTGAAATGCACATAAAATGTTTTTGGGAAAATTTGCGTCAAAACTTCTCCATGACACATTTGTGTTTGATGAAATTCTTCATCTACATTTATATTGTTCTTGTTTGCTATTTTATAACTATCTTTGCAACTTGTGGGATTGTAAGTGATTAATACAAATCTCCTAACAAGTCATGGTTACAACATGGGTTCCTCGTAAGCTATAGAGCTTTCCTTAAACCCCATGTTTAGATTTTTGTGAGTATTTAATTGTTGACATCATATGTCACATAATAGACTTGTAAATCTACTTTAATAAATATAAATCAAATTAAAATTATACTCATAAATATCTTTATTTCTTAATTATCATGATCTAAATTTTGACAATTTTGATGTTATATATCGTAATTTTGGTGTAAATGAGACTTTTTCCAATAACATTGTACTTGGCAATGTGGCATTCCCTTTGAATAAGACAAATACTACTATCTTAAATATTTCTCCACCATAGTCCTAGGTTCATCAAATGCCTTTTTTTTCTTATTTTCATTACCATATTAATTTGAAATAGATATTGGACAAAACAAACTATGTTATTAATGTATCAATGAAAAAAGCAAATGTTTCTTTGTTATATTTAATTGAAGAATATGGTATTAATAACATTAAAAAAAATGAAAAAAGCAAATGTTTCTTTGTTATATTTAATTGAAGAATATATGGTATTAATAACCAAAAAAAAAAAAAGTATTACAAAGTCTCTAAACAATGATATAGATACTATATAATTGATATATCTTTGGAAATAACAAATAATACTTTGTTATGCTTTATTATAAAATATATATTTTTAATTATTTACATAAATAAAAAATAAGAACTACCCTGTCTTTGAACAATTTGAACAATTCTATAGGCATAGTTTAGATAACAAGTAATGACTTGGTTTGTAGAGGAGAAAGGCATGACAAATCGTGTTTAACTAGTATCACAACCAATAACTATAGTTATACACTTTATCTAGATAAACTTCAAAACATAAGAGATTAGCTAAGTAAGACTATGAAAAATGACAAAATTGAATTAAAAAAATTTCTGCATTAATTAACAATCATTATAGTAACTTTACTTATATTATTTGTCTATTTGTTTATTTTGTCTAAAACATTTTAGTTTTGTATATTTATTTTTGTTAATTATAATACAATTTCAATTTGATAATATGCAATATTTGGATATTTTAATTATTATGAAAAAGCTTACAAAATACTTTAATTTTATAAAAACAAATTTAAAAGTATTTTATCAAATCCAATGCAAATCACATTAATCATTATGTATATTTAAAACCAAACATCAAATAAAAAATTAAGATATATGACTATTTAATATTGTTATTAGTAATAATAATGATATATATAATTTTAATTAATTAGTATAATAGATATAATAAAATATTTTATTAATAATATTATATTTGTGTATTATTATATATATATATATATTAATTATAACATCATATTATTATTATTGTTATTGATAATAGTATTAAAATAACATTAACAATATTATATTATAAGTATATATATATATATATATATATATATATATATATATATATATATTAATGTTAGATAGCTTAAGGTAAATCGTTCCTTTGGGTGTAAGTATGTTGTATGTATGTTTTAATTCCTTAATTCTAATTAAGTCAATGTTCATATATCTCATCTCTTATTTATTCCATATTCATTTATATGTGGTATCTTTTTATGAGTTTTCATTAGATCTCTCATGATGGGAGGAGTGTCACTTGAAATGTTTGGATTACCAAACTCTAATAGAATAGATTACACATAAAATTTCTCAACTTCTTTACAACATATCTTATAATCATCCTTTGAATTTAAGAAGTAGGTATTAAGCATGTTTTACAACATATCTTATTTAAGAAGTACATATTAAGTAGGTATTAAGCATGTTTTACATATATGAATCGGGCAAAATCATTAATCCAGTTTTGATTTATTCTCATTTCTTATGGTTTTCCTAATGTTTTCCATAGATATGTTATGTTGTTGCGGTTTGGTTGGCTGGAAGGAGATGACATATGCCCTCGTTCTCTGGCGTAGATAGAATGCTTTTGTCAGCATATGTTGTTTGAATTCCTTGCACAAGCCCTGGTAGAGTGGTGCACCTAACTGCCTCAGTTTCCACGCTGCATGACTACCTTGCAATAGTGGTGCCTTCTCTTGAAACAAGCTTTGCAACTTGTGGACCATCGTTACAAAAATTAATTTTATGAACGTTTGAAATAGAAGGAGGTAGCTACATTTGGAGTTCTTAACTATTAATGTCTTTCCGTCAGGTTTTTACTTCAGATTGGTATACTACTTAGCCAAGTTTGGTATCCTTGTGACAATAGGAAATTCATTATGAGAATTATTACTTTCTTTGACTCTCCCAATACTTTGAGTCATTGATGGTTTTTCCCAGCTGCGCTCCACATGGTTTTGGTCATTTGTTGTGGGGACTCCTGCCTTCCCCACGGGCTAGGATTTTGAGTCTAAGAGTTTTGAACTGAGAAATTTCATGAGGGTTTGATCGGTGGTCCACTTGTCCTTTGAAATGGTTAGATCAAGGGAATGTGTCTCTCTTAAAACAAATTATGAGAACGATTACTCTGCTAGCCTATACTCTTGAAGTAAGGTTTATCAAGCTTGCCAATTATCAGTTATGTTATAAAATTATCCATTTATTCCTTTAATGTTTTTTCACTGTGTTTGTAGAGATATGCATCTTGGTTTTAATATTTTGTGACATTGACTGAATTTTCCAAGTTTAAGGCTTGAATTAGGAGGGGTCATGCTTGATAAAGTTTGCAATACACGGAACATAAAGAGCAGAAAGACAAAGGGCATATTGATTTCCTTCTCATTATTAAACACACATATATATAGTTTCACATAACACCAAAGCCACTGGCTAATACTATGGGCCAGTGTATACCATGGGTCGACTAATGACATAGTCAACAACTAACTCAACTAACTTAGGACCATTGTCACAACTAACTAACCAACTTAGGACCATTGAGATTACAACTCTTAACACACATATATATAGTTTCACATAACACCAAAGCCACTGGCTAATACTATGGGCCAGTGTATACCATGGGTCGACTAATGACATAGTCAACAACTAAATCAACTAACTTAGGACCATTGACACAACTAACTAACCAACTTAGGACCATTAACACAACTAACTAACCAACTTAGGACCATTGAGATTACAACTCTTAAGACACCCCCTTAACCTCAAGTGGGATGGTGTGGTTAGCACTATCAATGCGTCAACACTTAGGAATTGTGTCTGCTGGTCTATGTCTCAGCTAGGCATACATTGCATTCAAATAAACTTAAGCTTTACTTTCTTCCTTGATGTGTACTTGGAATGCTTCTTCTTTGTCTTATTGATCTTCATGCTAAGTAGGTGTTCTGCAACATCTTCTTTGTCTTCTGTACAATAAACAGTGTTATTGATTTTCATTAGTCCTGGAACATAGTGCAAGTCTTCTTCTTATTCTTATGTTTCTTCTTCTTCTGTTTCAAGATATTGTATGTTGTTGTCCATTTTACCTGCACACTTAAAATATTTGTTAGAAAAAAGATACATATATTTCATCTCTTCTTGGAGAGCATTCATATCTTCCTCTTCTTTTGTTTCACTGAGTTTCAGCTCTTCTTAGAGAGCATTCACTTCTTTGTGTTCCTCATATCCTTGTTCTTCATCTTCCTCATCTTTTGTTTCAATGACAGCTATATCATCATTAACTGTTACATCTTGTGCACAATGTGCATCCTTCACTGCTTCCTTAAAAACTGTGGGCTAACAGGGAAACAGAGCATACTCATATTGCTCATCAATAATGGGAGTCTGCTCATATAGCTCCCTCAAAATTCTAGTTTTCTGGTTCTTTGATGAACTGGCTGGTGCAACTTCTATGTTTCTATCAACTGTCTCTTTCTCTGAGAGACTATCACTCATGTCATTATGGACTTCAACATTGACAGGTTTGTTGTCACTATCATTAGCAAACAGAGCTAGATCAAGAAGCTTTGTTGAGCTTACTTGATCATTGGCTGCATCATAAACATAGTCTTATTGGTTGTCTTCCACTTCACTATGGGATTCCTGGTGCTTTACTTGTCTTGCAAAGTCAATTGGTTCCTCTTCACTGAACTCTGCTTCATCTTCTTCTATAGGTTCCTCTTCACTGAACTCTGCTTTATCTTCTTCTATTTCAGGTTCCTCTTCAGTAAAATCCGCTTTCAATATATCCCAAGCTTCTTTGGGAGTAGAAGCGTCTGAAATGTTATGAAAAATGGAATAGTTTATACCATTTTGTATGATACTTAAGGAAACAACTTTCCTTCTTTCCTTTTGATACTCTGTCAAATTCTGAAATGATACTAGATCTATAGGATCATTCTCAGCTACAAAATGCCATAGATCTTGTGACCTTAACAGATCCCTAATTTTTAATGACCATAAATCATAATTGTCGCCATCAAAGGTTTTCCATGAACCTATTGAAATTAACAGATTTCTTACCTATTCGATTTCTTTTGGTAGCTCTTCTAGCACCATCTTCAAGATTCGATCTTCTTGGTCATTTATTCTTTGGTATCAACGATCCTTCAGACTGCATATCCTTGGAAACTAGATAGAAACTCCAGATCTTCTCCGCCCTTTTCTGCACAAGTTTTTCTTGGATCGATCTCTGCAAGACTCGATCTTCTGCAATCAAAGCTGGAACATTGTCGAATATTTTGGCTCAGCGTTAGCAATACCTTCTCTTCAAGACTGGATCTGAATAATGCTCATACTTGCCATGGCTTATGACAAATCTTAAATAGATCGACGCAGCTTTCAGAATTCATAATTCTTGTTGTTCAGCATTGGACCTGAGATCGGCTTCATGTTCAGGATTTCCATGGATTATGACAACTCTCAAACTGACCATTGCAGTCTACTAATTGACATAGTGCATTGATGGGGTGCAACAAACAAAATCCTATAAGTCCAAGGCTGGCCGTCGCAATTTTCCTTCTAACAAGCTTGCGACGATCGTCGCGGGTTGTCCTCAGTCAAGGTGCGACAATGTCGTAGTTTCTCTTTAGCCAGGGTGAGACGTCGCAGTTTTCCTTCAGGCAAGGTGCGACAACCTCCCTTCAAGAAAAAAAAAAATTAAAATAAAATAAAATTGTTGTGGCCTGAGTGTTCCGTCTCCGTCTCGTGCTGCAACTTCCAACCGTGTGTGTCTGCTCTCCAACTTTTGAAAATGCTTATCCAAAAACAAAGATCGAAGGATCAGGTCATCAACTTTGATACCATGATCAGAGCTAATCTACACATGTGTGCTTTCCACTATGTGAAAAGGATTACCCAACAACAAAAGGTATGGATCAGGCCATACACTCTGATACCATCATAAAGTTTGCAATACACAGAACATAAAGAGCAGAAACACAAAGGACATATTGATTGCCTTCTCATAATTAAACACACATATATATAGTTTCACATAACACCAAAACCACTGGCTAATACTATGAGCTAGTGTAGACCATGGCTCGACTAATGACCTAGTGAACAACTAACTCAACTAACTTAGGACCATTGACACAACTAACTAACCAACTTAGGACCATTGACATTACAACTCTTAACAATGCCTGGTTCCACATATCCCTATTTATAGCATAAATAATGTTTGATGAGAACTCTGAAAAACTCTCAACTACCATAGAAATTCATTAATTTTTCCATAATAATAGTATATTGATTAATTATTCTTTGTATTGGTGTTTATGGGGCTACCCTATCTCTTCTTTATTTATTTAATGGACCTTATTAATATATATCCATCGAGCAGAATCGTTGTTTCCGAGAAAGGTTGCAAAAATCCATCAAATAACGGAACATACATACAATGTGTGTGGCATTGACTTGTGTTGATGCCATCTTTAGAGCAATTCTAAAAAGTTAGTTGTCAAGGTGCTTCACATTTGATGCTAGCAAGCCATGAAAGCTATACAGGTATATGTAGGTAAATATGTTTATCGTTTTGTTTCGTATGCCAGATTTGTTTGGATTGTGAAAATATGTCTGCTTTTGTCGGTCATACAAGAAAACTTGCATTTATTTTCATATGCCTAACTTCTCATATTCTTTTACATTGAGATTTAGCAAATGTCATACTCCTATCACAACTATCATGTAGACCGCAACAAATTGTACTTAAACTCGAATGGACTTATCCTATCACATATTCCGATTATAGATTTAATTCATTTTGTTTACTCATATTATTAAGTCATTCATTTATATTGTGTATCTCACCACAACATTATTATTGGGCATCAAAGGTATATACATGAGCTATTTTGCATGTATGCTCATGATTGTAATAATCTTATGTCTTGGTATTTATTTCAATATTTGTAAAAGACCTTTTATACAATAATTAATATATTATTTTGTATTAATAATTTTATTTTTAAATTAGATTTGTATTTCATGTTGATTTAAATTATTTTGGTCTACAAATTGGTTACTAAGATTATAGCTAATCGATTGAAACCAAAATTAGATGAATTCTTCACAAAAGACAAACTTGGGTTTCTATCTAATCGTCAAATTTTGGATGTTGTCGGGGTCTCATAGGAGACTCTTCACTCAATTAATATTAATAATTTAAATGCATTAATACTCAAAATGGAGTTGGTTAAGGCCTCTGACCATGTAAATTGGGCTTATCTTAGATTTCTTTTATTACAGATCGGTGTTCCTCTCCAAGTGACCAACTGGATTATGGCCTATGGGTCTACACTGTCCTTCTCAGTTCTTATCAATGAATCACCTACCCTTTTTTTTGGTTGCTCCTGAGGCCTAAGACAAGGTTGTCCCTTATCCCCTTATCTTTTCTTGCTGGTCATTGAAGGTTTGAGTCGAATGTCATTTGAAGTGACATGAAAGGGCCTTCTCAGAGGTATTAAAATCTCAAATTCTGTTTTGATTACGCACCTATTATTTGTCGATCATGTAGTCTTATTTAGCACCGCCACAGTGGAAGAATGGACTCATTTTTCAGTAATAATCAAAGTCTTTTTTTAGCTACATGGATGGAAATTATTCTACAGAAATCTTTGTTTCATTATCACAATACAATGGAACGGTGTATTTTGGAGAGCATTTCTGGTTTTCTACCTATCCAAAAGTTTCAGATTGATGCTAGGTTTATCAGTTTTAGGATTTAGAGATTATCGGTTAGGGGTTTTAGGGTTAGGGGGTTAATTAGGACTTATGTGTTATGGGTTAAGAGTTTAGAGGTAAAGGAACAAATTTGTTAACAGGTTTAAACCACAACTTTAAATTTGTTAACAAGTTTAAATCCTTCATTCAATGCCTCCCTAACTTCGTCGCTTGTATAACCACAACCCAACAAGTCATTCGCTACCATAGCATGAGGTTGACTTGATGTGGGAATGGAAACATCCCCCGATGAGCACCTACGTTTTACTTCTTGACTAGTGCAATGGGGTGTTTTTTCATCAAATGTTGTTGAAATTGAGGGCCCCTCTAGTGAATTTTTCCATTTTTCTTGTTGTGGATGGGGAGGAATGATCGTGGCATCATCTATGGTTGGAATTGGCTGAGTTTCCATGGAATGCTTTCGATTCCACATGTCCAATATTTTATTTTCTCTAACTTCTTCCATGGTTTCTTGAGGCTTCTCTTTCCTTGCCGATTTCCTTGTTTGATTGCATGAATTCCCCATGACCACAATGAGAAATAGTAAGAAAATAGATTCTAGAGGTGTGCTAAACTATTCAAATATCCAAATTCTTTCTCAATTGTGAATATAGGTTCTTCAATCTTGCTCAATTGTGAATATAGATACTTCCTCAATTGTGAATATAGATTCCTCAAGCTTGCTCAAATGTGAAAGTAACTTCTACCTCACTTGTGAATATAGAAAATTATTCGTTTGTGAATATATGTTCTTCAAGCTTGCTCAATAGTGAATGTAGATTCTTCTTCAATAGTGTTCATATAGATTCGTCAAGCTTGCTTGAAATTGTGAATGTAGAATCCTCTTGAAGCTTGAAATTGTGAATGTAGAATCCTCTTGAAGCTTGCTAACTGTGAATGTAGATGTTGGGCATGGCTCAAGTTGGTGCAATTTGGTGAAGAATAGTTTTGGAAACTGAGCAGTTCAGACTGCGAAGCTTAGATGGCACAGTTTTTTCGATGGCGCAGCCCGAAGTGCGAAGTCATATATGCACATCAATCAGTGTGAAGTTGAAGCACTGTGCAGTGCCAGCGCAACAGCTATTTTGGGAAAAGAGTATAAGGAAAGGTCGAGAAGATGAAAGCGACCTGTTTTGGGTAAGCGACTCCATGATTCCCGGGAGTGGGTAAGGAGCGACATCAAGGAAGATGAAAGCGACCTGTTAGTAGAGGGATAGAAAACAGTTAGAAGATAAGCCACGAAGTCGACGGCGATAGGCAGGCCAGAGGGGTGGAAAGCGACAAACCACGATGCAGTTGTAACCTTTTTTATGATGACTGCGGCTATCAAAGGAGCATGTGAGCCACGAGTGGCCCAACAAGGCGGCCTGAAGCGAGTGGAGCAAGTTGTCGACGGTGACAGGAAGGGTGGCGGGTAACTGCACCAGTTTTGAGTAACCTTAGGGTTTTGTCTTATGTATTCTAACAGACGTGACCTAAGGGCACGATCTATATAAAGGGGCACTTTTGTAAGGGAAAGGGTTAGATTTTTATTGGGATTATTGATGAATATTGATATCTTTTGAGAGACTTATTGTAAAAGGGCTCTACAAGCTATGTGCACAGAGACATACTGAAGAGAGAAGAGAGTCTGTGTGGAGAACCTGCAACAATTAATTAATGAAAATACATGAGATAGAAAAAATAAGAGAACTTAGAATCGCTTTATTGATCGCAGGCCACTTTGAAGGGGCAACTTCCTTTGAGCAAGCTCAATACAAATAACTTCACGGTGTCTTCATTGGCCTCAACGCACACTTATATACTAAGTCTAGGCGCCAATACTATGGGTCAAAACCATGGGCCAATACAAACTATGGGTCAACAAATACTACGAGCGACTTACAAATCATATGCGCCCAACAACAATAACACAAACTATGGATCAACAAATACTACGTGACGTCTTACAAACCATATGCATCCAACAACAATCTACTAACAAAGTAAAGACATGGGTTCCTAACATCCCCTCTCTCTTAGAAAAAGATTTGTACTCAAATCTTTATATGTGGAAATTGATGCTGAATGCTGAATTTAAAGAAGTGGTGCCCATGTAGTAGCCTCTGGTTGGATGTCGTGCCACCGAATGAATACCTCTATGATAGAGAGAGAGATAAGTGGATGCCCTTTGAGTGTCAGGGAGGATTGCTTGGAAGGATGTAGACAAAGAAAAACCATATCAATTGCTTGAAAAGTGCGCTCGGAACGGTGTTGATCAGCTTGTTGTTTCATTCGAATTTCAGCCATGTGAAGAGTGTCCTACAGAATGTGAAGAATCTGATCGTGGTTTCGAAGAACTGTGTTAATTGCCTAAATTGGTGCACTGTTGAGGGTGTATGGAAGAAGATATGGCGGTGCCTGACCATAGATTGCTTCATATGGAGTAATTTAGATGTAATAGGGTACCACCATTCATCGAGAGGGAGCCACTTCGCCCACGGAGGTTGTTGTTCGAAGGTGAAGCAACGAAGATAAGTTTCCAAACATTTATTGGTAATGTCAGCCTGCCCTCTAGATTTAGGGAGCCCTTCAATGAATTCCAGAGACATATCTATCCAAATCCATGGAAGGATGGGTACGAGTTCGAGCAATCCCGGAAGGAGCTGGAAGGTATCATATTCAACCACCATCTATTGAATTGTCCTTTTCATTCCCTGCCAAAAGAAGGTATGCTGTGCCTGCTCATACATTTGGAGGAACCCGGAGTGCCTGACCAATGGAAACGCATGGAGTTCAAAGAAGACATAGCCCTATTGAACAGATTGCAAGTAATTTGGAACAAGCAAAGAAATAGTTGAAAGAGAAATTGAGGCATCAATTGTGCGAGAAGGAGCATCTGCCACCAAATTGTCTTGACCCTTCATGTAAGTGATCTCTCATTGGCATAACCCAGGAGTTGGCGAATCCATTTCAATTGTGCAGGTGAGGAGACCCATTGTTACAGGAAATATTTCAGACTCTCATCAACAGTCTTGATGCAGAAAGAATTCCCTAATAGATATGGCTTCCACGTCGATACTGCATGCAAAATAGACATCATTTCCTTCAGAGATGTAGAGGCGGCTAAATTCTTACCAGAAAGGTCTCGTGAAAGCGACAATCCCACTGGTTCAGCAAAGGCACTGGCATATCTATCCAAAATTCGTTGGAGATCCAAGGGATTAGTGGAGACCGTTGATGGGTACATCTGAATGGAATGGAGCTAAGTGATGACACCATGTGAATTCTTCTTAAGGATTTTTTCCAGGCGATGTGAACTAATGATGCGGAGAGACATTGGTTGTAAGCCTATAAATTTGTGTTTTTTCCCATTGACTAAAAACTGCATCCAAAGTTCAACAAAATCCCATAAGATGGGTCCAAGTGTGCGTAACCATTGAACACCCAAAACCACATCACATTTTCCTAAGGCCAAGGAAAACATGTCAAAATGCAAGTTATAATCTTTCATAGAGATACACACATTGTGACACTTCCCCTTGCAAGGTAAGGTGCCCCCATTGGAAACCATAACTTCAAACTTGGAGCAAGGATGGATAAAGAAATCAGCCTATTTGGCGATCTGAGGGTCAATGAAGTTATAAGTGCTACCAGAATTAATGAGTATGGTAAGAGGGAGCTTCTTGAAGTAACCCCTGACCCGCATTGTTTGGGGGGTGGTGATTCCAGCTAAAACATGCAGAGATATCTCTGGGTGGTCTTCCTGAGACGGAGGGTCAATAAGTGGCTCCTGTCGACCTGATCATCCATTGTATCTGGAGCTTCTTCACCAACTTTAGAGGCAGGACATCCAAGAGATAAAGCTTTTGCTGAACACATCTATGTCCCCAAGTGAATTTATCATCACAATTATAACAAATCCTTTTTTCTCTGCGTGACTGCATCTTTGTTTAAGACAAATGCTTGATAGGATTTGGTCGAGGAGTTGGCGTGATGGGAGGTCGTTGAGAACCCATATTTCAGAAGGGAACAAAAGTGGTTTTGGAGCATTGTTGGGCTGCAATCTTGTCTTCTGCCAACTTAACCAACCCCAGGGCTTCCATCATTGTGTTGGGACAGAACATTTTAACCTCTGAGCAGATTTCATCCTTAAGACCACTGATAAAACAACTCCTTTAGAATTTATCAGACAATCCTTCTATGATATTGGCTAGTTTCTCAAATTCTGTCTGATACTCTGTCACAGTGCCAGTTTGGCGAAGTTTAGTGAGGACTTCTATGAAGTAATCAAAAGCACTAGGACCAAATCGTTGCAAAAGGAACTGGCAAAAATCTGGCCATTTTGGCTCTTCATGAGACTTCATGTACCAACGATACCATTGAAGAGCTTCCTGTTCCAAATGAAAGGATGCAAGTGGAACTTTGGTGACATCAAAAATATTGTGCAGACTGAAATATTGTTCTGCACGATAGATCCATCCAGTCGGATCAGTACCATTGAAGCAAGGAAAATCAATCTTCGAACCATAGAAATTGTTGTAAGAAGAGAACCCATTGTCTGATGAAGACTCGGACTGTCGCTTGTTGTTCATGGCTGAATGCTCAAGATGGAGGTCGAGAAAATTTTCATCTAGATCTTGGAGTTTGGTTTGGATGGCTGCAAGTGCTTCCTCCATGGTTTTTGCTCCTACGCAAGTTACAACCATAACCAGGATTTTTTTTTTTTTGAATGGGTAGAAAAACACAAACAGAAGCTGATTTAGTAAAGGAAAATTTGGATTTGGGAAAAACTCTGATGGGTAATTGGGGTTTGACTAGGTTTTGGACACTTTCGAATGAACAGGGAAGCAGAAAATGGGGATTTTAGAAGCAGAGTGAAAGAATGAGAAAATTTGTCAGAGAGGGACAAAGAAGCAGAAATAGGAAATGAACACGGTGGCAAAATTTGAAGGCGATTGGGTGAAAATTAAAGAAGTTATGGAAAACCCTAAAAATAGAAAAATGTGGGATTTATGGCTTTGGGAAGTGGAATTTGGGATAGGGTCTTTAGGAATGAAAGATGCAGAATGGGATGACAGGGGTATCAAGGAAGTTTCAAGGGAAATAGAGTGAAAACAAGGGAGATATGGCAAAAAAATAGAATTTTATACTTAGATAGCAGAAATAAGAGAACTCAGAATCGCTTTATTGATCGCAGGCCACTTCGAGGGGGCAACCTCCTTTGAGCAAGATCAATACAAATAACTTCACGGTTTCTTCATTGGCCTCAACGAACACTTATATACTAAGTCTAGGCGCCAATACTATGGGTCAAAACCATGGGCCAATACAAACTATGGGTCAACAAATACTACGGGCGACTTACAAAGCATATGCGCTCAACAACAATAACACAAACTATGGATCAACAAATACTACGGGACCTCTTACAAAGCATATGCGTCCAACAACAATATACTAACAAAGTAAAGATATGGGTTCCTAACAGTCTGCAGCTGAGTGCACAGACTGGAACTGTTATACCCTTCCCATTGATAATATAACAACAGTTCCTGTGGATGTAGCTCCCATCCTGGGGGTGAACCACATTAAATTCTTGTGTTATGTGATTGATTATATGTGTTTGCTTTGATTAATCGTCATAAGAATGAATGATGGAATGTTATGTTAAGTGTTGAACGCATAAGAGTAAATAGTGAATGCTGAAGTATTTCTGAACATGATGAATGCATAAGTAAATGGGTAAACACTTAAGTCAGCGAAGTCTGTGTAGTGGAATTCCATGAGCGCGACATCGGAAGTGCACAGTTGCATTGTAGTTTGTTAGATTATATAATCTTGCAAGGTTTTACAGTTTGAGATGCTTGTTGAATGCATAACTTACACTAAATAAAGTCTATCGAATTTGGTTAAGTACTGAAGAGGAAGCACAGACCGTCGTTGCATTGTCCTATCATTGAAGAGCCATTCCGAGCCGTGCAATCCTTTGGATGAGCTATTGCATAAGTGTAACCGTGAAGTAGGTGAACTTCGCGCAGTCCCCAGTTCGCAGCGCAAGTCCTGTAGCGCGCTGCTCGCTAGTCGATTGAAGCGCTCATCACCTGGTTGTGAAAACCTGATTCTGCAACCTCCCCATTAACTTCGCCTTGAGTGAGACCTCAGTCTGCTCGCAGACTATTGCCGGAAGGGCCGGTGAAAAGGGGTTTTGTTGGTTCCTTGAACCACGCAGAACCTGGGTCTATCTTGAAAAACTAAAGAACAGTTTATACATCCAACAAATGGTTTCGTTGATACACGGGATCACACTGCTGAGTAAGAGAGATCCCAAGCTTGAATTTGCTTACAAGAAACAGGACAAAGAGCTCCCGATAAGAATGCAAGAATAATTCGACGTGATAAGGGGAAAGTGGGGCTTCATTACATCCACTATCCAGGATGAAGCTACGCGCTTCACACTTCAGTTGTTAGCTGGAAAGATACTGCGCAAATGCCAACCAACAGAGGTGTCGGTCACACCCATCCTTCTCGCATCCCAAGTGAAGAATGGAATTGTGTACAATTGGGGCGAAGTATTTGTTGAATGTGTTCTTGGAGGATATCCGGGAAACTCAGGATAAAGGGACACCGTTCCATTACAGTTGGTTCCTAGTACTGATTGCGTTCGTTGGCTGGAAAGAGCCACTTTTCTACTAGGTTCATACACTTTACCACGAAGAATTAAAAGGAACACACTATGCCAATCTTTGGGAAAATGCGAAGTCGGACAGACAGCGCAAAAACAATGAGATATTTTATATCTACTATCAAAGTCTATGCAATTTGATTCATCGAACATCGCGCATATCTCAGCAGGTTACCATCGCATACAGAGGAAGGCTAACGTTCAGGACTGACATCCATTTCACATACATTCATCCAAGGGCTAATACAAAAACTGAATTATGGTATCAAGGTTTCTATCAACTGGATGCTGAAGCCTTAAAACAGATGATGCAAGACTGGCCAGCATATTGGAAGGTGGATGTCCTCGAGGTTAAGTCCAGTTCCAAAGAAAACCAATATGAGGATAAGGAAGAAATCAAAGGCACACCAATTGAACAGGAAGAAGGGACTACATTGCATAAGCCAGAATGATAGCTGGGAGATAAGAGAAAAGTGACTGCGAGCCCTTCATCGGCAAAAGGCCAACACAATAAGTGGAAGGCTAATAAGCCCAAATTGGTGTCGATACTGCATGTAGACGATTGTGAGATCATTGCGACAAAGGTACAGGAAATCTGGGAAGAAACATGCACAGAGAAAGAGGAAAAACAAGAAGAGATGCAGGTAAGCCTTCTTCAAATAGTTGAAACAATAAAAACGATGGTCATGCAGCTTGGACAAGCCCAGTCGGACTTGGTCTGAGAATCAAACTCAAAAGGGAGGTCAGGAGGGACAAGCAGGTGGAAGAGGCAACCCCTGCTTTGAGCACGCACCCTCAAGTGGCGCATATTGAGCATGCGCACCTCATTTTTCAAAATGATAAGGTATCCGAAGCAGTAAAGAACTTGGAACAGTTTGACCTCAACATTGGGTCATTACCAATTGAGGACTTGAACAATTCGCACATGCAGATTCTAGAGGAAATTCATGAAAGAGGCATCGCCTCATATGATCAGAATGTCCAGTTGCGAGAAATCCTCGATGAGCTGAAATAGGAATCAACACAGAACACCAAGGAATTTTCCGAGGCTCAAGAAGGGAACCGCAAACTCAAAGAAATAGTATCAGCGGTGTGCGCCAAGATCAACAAGTGCGAAGAAGAAGCAAATGTCGAGGATACAATAATCAATATTGGGGCCAAAGTGGAATCCCTTATGACGAAAATGATGGAAATGGAGATTTCCTACAAAGGAAAGATCGCAGACTTGGAGGCTCAGCGACCTAGTACCCCACCAGATCAATGCGCAACCCCAATTGAAGAGGTAAAAGCCACTATAGACAGCATTTCGACCGAGGTGGCGAAGTGTCAAAATTTGCTAGAGGAAGCAAATATAGTGTTTCCTAGATTGAATGAGGATCCATACCTTCAACAGTTGAAAGGGGATCTACAATAAAGGAAGGAGGAAATTGATGTTGCAAATACAAAAATGAAGACTTTGTCGGCAAGGCAAATGATGCAAAAATTTAATGAGGTAAAAGAGCTGCAAAAAGAGCTAATGGTGCTAAGGGAAAGAGAGGTTGCTACTTCTGCGAAGTTGCCGCCCATAGAGGATGAAGGGATGGCACTAATGCAACCGATTGATGAGAAGTTCGTTGAACTTCAAATGACAGAGGGCACAATGAAAGAACAAGCCCAGGAGCAGGTCTCGGAGGCGATGCTGGAGACCACTAAAGAATTTTAGAATAAGGCAAAGGAAATGGTTGTGGAGCTCACCATTACTTTGCACAACTTCACTGCAAAGCTAAGCACCACTGAAGACATGGAGGTGAAGTCAGCTAGCAGAAGTGGATTGGGGATGATCCACAAATAAGTGTTAGGGGCCTATTGGGCATGGCCCAAGTTGGCACAATTTGCTGAAGAACAGTTTTGGAAACTGCACAGTTCGGACTGTGAAGCTCAGATGGCACAGTTTTGTCGATGGCGCAGCCTGAAGTGCGAAGTCATATATGTGAAGTTGAAGCACTGCGCAGTTATGCTGATGCGTAATGCCAGCGCAACAACTATTTTGGGCAAAGAGTATAAGGAAAGGTCGACCACATGAAAGCGACCTATTTTGGGTAAGCGACTCCGTGATTCCCGGGAGTGGGTAAGGAGTGGCGTGAAGGCAAATGAAAGCGACTTGTCAGTAGAGTGGCAGAAAACAGTTAGAAGCTAAGCCACGAAGTCGACGGCGACGGGCAGGCCAGAGGGGCAGAAAGTGACAGACCACGATGCGGTTGTAACCATTTTTATGATGACGACGGCTATCAGAGGAGTGTGTGAGTCACGAGTGGCCCAAAAAGGTGTCCTGAAGGGAGTGGAGCAAGCTGTCGACGGCGACAGGCAGGGTGGCGAGTAACCGCACCACCTTTGAGTAACCTTAGGGTTTTGGCCTATGTATTGTAACAGACGTGACCTAAGGGCACGATCTATATAAAGAGGCAATTTTGTAAGGGAAAGGGTTAGATTTTGATTGGTATTATTGCTAAATATTGATATATGTTGAGAGACTTATTGTAAAAAGGATCTGCAAGTTGCGTGCGCATAGACCTACTGAAAAGAGAAGAGAGTTTGCAGCTAAGTGCGCAGACTGGAACTGTTGTACCCTTCCCATTGATAATATAACAACAGTTCATGTGGACGTATCTCCCATCACTAGTACAAAATGAGAAATTAATGACTAAAAAAATGACTAAAATTCGACTATAAACGACTATTTTTGAGTCGGTGACTAATAGTATCCGATTTCCACTATCTTATCTCTAGTCGTATTTCACTAGTCATTAATTGGTTGACTTATTAGTCATTGATTTAGTCATTGATAGTCACTGATTAAGTCATTGATTTAGTCATTGATACTCACTGATTTAGTCACTGATTTAGTCATTGATTTAGTCATTGATACTCACTGATTTAGTCATTGATTGTCACAATTAATGACCAAATATATGACTAAATAAACTACTAGATGATAACATATTAATGACTAACCTAAATACGACTAAACGTTAGTCGTGCTATAAGATACTGGAAATTAGCTACTAATAGTTGTATATATGTGAATTTAGTCATTTTCTTAGTCACTAATTTATGATAGGGTATGGAGGAATCGAACCACCAATCTCCTACCTATAATTAGGCAGGTGCTCTACCATTGAGCTAGCACCCTTTAAGAAGTTGTTATTGCTTGACAATGATGATATTCAAACAAATTTTGCATGGGAACAATATCTGAGTCACTTGAACAGGGACAAGTCATATGGTAATGCCACCACAAGTAAAGAGACAAACAATAATAGAATATGGTTGAAGGTTCAATCCACATGCAACAAAAATTTCAAATAAATAAATGATGGGCATGAGTAGTTATAATTTATATGCTTGCAACATGCAAACTTCTGGATACAATTAACTTGGGCATGAATATCTTGAGCATATTGATAGACATGCTCAAGATGCTTGCAAGATTTTATAGCCTGGAGCCTGACCAAAATTGTTATGAAGAAGGGTTAGTGATGTGAATGCATGCAACCCAGAACTTAAAATGTCCAGGTTTAGGAACTGAAAATGGCATAATCATTGGCATTGTTCCTCTATGGAGACAAGACATACAAGAAATTTTTTAGGAATAACAAGTAGAGTGTGGGATGTAGTTCTTTAATGCCCCTTTTCAAATGCAATCTATGAGGTTTATCAAATTTGATATTAAAATATCTGAGTCACTAGAACAGAGATAGGTCATGCGTTAATGCCCACACAAGTAAACAAGCAAACAATAATAGAATATAGATGAGGTTCGATACATATGCAACAAAATTTTCAAATATATACATGATAGGCATGAGTATTTATATGGTTGCAAAATACAAACTTCTATATACAATTCACATGGCCATAAAAATTTTCGAGTTCATCTACAATGTTGATT
This sequence comes from Larix kaempferi, assembly GCA_027924585.1. Taxonomy (NCBI): domain Eukaryota; kingdom Viridiplantae; phylum Streptophyta; class Pinopsida; order Pinales; family Pinaceae; genus Larix; species Larix kaempferi. The sequence goes on along the minus strand of BSBM01000456.1, from coordinate 56,129,289 downwards.
TCAAAGCAATGAATGGACAAGGTATATAGTTACAACACTCTATCACGACCTGAAAAAACCAATATTTTCCCAATGTTATATCAGCTATGCCCAATAAAATAGACAATAGGAACGTGTCTCAAACCAACAATATTACCAATAGTCTTGACATGTAATTTGAATTATGTATCACCACTTAACTTTATCATAAAACAACAGGATCATAGAAAAAGTAGAATCTCAATCAGATTCATTAGGATTTTCCAGCACAAGTTTATACCATTACATACAATTAAAATTAGGGAGTCAAAAAAACATCTAACATCACAATTATATAATATAGGAGCTTGTTAAAGGTTGGAAAACATCATAACAAAAAAGTGCACCTGTTCTTTATCTCAGCAGCCATGGTCATGAAAGCCTGCTCCACATTTGTTGCATTCTTTGCACTTGTCTCCAAAAATGGAATGCCAATCTCATCAGCAAATGCCTTGAAGAACAAAGTACACAAAGCATGTTAAGAAAAATGTAGACTAAAAAGTGACAAAAAAAACTAACCCTTGAGATTAATAAAAAAAATAATCTACAAGCCAAGTCTACAAACTTAAGACCACAAATGGCCATAGTGTTGCAATTAACAAAAAACAGAGCACCAACAACTTCAAGGCAAACTCATATTTAAATCCTCATCAAGTCAAAGACGATGATGCATATAGTGAAACACATAGTAGTGCACATGATGCCAAAGCTACTCAGCATTTAACATTACTTTGGTTGTATCATAATCAACAGCTTTATTAGCAGTCAAATCACATTTGTTTCCAACAAGCAACGTGTTGACATTCTCACTCGCATAGCGATCAATCTCATTCACACATGGTTTCACATTATTGAAACTCTCCTGATCAGTAACATCATAAACAACCTGCCAACAGAAGAAAAATATCATTATAAAGCCATAAATTTAAATCAATAATGGAGTATACCAAGGATACCAACAATCAACAGCTACTCAACATTTAACATTACCTTGGCTGTATCATAATCAACAACTTTATTAGCAGTCAAATCACAATTGTTTCCAACAAGCAACTTGTTGACATTCTCACTCGCATAGCGATCAATCTCATTCAACCATTGCTTATATCTTACTGAAGCTTGTTTTCAATATTTCATTTCATATATGTCAATTACTTTCCATCATCTGTGTTCTATTGTCCATGTTTGTTGCATCTATGGGTCATTGTTGAAATGATAAAGTTACAAACTTCCTTGATGAGTCCTTTACTAGGGGTTCTGTTAATTTCAATCCTTGCAATTCTATCTACATTTTGCATGCAATAGCCTATTGACAAATACTATGTATCTAGATGATAACCAGGAAATGCAACAACAGGCAGTTCCTTTAGCAACAGAATCAAAGCATAAATTAGCATGATTTCCTACTGAAACTGAAGGTATGTTTTACTGGGAAACAATAATATCGATCTTGGTAAAATTAATAAAATGCTTCCACTCTAAGTAACAGGTCAACCTGGATTTTGAATAGTTTAAAGGCATTGTAGTCATTAACTGATCATATGCACAGTCTAGATTTATGAATATATGTATGTTTAGTGAAGCTTCTGCAACCAGACTCTAAATAAACCATTTGTTTTATTGTCCATATACAAGAGTTTCTTCTGGTGTAATATAATTTTATTGAAGGTCGATGATAGTAGATGCAACACTTTAACCCAATTTTCTAATCTATAAATGCTTATTGTTCAAGGACTTAAAAGTTTATGACAAAGATATTTAGTTCACACTCAGAATAACTGAATGATAGGCATATCCATTAGTTTTATTCATTGGATTAACTCAACAAAGAAGGCTCAAATTCAAGACCAAATGTATTCAAAGGGTGGCTAACAAAACCAAGGACAAAACGACAATTACAACCAAAGAAGAATTGGTATGGCCATTGAAAAATGGGAATCATAAAACGAACTACCTCCAAATCACTATTTCACACACCAATTAGGTGACAACAGAGTTAAATTTTTGGGAACAGTCTCAACTCATAAAGGAAGTCAGTGAAATTTGGCAATCATCTGCAATATATCAGGAATTTACTACCGATCACGATTCTCAAGTTCTATCCACATCAAAAGATAAGCAAGTTATTCTTTTTCTACCTCCTGAACTTACAATATGCACATTTATTTGTAAAATCCTATACAGGGGAGACTTAAAACATTGCATAACCCAAGTCATCAAACATTAATACTCTGCACTGAATCATGAAAAAAATAGAAAGAAAAATTCCAATGCTCATTAAGGGATGTCTGCAAAACTTGTTCGAAAAATAGCTCCTTCTCAGAGAATCTAAGGTATCGTGAAGCACACTTCAAACCTGTCCTTGGAATCAAAAAGTTTATTCTTTTAATCATGTATACTTCCAAGGTAAGTAATAAAAATAAAGTCATCCATGAATCTTATAGAAATGATTACTTGTCCCAATTATCAACAATCCTATCTAAGAAGCGGGAGTATCCATGAATAGGATTTTTGGTCCACAGGAATATTCCAACTTCATTAGTATAGTTTCATGCAGACACATGAACAAATCATGGGAGTCAATCAATTATCTAGTGACAAATAATTTAATTCTTGTATAATCCAGTATATGGTCTCTCATAATTTAAATGCAAATAAAAGCAATTGTAAATCCTGTTGGTTGCATAATATCCACAATTAAACTCTCCAGTTTCAAAAGTGCACTTCTTAATGACTATTGTAATGACCTCGTATCTAGCACATTTAGATGTGGATATCATCCAAAAACCATTCAAATTACTCATAACCATAAATAAATTAGGATAACATGTAAGCAACTAACCCTCCAGTTGATGTAGTTGAAACTCGACCAGTAGCATCATTCTGCTTGATATTAGCTAATACTGCATTCAACTTCTCTTCCTCAAATGAAAAATAAACAGGATACTGCAATTATTTCAGAACAACGTCAGCAACCTTTCTCTAATCCTGTCACGCACTCAGTCACCAAGATACATATGTTTAAACAAATAAATGTTAGTAAGCTTTCAAGAAATAAAGAGTATAATGGGGAAAATGTCAGCATGTTTCCTGCTTAACGAAATAATATAATAAAATTAAGTAGATGTGTTAACATGCCAAAAACACTTCAACACTCCAATACTACCATTGACATGAATCTTAATGAAAAAGTAAGAAATGTATACCATACTTTAAACTTTGAAATGCAGATAAAAAACCAAATATCAATCATACACCCACTGTACAAAGGCGTAATTCTGCTCTTCAAAAGTAGCCATGTTCCAAAACTCATCAGTGATGTTTGAAATATTCTTGAAGTCGTTATTATGTGACTTTATGAGAGAGTCCTTGGTCTCCTTCATAAATCACACAAATTATTTGATTTTTTTGAAACTTGAAAGCACCATCAAGGTGAAGTAAGGATGACCCCTTTCACCTGCATTATTTGGGATCTACACAAACAACTTAGAGCCTTTTTGCATGAGCACATCCAACAAGACAATAGTGGTCTCCTCCATTATGTCATGATATCCGTACTCCTCTTCATCGAATATGTGGTCCTCTTAGCCTCTAGTCCTGAGGGTCCCCAAAGAGACCTAGATGTTCTTGCAGTTTTTTGAAAACTTCTGGAGTTGATAGTCAACCTTGGGAAAACCAAGTTGATGATCTTCAACTGCTCGGTTATGTCCCTTTCAAGTTTCAACTTTTACTTCACAGCGAGGAGGTTGACCATTGAGGCTACCATTGCATACACATATCTGAGGGTTCAGTTTTCAGGGCCTAGGTTTGGTTTGAGGCAAGCTCTCCAACCCCACATGAATAAGGGGTGTGGATCCCTTGCTCTTATAGACACATCAGGAAGGTTTCCAACACAATTTTAGGGACATATCGTCTAAACTAGACCTCATGGACTCCATCATCATCCTCCCCGACGTTGCTACAACAATATCATGCTAGGACCTTATTGTTGATTCTTGCACCTGAAACAATAAAGAAACTAATAGAAGTCAGAATAAAATTGATTTCATTAAATACAAAGGAAATTTGGCTCAGTTATTATTGGTCCATTATGAATATATTTTAAAAATAAAAGGCTACAATTAGAAAAGGAACAATGGGTCATCACACACCACTTTCGAGATACTTTATCTATATTCTATAAGCAAATAAATTGAAAATGAAACTTGTGTTGACAATGTTTGAACTTTTGTAATCATTCGTGTCCAAGTTGCATGCAAATTTATGAATGTAATGTTGATGAAAGTCATTGTTTTTTTTAAATCACAACTAAAGGACATAGATTCAAAAGGAAGATATGGACATGCATGTCACATCAAGTTAAATTTGGAGCTAAAAATTACTGTAAGTTAGACAAATAAATTGAAATTGAAACTTCTGAGCGAAAAGAAAGAGCCTCTAATAATGGTTCCCAAAAGGATTATTACTTAGCGTTTCCGTCGCAGCAGAGGCCTTGGGTTTTCAACGGTGCTTGTATTTCTCCTTTTTCCTAATATGGAAGTGTTTTTATTCTTTTTATATGCCATAAGAATCATTTAAGGGGAAAAATCCCTCTATAAACGCTTAGGTTTTTGTAACCATTTTCTTCCTGATATCGAATCCCTATGGGAGTTATTGCAGGCAAGAAGGAAAAGGGTGTTAAGGGAATTGTCTGAATTCACCATTGAGCAACCATCCAGAGCATCCAAGAATATCAACCATACAGGCATAGTGCTCCCCTCTTGGTGTGATGATATAATCTCGACTCATAGAATTAAAGTAATGAGAGCCTTCGTCAACTAACCTCACATCACTACACATAGAGAGAACACAAAGGAATGTGAAATTATTTAGTTTCACTCCTGTAATATCTAATTCTAAAAATAACTCAAGAGACTCCTTTAGTATCCCATGTCGTGTGCATCCTATAGCCATCACATTCTATGCAACCAAATTCCGTTGAGGCAAATTGTCAAGCAGAAGACCTGCATCTTCTATAAACCCACATTTTGCATACATGCCAACCAGAGAACCACCCACAAAAGTATATGAATCAGATCTAGATTTTATGGTGAGGCAATGAACCTGCCTTCCCTGATAAAATGTTGTGATGTCTGTGCTAACTGAAAGCACCGTCGAGAAATTAAAATAATTCAACCTCATCCCATCATAAACTCTTTCCAAAACAACTTAACAGCTTCCTCATCTTTCCCATTCAGATCATACCCTACAATCATACCGCTCCATGAAAACACATTTCATTCAAGCATACTCTCAAACATTTGTATTGCATCCTGAACAACCCTGCACTTAGCATACATATCAACAAGGGCACTGCCCACAAAGACACCATAATCAAATTGTGTCTTGAGAATACAAGCATGGACCTGTCTGCCCACTTCCAGTGATGCAATCCCAACGACTACCTTGACCACACTGGAGAATGTGAACTCATTCAATTCCATTCCTGCTTTCTGCATCTGTGCAAATAAATTCAATGCTTTCTCTACAGTCCCATTCTGAGCATACCCAGTGACTATTATGGATCATGTGATTGCCTCTCTTTGACACATTCTGTCAAAAACTTTGTGTGCATCATTGATTCTTTCACTTTTGGCATACATGTTAAAGAAATTGTTTCATATGTAAAGAATTGATGAAAACCCAGAGGTAATGGCATGGGCATGTACCCGTCTTCCCTCTGCGAGAGCCTTGTCTTCCCTTTGCCAGTTCCCTGGAACTCACCGGATTCAGCAGTAATGGAATCTCAAACCCAAAGATCCCCTTCCCTCCAAAGCCAAAAAATCGGTGCCAATTCAAGGTTTCACTGCACTAGTATGAGGGTAAACGCATGTTACTTGATGGAGCATGTTTTTTAATGGCTTGATGTTGTTTTGTTTGATATTTGTTTTTATCTTGGAGTATGGGTTTTACTTTTGTAACTGTTAGATATATAATGCTTTGTTTTGTTTGATATTGGTTTATATATGTGTGCACGCGGGTGCAAATATGTTGTTATATATTATATGTTGGGTTGATATATTATATGTGTTATTATATTGTATATTTTTAATATGGTATTATGTAATATTATTATTATAATATATGTTTTGTAAAGTATATATTGTAATTTTTTATAAATTATAAGTTTATAATACATATTTTAATGATTAAAAAATGGCTAGGGGATATTGGTTAACACAACATAGTTAGGATTAAAGGTTTGGGGCAATTCATATGTCATGGTTGACTGGACCAATGGTTCCTCCACTCTTCATGTCATCAACTTGGAAAATTGGATGAAGAAAATTGAGGGTTTGAAAGAGTACTTTTTTTATATCTATTTCAATCATTTATATAGGGAATATAATGGATTGGTTGATTCATTGTACAACAAAACTATCAGTGAAATGGATGGGTTCCTTTTCTATGAAGAATATGTTGAGGATCATCTAGTGGATGCGGGGAAATATTCGATCTTCTATCTTGCTCATATTCTATAGCAGGACTTTTTGTTTTTTGTATTCGGGTCTCATATCTCTGTTATGCATTGAAGTTGTTGGGCTTCTCCTCTTAGTTGTTTTTGGACTGTCATTGTGGGTTTTTTATCTTTGTATTGGTTGGGAACGTGTTTTTTATCTTCGGAGTGAGTTTCATCTACGAGATCCCAGAGGATATTTTCTGTCTTAGTTGGGTTAATGATCCTTACGAAACAGTTGGGATGGTGATCAAGGAACATGTTGTAACTTTGATTCTATCTTTGGAATAAAAGTTACTTTTTTTTTTCCCTGTTGGAAAAAAATGAATAAGTTGATATGAATTGAGTCTATAATTTTGAGTGCACATGATGACAAATATTGAACTTACAGAAGAGACTTGAAGCCAATGAACACATCCACCAAGATCTGGTTTTGTAGGGACCTTCATCGGATGTTTTGAAAGAAGAAAATGTTGCTGAGTGACATAGGGGGTCTCTCATGAATCCATCTATATTGTTACAATTTACTAAATTTTAACACTACGGAAGGATTAAGAGACCCCCTACAATTTACTAAATTTTAACACTGCAGTAGGATTCAGAGACCCCCCACGAGGGTCTCTGAATCCATCTGCAGTGTTAAAATTTAGTAAATTGTACAAATTCATTGTCAATATTGTAATTTTCCATTGTCAAGCTGACACAACTAAAAATGACTAACATAAATGACTAATTCATATTCTCAATCATTGTTAACTAGTCATATTTGTATTCTTGTGACTAAATTATTCAATTAAATTAGTCATTTTTATTTTAGTCACTTGTTATTTAGTCGTATATTTTATGTGGCGAGTAACTTGGTCATTTATCTTAGTCATTTTTAGTTGGCTCACTTAAATTGCTCAATTTTGGTCGTTTATCCCTTTAAAAGACTGTGGCAACTAACTGTTTTAGTTGCCTAGTCACTTATCTCTCATTTTGTACTAGTGCATCCTGGGATGAACCACGCTAAATTCTTGTGTTATGTAATTGATTATATGTGTTTGGTTTGATGAATGGTTAAGTTCTTGCTTATAGGTATAAGTATCTTTGCTTTCATTTGTAATCGTCATAAGAATGAATGGTGGAATGTTATGTTAAGTGTTGAACGCATAAGATTAAATGTTGAATGATGAAATATTTCTGAACATGATGAATGCATAAGTAAATGGGTAAACACTTAAGTCAGCAAAGTCTGTGTAGTGGAATTCCCTGAGCATAGCAACGGAAGTGCGCAATTGCATTGTAGTTTGTCAGATTATATAAGCTTGCAAGGTTTTATAGTTTGAGCTGTTTGTTGAACACATAACTTACACTAAATAAAATCTATCGAAGTTGGTTAAGTACCGAAGAGGAAGCGCAAACCGTCATTGCATTGTCTTATCGTCGAAGAGCCATTCCAAGCCACGCAGTCCTTTGGATGCGCTATTGTATATGTGTAATCGTGAAGTAGGTGAACTTCATGCAGTCCCCATTTCGCAGTGCGAGTCTCGTAGCGCGCTGCTCACTAGTCGGTTGAAGCGCTCATCACCCGGTTGTGGAAACCTGATTCTGCAACCTCCCCATTAACTTTGCCTCAGGTGAGACCTCAGATTGCTCGCAGACTGTTGGTGAAAGGGCCAATGAAAAGGGGTTTTGTTGGTTCCTTGAACCGCGCAAAACCTGGGTCTATCTTGAAAAACTAAAGAACAATTTATACAGCCAACAGTAGAATCCTCTTGAAGCTTGCTAATTGTGAATGTAGAATCCTCAATTCCCAATGCTAACTCTAGAATCCTCTTCAAGCTTTTTGATTGTGAACATAGAGTATCAAGCTTCCTCAATTGCCCTGATAACTGATTCTGAACATGGAGTATCAAGTTTTTTTGCAGCGTTATTGGGGATACAAAACACAAAATTCGGGTATGAAATAGGCAGAGTATTCTGCTGAATTTTTGCAAAGAAAAAACACGATAGCATTATGGATATACAGAACGTGCTAGCGTTTCTTAAAACTATAATGTGCGCGCGTTTCTTCAACTTTAAAAAATTCCTAGGAAATTAATATGTTTGGTGCATGGCTAAATAACGTCTAGTGGCAAAAAATGCACGATCGTTTCTTCATCAAATAGCGCGCGAGTGTTTCTTCATCAATAAATGCACTAGCATTATGGTAATCTAGTGTTATAGAGCTACGTCCATATTTGCGTTATGGTAATCTACACAATTTAAGCAGATAGGGGGTTAAGGGGTTTTATGGGTAATGAAAATTAGGGGTTAAGAAATTTAGGGCTCAATGATTAGCGGGATAGGGTTTAATGGGTTAGGGGTTAAGGCCCAAGAAGTTAAAAAGGCTTAATTGTTTCTAGGGTTAAGGGCTTAGGGATTTTTAAGTAATATGGGTTATATTTTCTAGGGGTTAGGGGTGGACTAGGTATTAGGGGTGGACTAGGTATTAGGGGTTAGGGGTTGTGGGATTAGAGATAAAGTGGATAAGGGGTTTATGGGTTAGCGGCCTTAGGGGTTAATTGATTTAGTTCTCTAGGGTTAGTGTGTTAGGGTTTATGAGGTTAGGCATTAATGGTGAAGGGGTTAAAGGCTTAAAAGATTATAAGGAGTAAATTATAGCTTAAAGAGACTAATGCACAAGCCCAAACAAGAATTCCAAAGATGAGAGAGGAGTGATCAATATAGAGGGAGAGAGCTCAAGCAAACATAGAGCTCTCATGCAAACGAAGAGCACACATGGAAATGTAGAGCGCACAAGAAAATATAGGGCACGCTAGCACAAGAGAGGTTGCACATGCAAACATAGTGTAGAGGTAAAGAAATATTTTACCTGTATAGGGTAAAATAGAGCTTAGAGGGCTAATGGTTAAAGGATTATAGGTAAACAATTAAAGGACTTAAGGGTTTTAGCAGTTTGGGATTTAGGGGTAAAGGGATTAAGGACTCTAGGCTTAGGGGGTTAGGTTTTAAGAGGTTAGGAATTGAGGTCTAAGGTGTTATCGTGTTAAAGGCTTAGGGAATTAGAGGATAAGGACAATAGTGAGGGGAGATAAAGGGTTAATTAAGGGACAAGGGATTTAAGGAGTAATACATTTATAGGTTAATGGATTTAGGGATCAACTATTAATGGGGTAAGGGATTATGTGTTAAGGCATTAGGTGCTTAAGGGTGTATGGATTTAGGGGGTTTGGGACTTAGGACTTATGGGTTTAGCCCTTTAATTTCCCTCCCTTATCATTAATCTCCCCAACTCCTTAAATTTATGTTCCTTTCGCCCCCTCTCGTATCTCTCTTCTCTCTCTCACCCCCTTTATCTCCATTCAACACTTAAAAACATAATTTGTGAAGTTCATAACGCGCGCGTGTTAGGTGAATAATAACGCTCGAGCATTTTGTATATACAAAAACGTGCGAGCATTTCTTCTAACACCAAGCACGCTAACCAGATATTTGAATTTAAATAGAACGTGTGCGCATTCCTGAGCACCTAATAACCCCCTCCTCACGTGCTCGCATGTCATCCACAGTCCTATGTGGTTGGTTTGGACATACCAAACATGTGCTATGGAATTTACTGAACCATAGCTAATTAGGTATTTCCACCATTTTTCTTAATATGCATGTTTTTCACCGCTCTCTAGAGCATGACATACATGACCATTATTAACGAAATTTTAGAAATAGATCAAAACAATATGCAAATTCCAAATATGTAATTTTCTAAAGAAATTATTGGTTTTTCAATTTGTTTCCTAATTTTCTTGTGTCATCACTCCTTATGTCAAAAAACATGTTGTTAGTGTTTATTCCGTACCTTTTTCATTTCAAAACCATTTAAAAAACAATTTGTATGTTGCACTAGTACACACTGACCTCTACATGCTATAAAAATCCAAGTCAAAATAATTGTATTAAGACCTTCAAATGTTGCACTCACATTTGATGTACTGTTCTCGAGGTCTGATCACTTACTTAATTAAAAAAAAAAAATTAAAAATTTAATTTTGGAAAAAAAGTTCTGCACTAGTGCTATGGGTTCTATACATTTCTACCATTTTTGTAGCCCAAAACCATCATTTAGCCACTCAAAGGTTGCACCCACAAAAACATATACCTTATCATTTGCCAAAAAAAAAAAATGTGACTATTAGAAAAGATGAAATTTGACATAGTTATGTAAATTTTCAATACTTAAAACTTATATATTCATAAATGTGTCTCAATTTCCTACATTTCACCTTTTTTACTCAATGCAAGATATCTTGTGTAAGTATCTCAAAAAAATGAAGTAAGTTGAGGGATGCCTCATTTTTAAGTTTTCTATTGCATCTAATGCGCTAAAAGTGACCCTCATTAGCTTGCACATGCCCATTTATTTTCTCATAACCCCCCTCCCTGCACCTCAAAAAATAGACACCCACATTTATGTTTTACCCAAGATGTATAATGTTTAGTCATGTGCTCATCCCCTAGAATATATTTTTTTAAAGATTGAAGTGAACTTTGCATCTCTGTCTAAATTTATTGCTTCAAGCAATCCATATGTATTGCTTCAAGCATTCTATGTATTGTGATAATTTCCTACATAAGTATGTTAGTAATATAAAAAAATTATGCACATGTTGAACTAGAATAAAATGGGGCTCAGCCTCTTTTTTGTTTTCTATTGCTCCATTTATTATGAAATATTATATTATTTTCATGTATGTTGTAGGGAGCCTTTTCTTTTTGTTTTGGTTACCCTCACTGTTTTGGTTACCCTCACTAGATATGTTTTTTACTCCTTTGAGAGTTGACAATTCTTCAAATACAAACTCTATCTATCTCCTTGAGGCCAAGTTGTTTTACTTCTATCTTTGAAGCTCTCATCCATAATAATAGTGCAAAAGGTCATGGAAATTTTTCATTTTTGTAGATGGTGAAACTACTAATATGATAATTATGAAACATTAATTATTTCATTATTACAAATTAGAACCCTTATAGATTACCAATGAAAGAGTGTCACTAATACTTCCACAAACACTAAATCTATACCTTGTGCATTCCCTTCCTCACTACTACTAGCGAACACCCTTTTACCCTTATAGGTTACCATTAACACATTACCATCCCACCCACACTAAATTGATATTTTCTCAATAAGTAGTGCTTCTCTCACTATATGTGTTAGCACTAGATTCATGCTAAGCATTTGGGAGGGTTCAGACCCATCAAGATGGAAAAGGGAAGCTCAGCTATTAATCCACATGGCCCAAAATAAAAAATTCAAAGCTTTGAGCAATAGGTCAGGTCCGTGGTAAGAATATATGAGGAAAGGATAAGGTTTCAATGATAATCATAAGCTTGGAAACAAATGAATACACCCGTAGCATATAATGATACCTGTAGACGATGGGGATCAGAGGCGATGAAGATCGATGGTCGGGATCAGCCTTCATAGATGGAGTTGGAGGTTGTTTAAGCATGGGCAGAGCTGTTAATTGGTGGGCATCTTAAAGTTTGATCAACGACAGAGGGCGCAGATCAATGGCCGGGAGGTTGTTCACATATTCAGCATGCGAGAAAAGGGCAATGTTTCATATTTACGAACTTTCGTTAACCCCTTGCACTTTCCAACGATGTAGATCTAGCATGACGGAGATCCATGGTTCAGATTTAGTTCGCATATCTTACTTGCACGTAGGGCCTACAGGTCAAAAATCTCCAAACATGGTGTGGTCCACACCATTCAATGGTCCAGATGCAAACAAGGTTGAAGTCTACGGTGCTGGTTTGATCATGGGAGTGGGGAGCTGTAAGGCATCTCCATTGGAAGCGAATGATTGTCGATGAGATAAGAGCCACCTTAGCGCCATCGTGTGTTTTTACACCTAACCTGAAATCCTGTTTCAGCATATTTTGCGTCAGCTTTGACCTCAAGCATCATTCCCACTCATTTGGGAGATCCGTTTAGAAAATCATGGTGAAGGTGGTCGCGCGTGGCTTCCATCATTATCAGGATCGTCATAGGTAAGGGTCCCTACAATTGCTATTCAAAAACAGTGCATTAGAAAGGTGGTGAATTTGATAGCTCAGGTATTTTTCAGTTAGGATCCGGTCATGGAGAAGGATCAGGGAGCCGAATTGGTTTTTATGCCCGAGTAGGAGTGGTTCGAGGTGGAGGAGGAACACATTCCTTCATGCCCTGTAGTCTTCAACCACGTAGAAGCTAGCACTGCCAGCAAAGATGAAGGGCCCGAGTTGAGACAGGTGTACAGGAAGGTTCGACGTCGAAAGAAGAAGAAGGAAGCCCAAGAAGAGGAGGGGGACACCCACCAAGACTTGGATATTCTCAAATATTTCATTCTCCCCACTGAGGAAGTGACACCTCCTCCTCTCACAGAAGAAGCACAGGTGGAAGATTCCTTGAAGTTAGAAGACTTCTTTGATCAGTATGGCCAAGTGAAGGATTAGGAGTGAGGTGGTGACCTGTTCATTTCGTTTCTGTCTCCCATCATGTCAATAGGTTTTGGACTTGGCATGTATGTAATATTTCTCTATTTTTGAAGCCAATTAGGGTTGTTATGGTCAAAAAATACTGCAAATGACACCTTTCCGAGTAAGTTATAGCATGTCTGGTAGCAATCTTTTTCATTTTGTAATTTGTTGTCAAAGGTGGCGGACTGGGCCATGTAGGTGTTAGCATGGTTGTAGTTGTTTTTTGTTAGATTATTCGAGCCTAAAGGGCCTATAAATACATATGTAATAGAGATAGAAGGGGTTGGAAAATCAATGGGATGAGGCCTGGGAGAACTAAGCTTTGTTTTTGAAGCATAATCCTTAATAAAATCGCAGTGTTTGAAGCTGGTGTTTAACAGAGATTCATGTGCCATTTAGCTTACAGTTTGTTTTCCTTCTTCTTCTCATGAGAATGTGCTTCCTATTATTTACTTCCATTATTTTTTCTTTTCATATCTGGAATTAGTGTATAATAGTGCATAAATCTTGCTCACAAGCTCTAGATATTGTTTCAAATATCCACCAACTATTTCCTCTAAAGTTGACATCGAATTCATCCCTGTTTGATGCTCATGTCAATGGACTGTTCGTTTCTTCTTCTTTTATCACCAGACAACAGCATTTTGATTGTAAATGAGTGTATATCTTGCCTCTATTTTGATATTCCATGCAGCAGCACTGTTATTTGATTTATGTATTATGCATTGACTCCATTGCCCAATGTTTTATCTCCTGATTATCTCACCAAACCCTTTAAACAATTGTCCCATTAGAAAGTCTGATCTTCTGAGTATGTTTTGATTGAATAATTGGAGTTAGGAGGTTGTGTGTTTCTCATTGATTATCGTCTATCTTCTGTAAACTTAAGAGAGATCCCTCTATGGTTGTATAGGTTAGAGTGCAGCCTAAAGTGGTTTTATGGTTACCCTAGCTTGTCCTTCTCCCACAACCTTGAGGGTCAATTTGGGTGTTAACATATTGGCGCCATTGCCGGGGAATGAGAGTCATATTGTCCCTGGACAGAATGACAAAGGCTTCAGGGATGATTGTTGATGGTGAACAACACTCAGACATTGTGAAGGTTGTGTACCATTCACCTGGTGACTCCACTTATTGAGATTGCAGTATGAAGATGACTCCACTGGGAATATTTGGGACCTCGTGTCAAATTTAAGATGTTGAAGGTTTTATGGTGACTGCATATTGAAGAGACCGAACATTCTACTATTTTGTAGGCTGCTCCACTCATGATTCAAGCAGATTTGCAGGCTCCACTAGAGAACGAGCCCAGCTGTCCAAAAATATGGAAGAACTAAGGTCCAGGTATCAAAGTACAAATTTCTTCAAAGAGGTCTTGTTCTTTTGCTTTGGTTGCCTTTTACCTTTATGTGTGTATATCAAGAGATTTCTGTTTCACTGAAGATCTCTTAGTATTGAGAGAGCTTCCTTTCTATATCCTTCATTAGATTTTGTAGATGTACATTCTTCTTTCGTCCCCAGAGCTAATCCAATTCCTTCTTGTGAATCATGTAAGATCCATAGTCAGCCTTGCAAACCCCAAGAGATTGAGGCTGGTGACATTCTTCCTGAACATATTCCTTTACCTTCTAGACCTCAACAGAGATATAGCCCTTTGAAGCTGCCCCTTGTTCTTAATGAATATCCACCCAAATACAATAGATACTTCCCTGTTTTTGATGGAGAAGATGGTGATCTCACAGCTGAAAGACATCTTCAGGGTTTTGAGCATTTCCTGGACCTTTTTGAAATAGAGCATGATGATGTTTGTACGAGGGTTTTTTCACAATCCCTCCAAGGAGATGTGAAGGAATGGTTTAAGGACTTGCAACCTGAATCCATTCATACATGGGAGGAGTTTTCTGATGTCTTTTTGGAGTTTTGGGGTAGAATAATATCATGGGACCAAGTCCTTTCAGAGTTTTATTCCATGAAAAAGAAAGAAAATGAAACCCTGTCTAGTTTCAACAGGAGGTTTGCAAGCTTATATTACAACATGCCAAAGGAAATTCAACCCCTAGAAAATGCTGCTAAGTTGTAGTATACATCTACCCTCCTGTCTAAATTGTCTTTTCTACTATTGGAGAGGAAGTCTTCCACCTTGCAGCAGATGTTCGTTGATGCATTGGAGGTTGAAGATAATCTCAAAATATCTGGAAAATTTTCAGAGCAAGATATTGAGGGTGGAAGGGAAAGGAGATCAAAGATGGAAGAAAGATATGAACCAAAAGAGTCTGTTCTGCATTCCCATCCTTCTCATGATGAATTGAGAAATGGTCATCCCATCCATGTACAACGAAAGGAGAGCACTGATTTGTTTTATGTGGATTTCAATCTACAGGTTGAGGTTCCTACTAGGGAAAGTTTTAAACAGGATTTCAATCCTCCTATATATGATGAATACAAAGATGAACACTGGGATGAGGTCCCTAAAAAACCAACAGAAGATTCTATAGATTTCGAGATAGTTAGTGAAGAGAGCCTAGGAGCCTTGCATGAGGAATCATACCCTCACAGAAAGGATAGAATAGAAGCTAATTGTCAATGTGCTCATGAAATTTTCCTGTAGGAAGAGGCTTTTCCCTTGGTAGAGAGTGAAGTAGATTGTGATATCCATGAAGGGTTTCTTGAATCTGACACATACATTCAGCAACCTGACCAGGTAGCAGGTATGCTGGAGGAGGACTAGGATAGTCAGTCTAGCTTTTCTTCATATCATTCAGTCCTAGGATCCTTGTCTTAAGGAGAAGTTCTTCTTCTTGATCCATTTGAAAATCACGAAGGGATCTCTTTCAAAGAACCAAAGCTGAATCAAGTTTTTAACCCAAGAATTCTAGACAGCCCAGGAGGTGATGTTATGGACAGCTCATGGGTTGAAACAACCTCTCATGTTACAAAGCTATAGTCACATCGGAAGAAGGTACATGAAACTGATTATTTCGGTCCTATTAGGTTGTATAGGGGTTTTAGCATACATGATTTTTAGTTTCTACTTGAAGCTTGCCATGAGCATCCATTCCCTATACCTAATATGAATGACAGAGGAAATGAGCGGGCTACTTACAATTTTTTTGAGGGAAAAATTGCCAGGTTGCCAACAAATTTACAGATTGATAGGGTGCCAAAGAAGTTGTAGCAAGGGAAGCCTTGTCCTACCAAAGGAAAGGCAGGAAAAATTGGAGGATACCATGTTTTGTATGACCCAATAGCTGATTACATGGAGAAATTCTTCAGCTGGAGTGATTAGTTTGGATTTTACCAGGAAGATTTCACCTATTATCATTGCTTAGTGCCAGTGATCTTTTATTTTCTGGTTTTGGTTAAGCATGATGAGAAAGTCCACTTAGGGTATCAATTGTTGGACTCGTTGCATTGGCATTTTTGTATAACCTGATGCTACACACATTTTAGCAACCCAAGGTAGAGTAGTTTTTTGCATAAATAAGCTCGACATGCCTAGCAATTTTTCAGGATTTCAGTTGCAGTTTATAGTCTTCAGTTCGGTTTCCAGTATGTACAGTTCAATTCTGTTTTTCAAATTCAGTTTTCAATAAAGATTTACAGGTCGCAGATTTTGTGATGAGAGCAACCCAATGGATCAGGCGCTAGGTCTGCAGGGGTTCTTTTCTACTTCATAGGGAGGATAGCATCCACAATAGGATCCAGTTGTTAGCACCAGATTCGTGCTAAGAATTTGGGAGGTTTCAGACCCATGGAGATGGCAAATGGAAGCTTAGCTATTAATCCACATGGCCCAAAATAAAAAATTCAAAGCTCTGAGCAGTAGGTTTGGTCCTTGCTAAGAATATCTGAGGAAAGGCTTAGGTTTCAATG
This sequence comes from Larix kaempferi, assembly GCA_027924585.1. Classification (NCBI taxonomy): domain Eukaryota; kingdom Viridiplantae; phylum Streptophyta; class Pinopsida; order Pinales; family Pinaceae; genus Larix; species Larix kaempferi. The sequence continues at coordinate 56,112,395 of BSBM01000456.1, read as the reverse complement.
ATAATCATAAGCTTGGAAGCAAACGAATACACCCATAGCATATAATGATACCTGTAGATGGTGGGGATCAGAGGCGATGAAGATCGACGGTCGGGAGCAGCCTTCGCAGAAGGAGTTGGAGGTTGTTTAAGCGTGGGAAGAGCTGTTAATCGGCGGGCATCTTAAAGTTTGATCAATGGCAGAGGACGTAGATCCATGACCAGGAGGTTGTTCTCATATTGGACATGCACGAAAAGGCCTATGTTTCATATTTGTGAACTTTTTTTAACCCCCCACACTTTCCAACGGCGTAAATATAGCAGGACAAAGATCCAGGGTTGGGATTTAGTTCGTAGATCTTACATGCACATAGGGCCTATAGGTCAAAAATCTGCGAACATGGTGTGGTCTGCGCCATTCGATGGTCCAGATGCAAACAAGGTTGAAATATACGATGCTAGTTTGATCATGGGAGTGGGGAGCTGGAAGGCATCTCCACTGGAAGTGAATAATTGTCGATGAGACAAGAGCCACCTCAGCACAGTCATGTTTTTTTCCACCTAACCTGAAAGCCTGTTTCAGCATGTTTTGTGTCAGCACTGACCTCAAGCATCATTCCAACTCATTTGGGAGATCCGGTCAGACAATCATGGCAAAGGTGGTCCTGCCTGGCTGCCATCATGATCAAGATCGTTATAGGAAAGGGTCCGTGCGATTGTTGTTCAAAATCAGTGCGTGAGAAAGGTGGTGAATCTAATAGCTCGCGTATTTTTCAGTTAGGATCCGGTCATAGAGAAGGATCAGGGAGCCGAAGTGGTTTTATGCCTGAGCAGGCATGGTCCGAGGTGGAGGAGGAACATGTTCCTTTATCCCCTGTAGTCTTCGACCACATAGAGGCTAGCACCACCAGCGAAGATGAAGGTCCCGAGGAGAGACAAGTGTGCAAGAAGGTTCGACGTTGAAAGAAGAAGAAGAAAGCTCGAGAAGAGGAGTAGGACACCCACCAAGACGTGGAGATTATCAAAGATTTCATCCTCCCCACTGAGGAAGTGACACCTCCTCCTCCAGTGGAAGAATCACAGGTGGAATATTCCTTGAAGATAGAAGACTTCTTTGATCAACATGGCCAAGTGAAGGTCCAGGAGTGAGGTGGTGGCCTGTTCATGTCGTTTCTGTTTCCCATCATGTCAATAGGTTTTGGACTCGGCACGTATGTAATATTTATCTATTTTTTAAGCCAATTAGGGCTGTTATGGTCCAAAAATACTGCAAATGACACCTTGCCGAGTTAGTTATAGCCTGTCTGGTAGTAGTCTTTTTCATTTTGTAATTTGTTGTCAAAGGTGGCGGACTGGGCCATGCAGGTGTCAGCATGGTTGTAGTTGTTTTATGTTAGATGATTTGAGCCTAAAGGGCCTATAAATACATATGTAATAGAGATGGAAGGGGTTGGAAAATCAATGGACTGAGGCCTGGGAGAACTAAGCTCTGTTTTTGAAGCATAATCCTTAATAAAATCGCAGTGTTTGAAGCTAGTGTTTAATAGAGATTCATGTGTCATTTAGCTTACAGTCTGTTTTTCTTCTTCTTCTCATGTGAATGTGTTTCCTGTTATTTACTTCCATTATGTTTTCTTTTCATATCTAGAATTAGTGTATAATAGTGCAGAATTATTGCTCACAAGCTCTAGCTATTGTTTCAAATATCCACGAACTATTTCCTCTAAAGTTGACATCGAATTCATCCCTGTTTGATGCTCATGTCAATGGATTATTCGTTTCTTCTTATTTTATCACTAGACAACAACATTTTGACTTTAAATGAGTGGCTATCTTGCCTCTATTTTGATATTCCATGCAACAACACTGTTATTTGATTTATGTATTATGCATTGACTCCATTGCCCAATGTTTTCTCTCCTGATTATCTCACCAAACCCTTTAAACAATTGTCCCGTTAGAAATTCTGATCTTCTGAGTATGTTTTGATTGAATAACTGGAGTTAGGAGGCTGTGTGTTTCTCATTGGTTATCGTCAGTCTTCTATAAACTTAAGAGAGATCCCTCTCTGGTTGTATAGGTCAGAGTGCAGCCTAAAGTGGTTTTGTGGTTACCCCACCTTGTCCTTCTCCCACAACCTTGAGGTTCAATTTGGGTGTTAACAACATGAATCAACTCCCTTATACCCTTATGGGTTATCATCGACACATTACCACCCCCACCTACACTAAACTGATATATTATCAACAAACACTTATGTTTCTCTGACTATATGAATCAACTCTTTTAAAGCTTAGAATCACCACAAGGTTAGTGCTAAACACACACACATGCTATACCATACCCATACCTTCTCAACACCCCTGCCTAGTAGCATTGTCATCATTTTTAACAAGTTTATACATTTTCAATGTCATAATATTAGATATAAAAAAACAAAAAAGTCTCCTACCCAAAAATATTTCCACATGTTGCCCATGACTTTTCCTCGAGGATGTTGTATATTTATTTTGTTTTATTTGTAATTTCTATAACCTTCACTCACTTGTAATCATTGTAACTTTATAATCCATTTACCTATATTCTTCAATTTATACCGAAGATTAATATTATTTCTTTCTTTGACCGAGATTAATATTATTTCTTTCTTTCACTTAGTGGTGCTTAGTGGAAGAGGTATTTTAGCTCTTTTTTTTCCTAGTGGGCTGAAAATTCATGTGTTAACGTAACTATGAGCTCCTATTTTTGAACAACTGCTATTGCTTGCTTTATTAAGATAGCAAAGGAAACAATTCCTGTTTTTACTTTAGCTTTATTTGCTACGACGACTTTATTTTTTTTTTTTAGCAATTTTGGGATTATTCTTTCTACTCTAATTGTAACTTTGTCCTTTTTTTCTTAGCTAGATCACTATCTTGTTCATACAAGTATGGTATAACTGTCATATCTGTGGGAATATAAAAATGTGGACTAACAATTAGTCTTGGTAATAGGACCATTGTTTGGTTTCAAATGTTCGTCAACATTTGTAGGTTTTGGTGTAACGACAAAACTTATTTCAAGTTTGGGATTATTCTTCCTATTCTAAATTTTTCTATACAAGTTTGTCCTTTTCTTAGCTAGATCAGTGTATTGCAGGTTCATTAAAATTTTTACAATTTGTGAATATTTAATTTATTGATAGTATTTTAAATATAAAGAGTATAAATGTCATACATCCTCTTATGCCTAATTTTCTTTTTTGTGCATGTAGGGGCAATAAGTTAATAATTTTCTCTTTTGTGCATGCATGGGAAATAAGTTCTTGTTTATTGTTTAAGTTATGGACTAATGGGAAATAAGTTCTTGTTTATTGTTTAAGTTATGAGCATAGTCCATGGGTATAATAACATGGGTATAATAAAGGAGCAATTTATGTATTTTAGATTTTGGACTTTACTTTAGGTTTTGGTTGGAATCAAGTAAAATATTTTGCTAAAATTGAAATTGGGAAAAGTTTAAACTGTGTTTTTGAATTTATAAATAGATTTAGCACTTTAGAATACCTCAAATCACCCAAATTATTCAATTTTCATTGATAATTTTTTTAAATATTTCCAACCAAACTTCCAACAAAATAAAACAATTTTTTTTTTTAAACTTACCATATTTAGAGTACAACATAATAAAATCTAGCTCACAACTTAGTCAATTATATAGTTATTATATACTATATACTAGTATACACAATAATTATATATGTGTGTGTGTGTGTGTAACCATCATATTCAGACACCTGCAAATGATAGCCAGAGACCGTGAATATCATTTGCATGTGTCTAAATATCGTGGTCATAGATACACACGAGTTCAGGAAAGTCTTAGGAATCCATAGGGACCATGAAATTAGGTTTTGAAAAAATTGAGTAACGAAAGTCATTTATGAGACATAAGGTTAATGTTGAAGAAAGCATACATATATTGGCAATTTATATATAGTACTACATAAGCCGGTCGTGAAGTATTGGCCAGGTCGAGGGCCGGTACCATACAATTTAAGTTAAGAAACACAATATATATCATGAGGAGTTGAGATTGGTAATCGCCGGCATGCATGATAAACCTATATGTGTCAGAGCACTCCATTTCCATGAAGTATATATATACCTTCCTACCAGTACGACTATTCCTATTGTTGAAACTACAAATGAATGGAGGCACTAAATCATGATCGCCTAGAAAACATTTACAATACAATGTTGTACAAAATGTGTATCAAGTGTACGATCAACACTAATATAAAAGTGATATTGCTTAATCACATGTCGATTTCCATTCATTCTTTCTATGTCATCTATATTTTCGTGAGCATGTATATATAGAACATAGTCAAATATAGAAACTTGATCGAAATGATAGTATTAACCTTGTATCCATTTTTGTGCAACAAATGTGTAGTTTTCTGCAAAATCAACCACATAAAAAAAATTTCCTAGTAGAAAATTTCACGAGACTGTTTGAAATATAGATCTTTCCATCATGCTCTATGTGAATGCTTGGTGTATTTATAAATTTCATTTCCAAATTTCTTCAAAAAATATGTCACACATATTTATCTTCTCGCAAATCAATTCTTTTGAAAAGAGCACCAATAAAAATTGTAGCATAGTTTATACATTCTTATCTATTCCAGTCAATAGTTACATTTGATAGCAATTGACCATTATCAATATAATATTTGTAGTGGAATAAACCTATATTTCCAAAATGATCGCATTCTTTTTCCGTTGACACATTTCTTATGGTAAAGTAATTAATCACCTTCTTTCTCACATAGAATTTCATATATGAAAGCACGGATTGTGGAAGGAGAGGGTGAATTTGATGATAACGTCATAATATAATTCAAATTCCACATGACACTGATAACAACATGTTTCATGAACAATGATAGGTCTAACATACCATGGTTTGAATAGTACAAATGTATTGATCGACATATTAATTCCATAGTGAACCTCTTTGAATTTATTGAACATTTGTACTTGTGTCATTTACAATATAATTTTTGCATGGGTTTCATATTCATTTCATGATAATTTTCAAATATCACATCCATTACATTTGGTGAAACTCAAGAATTTATCAACCAATATTCATATACCATAGCTTTAACACTTTCTTCCATTTCATATTTTTAAGGTTGTCTACAAATAATTACCCAACAAGCAAGTTCATCATTTCCATCTATTTGCAATCGGAATTTGTTATGTTGTACAATGTTTTTCACGGGGTTCCTATTATTTTTTCCACCCATGCCACCAATTTTTTTGTCTAGTACTAGCTGAAATAATTATTATTTGAATTGATCTATGTACAATGCTGGTATCGTTTTTATGGATCTTCCAAATATTTTTATTGCATCTCTTATATTTTCAAACAAATTTTGTTTCTCTTTTGATTCTTTTGTCTCCTTTTGAATACCCCATAATGATGTAGTGTCTTTTAACTTTTTGGACACAGAAAAACATCTCAATTTTTGAGCTTGTGTTTCTCTTGATTCGTTTTTAAGATCATCTTCACAAAATCGGTGAGCATGATATCATGCAACATGGTCGAGTATTTTGTTCCCAAATTTGTTGCAATCAATGTTTTGCAACATTTCATCATCAATGTTGAAAATACCTATATATTACAATTAAATTAAATTTTTCATATCGAACATATTAAAATAGAAATGTAAGATAAAATAGATTTCACATTTATTAATTGGTGTTAAAAAAAGTCAATATCATGAATTAAATTAAATATATTGAAATTTTACATACACACACATGTACATACATGTGCTTAACTCGATTTCGGCTTTATTATGAGTTTCAACAATGTGAACAACTTGATCAACATTATGACACAATTCTCTCTCAGTTTGTTATGGAGTATTTTCAAAATTACAAGCATTAAATAAAAGTAATTATATTGGATTTCAAAAATGTATAATATATATATACATACCTGGTTCGATTTCATGTTCTTTAAATTTATTTTCAATATTCATTTCATCAACATTAGTATGTAAATATCTATTTACATCTTCAACAACTGCCTCTTTAGTATGCAGAAGCTCTCGTATTTTGTTATGATAGAGTCTTTGCTTTCATTATGAGCAACATCATCTTGAGTGCAATCACATTCTTTGGTTTTGTCTTTTATTTCCCATGATTGTTCAATCTATATAGGTTTTCAAAGAATCAAGACCTTATAACAAAAAAATAAAAATTTCAATTAAAATAAAATAAAATCGCAATTCATTTAAAATGAATAGTTTGTGAACAGTTGAAATTATATCAAGAAAGAAATTTATCTTAAAATAAATAAAAACTAATTTCATATCACCTTAGAACACTTGAAAGAGCCTTCACTTCATAAGAATTTCTATAAGAGAACCTCCACCATACAAAAAATTGGATAAGAAAATATTCACCTCAACAAGATTTGATAACAAAATATTAAAGAAGAATTGTTTATGAGAAAAAAAACACTTTAAAAGAAATTGTTTTGGATTTTTTTAAAGACCACCTTAAAAAGAAATTTTCTTTGAGCCTTTGAGACTTTAAGAAAACACTTTAAAGAAATTTTCTTTGATCCTTTGATAAAACACTTTAAAATAAATTTTCTTTGAGTCTTTGAACCTTTGAGAAAATACCTTAACAGAAATTTCCTTTGACACTTTGAGAAAAAAAACTAGCTTTAAAAAAGTCCCTTGGAGTCTTTGAGACTTTGAGAAAGCACCTTAAGAGAAATCGCTTTTGAGGCTTTGACCTAAAAAAAATGTCTTTGAACCTTTGAGAAAGCAATCACCTTAAAAAGAGTCCCTTGGAAAAAAAAGGCCTTAAAAAAATCCCTTAGAAAAGCTTTTTTAAAGTTCACTATGAAAATGAAGATGTGAAATTGTAGAGCTGGCTTAGTGTATAAATAAGGTTTGAAAGATGCTTAATTATTAAAAGTGGTCCTATATTATTTCAGTCTACGAAATTTTTTTTAAGATCAAGTGTTCGTCCGAAAACTATTTTTGGGCGAAAAGTTGGCTCCATTAAATTTAATGGCCAATGTAACAGAAAAACATTTTCGGCCAAAGTATTTAAAGTTTTAGGGCAAAAACCTGTCAATTTTTCAGAAACCAACATGTTTTCATATTTCTCCAACTTCGAAAGGTACAAACGATGTTGAATAATGCAAAGCGACTCTTAGAATCAATATCATTATTTTTTTTCATTGAATCTACTTTCCGTAGGTTTAAATGTTTTTGAATTTGGTTGAGATATGCTAATGTTAATCAATTTTTTGTTAATATTTGTTTTCTTTGGTTTAACTGCTTTTAAAATTCAAAGAAATGAAAAATCAATAACTTCAAACAAATATAATGAAAAAAATTGAAAAATTATGGGACCGATCGTTGGAGTGTTTACATCAAAATTACACTTTTAGATAGTTTTAGTTTTAGTGGAATTGGGGAAGATGGTGTATCCTTATAAACATGTTTATATTCTACAATTGTTTCACATTGATCCAATTCAAAAAATTCAAATAATTAGCATATTCACCCGTTGGATACAAAATTATAGTCATACGTTAATACACTCTATATAGATCATCGTGGCATATTTTGCTTTTAGTAAACTAAAGTTTAACAATGAATACTTGATGTCCTTCAAATATGACTATTTATCAGTCCTTTCTTTTGAACATATTGTCAAACATTTGTTAAATTAACATATCAAATCTCCTTAAAAAGCAAATCAGAAAAATAATGAATATAGAGCTAACATAAGGGCCCTTGCATGAAGTTGAGGGACCTTTTAGATGCAATCTTAGTTTCGTGAAACACATAGAATTTTAGTGAAACCAAAACGCTTGAGCGTTTCTTTGAACTAGGCATGGGTGGACCTGAGCCTGCCATGTCATTTAACATGCATGACAGGAAACAAAAACACTCAAGCGTTATATAAATTCATAACGCTATAGTGTTATGTGTTTCTATAACGCTTGAGCGTCATACAAATACATAACACTGAGTTACGTTTAATATCTACACAAAAAACATTATTATTGAAACTTTATTCAATATTCCCTTACCAAGAAAATATTTCCTTTATTTCTCTATCCTTGCTTATCTTCAAGGGTTTTGGGATTCATGTTGTATGCATTAGGAGGTTAACTAGGGATTTGGTGTTAGGAGTTAAGGGCTTAGAGCTAATGGGATAAAGGGGTTTAGGTGTTTATCGATTCTGGGGTTGGAGGGATGAGGAGTTAAGAGGTTATGGGGTTAGTGGTTAGTGGTTGAAGCATTAAAGGTAAATAGGTAAAGGGGTCAAGGGGCTTAGGGGTTAAGGGATTTTAGTTCTTAAAAGGGATTTAGGGCTCCAAGATTAGGGGTTAGGTTTTTAGAGGTTAAAAATTAAGGGCTTAAGTGTTTGTGGATAAACTAGGGATTAGGTGTTAGGTGTTAAGTGCTTAGAGATGAAGGGGTTTAGGGGTTAATGGATTGAGGGATTCAATGTTAGGGGGTTAAGGTTCAAGAGGTTAAGCGTTAAGGGTGAAGGGTTTAAGTTTTAAGGGCTTGTAAGAGATTAAGGGCTCAGGGGCTTATTGCTTAAGGACATAAGGGATAGGGGATTGGTGGTTCTTTAAGAGGTGAGGCCTTCAGGGGTTAGCAGATTTATGGGCTAAGGGATTTATGGCTCTAAGGTTAGGATGTTACAATTGATTTGGTTAAGGGTTAAGTGTTAAGGGGTTAAAGGATCAAAGTCTTAGGGGTTCATGTCTTAATGGCTTCTAGGAGGAGGGATTAGGAGTTTCTAGGGATTTATGGATTTTGGGATTTTGGGATTATGGGTTAGGGGGTTAACTAGGACTTAGGGGTTATGGGTTAAGAGTTTAGAGGTAAATGGATGAAGTGGTTAGAAAGTTTAAAGATTTATGGGTTAGGGAGTTAAGCAGATAGGGGGTTAATGGTTTTTAGGGGTTATGGGATTTAGGGGTGAAGGAATTTAGGGCTCAATGGTTAGGGGGATAGGGTTTAAGGGGTTAGGGGTTAAGGCCCAAGCAGTTAAAGGCTTAATTGTTTCTAGGGGTTAATGGATTAGGGCTTTAGGGCTTTAGGGATTTTGGCTTTAAGTATTATGGGTTAGGTTGTTTAGGGGTTAGAAGTGGACTATGTCTTATGGGTTAGGGGTTGTGGGATTAGAGGTAAAGTGGTTAAGGGGTTTAAAAGTCAGGGGCTTTAGCGGTTAAGGGATTTAGTGCTCTAGGGTTAGGTTGTTAGGGTTTATGATGTTATGAATTAATGCTGAAGAGGTTAAATGGTTAAAGGCTTATAAGGGGTAAACTAGAGCTTAGAGGCTAATGCACAAGCCCAATTGAGAATTCCAAAGATGAGAGAGGAGTGATCAATCCCAAGGGAGAGACATCAAGAAAACATAGATCTCTCATGCAAACAAAGAGAACACATGAAAACATAGAGATCATAAGCAACTGCAGGCCAGACTATCACAACGAAGGTCGCACATGCAAGCATAATGTATAGGTAAACAATTATTTTACCTCTATAGGTTAAACTAGAGTTTAGAGACTAATGGTCAAAGGATTAGAGATAAATAATTAAAGTACTTAAGGGGTTTAAGGGTAAGGTGCTTTAGGGGTAAAGGGATTTAGGGCTCTAGGTTAGGGGGTTAGGTTTTAAGAGGTTAGGCATTAAGGGCTTAGGTGCTATAGTGTTAATGGATTATATATAAGGGGTTAAGGGATTAGGGTGTTAGAGGATAAGGACTACGAGGATGGGAGATAAGGGGTTAATTAAGAGACTAGGGATTTAAGGATTAGGATCTTTATAGGTTAAGGAATTTATGGATCAACTATTAGTGGGTTAAGGTATAAAATGTTAGGATTAACTAGCAAGGGTTAAAGTGGTAAGGGATAATGTGTTAAGGGCTTAGGTTCTTAGAGGTTTAGGGATTAGGGATTTAATTTTCTCCCTCCTCATTCCTTTCTCCACCTCCATAAATTTATGTCCATTTCCCCTCCCCCCTTCCCCCCAACTCTCGTATCCGCTCTCTCTCTCTCTCACCCCTTATCTCCATTCAACACTTAACACATAGTTATGTCTTTTATAATGCTAGAGAATTTTGTAACTCCAAAATTCTCTAGTGTTTTGTTTCTCCAAAAGAGTGTTTTGGAGAAACAAAATGTTAGAGCATTTTTGTTGACACCAAGCACTGGAATAAAAATTTGAATTTAAACATAATGCACGAGCATTCCTTCGCGCCTAAAACATGCCTTCTCATACGACCGCGTGTGATCCACAGTCCTATGTGGTTGGTTCGGAGTTACTAACCCAGTGCTATGGAATATGGTAAACCATGGCTAATTGGGCATTTCCTCCATTTTTTTAATATGCATGTCTTCCATCACTATTTACAACATTATACACAACCATTTTTGACAAAATTTTAGACATAGATAGAATTTTTTATGCAAATTCCAAATATGTAACTGTTTTGAAAAAATATTAATTTTTTTTTATTTTTCTCCTAATTTTCTTGTATCATAACTCAAGTCAAAAAGCATGGTGTTAGTGTTTCTTTCGTAACTTTTTCATTTCACAACCATTTTTAAAAAAAATTGTATGTTGCACTAGTAATACACCGGTCTCTACATGCTATAAAAAATAGATGTCGAAATCATTGTGTTAAGACCTTCAAATGCTGCACCCACACTTGACCTACCATTCTATGGGTTTGATCATTTAGATAATTAAAAACAAAATTAAAAATTAAACATTTAAGTTTGGAAAAATTGTGTTGCACTAGTGCTACCTATTCTCTACACGTATACCAATGTTTGTCTCGAGAAACTATCATTTAGGCACTCGAAGGTTGCACCCACAAAAACATACACTTTATCATTTTCCAAAAAAATAAAAAGAGATTGTTAGAAAAGATGAAATTTGACATAGTTGTGTAAATTTTCAATACATAAAATTTATATATTCGGAAACGTGATTCAATTTCCGACTTTTCATCTTTTTTACTCAATGCAATATATCTTGTGTAAGTTTCTCAAAAAATCCAAGTAAGTTGAGGGATGCCTGATTTTTCAATTTTCTATTGCATCTAACTTTCCAAAATTGACCCTCATTAGTTTGCTCTGACCCATAATTATTCACAAGTTTTGTTTTACTGTAAAGTGAAAATCTAAACACAAAAATAAATTTTGTTCACCAGAAGTTGGAAAACTTTGGAAAACAAGATTTATTTTCTCATAACCCCCCCCTCCACCTCAAAAAATAGACACTCACATTCATGTTTCACCCAAGATGTATATCATTTAGTCATGTGCTCATCCCCTAGAATATACGTGTTTTTAAAAGTTTGAAGTCAACTTTGCAGCTCTGTGTAAATCTATTGCTTCAAGCACTCTAGATCTATTGCTTCAAGCATTTCGTGTAATGTGATAATTTCTTACCAAAGTATGTTAGTAATATAAACAAATTTATGCACATATTGAACTAGAATAAAATGGGGAGCCTCGTTTTTTGTTTTCTATTGCTCCATTTATTATAAAATATTATATTCTCTTCATGTATGTTGTGGGGAGCCTTTTTTGCGTTTTCTAATTACTCTCACTAGAGATGTTTTCTACTTCTTTGAGAGTTGACAATTCTTCAAAAACAAACTTTATTTATCTCCTTGAGGCCAAGTTGTTTTACTTCTATCTTTGAAGCTCTCATCCATAAGAATAGTGTAAAAGGTCATGAAATTTTTTCAATTTTGAAGATGGTGAAACTACTAACATGATAATTGTGAAAAATTAATTATTTCATTATTACAAATTAGAACCCTTATAGATTACCAATGAAAGAGTGTCACTAACACTTCCACAAACACTAAATATATACCTTGTGCATTCCCTTCCTCACTACTACTAGCTAGCACCCTTTTACCCTTATAGGTTACCATCAACACACTACCATCCCACCCACACTAAATTGATATTTTATCAATAAGTTATGCTTCTCTCACTATATGAATCAACTCCCTTATACATTATGGGTTACCATCAACACACTACTACCCCACCTACATTAAATTGATATATGATCAACAAGCACTAGTGTTTATGTGACTATATGAACCAACTCTTTTAAAGCTTAGCATCACCACAAAGTTAGTGCTAAACACACATACACGCTATACTATACCCATACCTTCTCAACACCCCTGCCTAGTACCATTGTCATCATTTTTAACAAGTTTATACACTTTCAATGTCATAAGATTATATAAACAAACACAAAAAAGTCTCCCACCCAAAATAGTTCCACATGTTGCCAATGACATTGCCTCGGGGATGTTTTATAAATCAGGTTGCATATTTATTTTATTTGTAATTTCTATAACTTTCACTCACTTGTAATCATTGTAACTTTATAATCCAGTTACCTATTTTCTTCAATTTATACCGAGATTAATATTATTTTTTTCTTTCACTTAGTGGTGCTTAGTGGAAGAAATATTTGCACTCTTTTTTTTCCTAGTGGGCTGAAAATTCATGTGTTAGCGTAACTATGAGCTCCTGTTTTTGAACAACTGCCATTGTTTGCTTTATCAAGCGTTGTTTGAACAACTGCTATTGCTTGCTTTGTTAAGCTAACAAAGGAAACATTTCATGTTTTTACTCTACGGTGGCTTTAAAGAAAAAAACTTTTTCTAAGGGTGAATAATCAGCAAGTTTGGATTATTCTTTCTGCTCTAAAATTTTTTATTTTTTAAGTTTGTTCTTTTTTAGTTAGATCACTGTGTTGTGTATAATTGTTGTATTTATGGGAATATAAAAATGTAGATTAATGGTAATAAAACTTTCGCTTGGTTTCAAATGTTCATCAATATTAACAAATTTTGGTGTAAGGACAAAATCTTTTTTCAAGTTTGAGATTATTCTTTATGTTCTAAAATTTTCTATACAAGTTTGTCATTTCTTAACTAGATCAATATGTTGCAAGTTCATTAAATTTTTTACAATTTGTGAATATTAAATTTATTGTTAGTATTTTAAATATAAAGAGTATAAACTTCATACATCCTCTTCTGCATAATTTTCTCTTTTCTGCATGTATCCGCAATAAGTTACTAATTTTCTCTTTTGTGCATGCATGGGAATAAGTTATTGTTTATTAGTTCATGGTATAATAAAATGAGCAATTTATTTATATTATATTTTGGATTTTATTTTAGGTTTTGTTGGAATCAAATAAAATATTTTGTTAAAATTTAAATTAGGAAAAGTTTAAATTATGTTTTTGAATTTATAAATAGATTTAATACTTTAGAATACCTCAAATCACCTAACTTATTCAATTTCCATTACTATTTTTTTTTAAGATTTCCAACTAAACTTCCAACAAAATAAAACAATTTTTTTTTTAAAACTTGCTCACAACTTAGCCAATCATATACTTATTATATACTATATACTAATATACATAATAATATATATATAACCATCATATTCAGACACCTGCAAATGATAGCGAGAGACTGTGAATATCATTTGCATGTGTCTGAATATCATGGTCATGGTCATAGATACACGAGTTGAGGCAAGTCGTAGAAATCCATAGGGACCATGAAATTAGGTTTTGAACAAATTGAATAACGAAAGTCGGTTAACGCTGAAGAAAGTATAGTACTACATACCGGTCGTAAAGTACTGGCCAGGTCGAGGGCGTAATCGCCGGCGTGCATGATAAACCCATATGTGTAAGACCACTCCATTTCCATGAAGTATATATACAACTAGAAGGAACCGAGGGAGGAGTAGGCCCCCTGGGAAGTATATTAAAATAGAAACTCCATGTTAATTGAGCATAATCTTGATTAGTGCCCTCCACAACAGGACGGGCGCCGCCCACTTTGGCTGCGAAGAGCAGTAGGCCGCAAACCATGATAACAGCCAGCATCATTTTCTGCGCCAGATGAGACTGCATGAAGACATTAAATATCCTTTCCATATTAAGGTACAGCAGAACAGAAATTAGCGATAGAGAAACCAAACAAACTTGGTAGATTGTTGTTTGGTTTATATAATCTGTGATTGACGAGAAAGTCGAGCTTGCTCTCCACGCTTGAATTGGATGGCTTTCTCTCCACGCAGCAACTTCGCCTTCTGAGTTAGTTGTGAGTTAGTATTGGAAGTAAGCAATATTTAATGTAATGAATTCAAAGATGGCATCGCATGCATGGACTTGTGGGTTAATAATTGAAATGTCACATTGTCATCGTTTGCGTGGAGATGGCACTCTCAAACTCACACGCAGCAAGCTGGCCTTCTGTGTTACTAACTTACTACGTTTGGTTGACAATGGAGATATGAATATTGTAATGAATTGCATGCATGGACTTGTGGGTTAATGGTTGCATTGTCGTCGCTTTCGTGCAGATGAGACTCTCAAAGTGAACACGCAATGTGCGCACAACAAGAATTTCGAATTTCGGAGGTGGGCTTGGAGTCAAATGTGGGTTTGATGGAGACCCACGTATTCACGCTGTGGGGGCAAATAAAGCTTTACAATTTTTTTAAGATGTCCAATAATCAAAATTACAAAATTTCTTATTTCTGTATTTTTGTCATTATTTACATTAAAATTCAATAAAACAAAATTTCATGGTATTGTTGATTGATGTGTTAATTTATTGGGAAAATAATATTTTTTTTAATTAAAATAAATTGTCAATAACATAGCTAAGATATTTAAGATTATCACTATTAATAAGGAAGGAGCACTTGTAAATATTTAGAGTAGCTATTTTTTTAAACTAAGATATTTAAGATTATCACTATTGAGCACTTGTGCTTTCAAAATAAATTAAAATATGTTCATCAATTGATTTAAGCATACTTATAAGCATTCCTAAAGCGGCCATTTCTTTGGAGAAAAGTTGGAATCTCGGGGTTACATTAGTGGCATATTCATATGTAATAACCTATGAAAAAGGATTAGAAGAACATTCATATGGCTTGCTTAGTAAGATGAAGTGGAGGGCACTCTTAGAGTAGTAAGATTTATTTTAAGAATATTTAGGATTGGAGTTCTTATTATATAATTAATTAAATAATATTAATACTTTTTAATTTAATTAAATAGAAATATTTTTAATATTATTATATATAATTATATAATTTTTTTTAATATTATAAGATAATATTATTTAATATTATTTTTAACTAATTATTATAATATAAATAATTAAAAATATTATTTTATATATAATTTAGAGATATATCTGAACACTGTTTACTCAACAACTCCATTAATAAGTGTTCCATTATATATGGGATTGCTAGATCCAGATTTATAGATTCTTTTAAAATGATATGAACATAATAGAAACAAGATGAAAAAACGATAAATTGTTGAGGTTAACTTGTTAACAAAAAAATATGACAAATCAAGTTTTTTATTCTCGTGGATGTGTTAGGTTTATATTACTTTGAAAATAGAAAATTTAAATAATGAGAAATAATGTCATAATAATTATAAATTAAAATTAATAATAATTGTAAATAATTATAATTATTAAAAATAGTGTATTTATTCTAAGACTTTTGTATTTTTGAATACATAAAAAAATTCAACACTTTCAAATATTTCTATTATACAATTTTAAGAATAAATCTATGTAATTATAAATTTTTTAATTAAATAAATTTATTCTATGAAAGTCGTGAAAGTCTAGTCTCTGGAAATCTTTAAAAATTTCTACGAATAGATTAGACTTTCACGACTTTTGATCTACACGTTACAATTCTAATCTTCCTCTCTTATGGATGCTTTTCATTTGCTATCAATACGAAAAACTGTTTGAAAAAAGGTCAGCAACACTAATGGAAGCCCTGGTAATATAATTATTGTAAGGGAAAGCAGTACTAGTTTGTAATGCTAACCGAACAGATTTCGTGTGGATTTATTTTGCAGATGAACAACACATCTGGGTGCGCTGCTTGCAAGATGCAGAGAAAGAAATGCAGAGAGAATTGCGTGCTAGCGCCATATTTTCCACAGGAAGACCACGACAAGTTCCTGTTGGTACACAGAGTTTTCGGAAAAGCAAATGTCAGAAAATTACTACAGGTTTGTTCAATTGCTTTAATTATAGTTGTTCAAATGCTTTAATTATAGTTGGAAATAAAAAAAGGGCTTGTGGTGGAGCTTGTAATCTCAGCTAATTAAGATCTGGTCATACTGATTTTACATGTTTGATATTAGTGTTAATAGACCAGCGGTGTGATGTTCCGTGACAGGATCTTCCGGTGGAGCAGAGAGGTGAGGCAGTGAGCAGCATAGTGTACGAAGCGCGAGAAAGAGTAAGAGATCCGGTCCATGGCTGTTTTGGAGTAATCAACGATCTCCAGAAGAAAGTAGAAGAGCTGCAAACGAAATTGGCAGCAGCAGAAGCAGGGCTGCAGGCTATAAACATGAGTCTGCAACAAGTTTATATGTCAACCCTTTATCATGAAGGTTCGGCTGCACATGAGTTTTACAGTGCTTCACTGCATGCTTTAGACGACGACGTTAATCCTCTGCAGCTATGGGAGCCGCTCTGGACATAAACAATAACGATTCGCGTTGCTTTATTCCACCATAATCTGAACCTGAACGGCAGATAACTTCTTCTGATTTTCATTGCTATGTCTAATATTCTTATACAGTAGGTAATCACTTAATCAATGTTTAGGTGCTAATATAAGTGCCATGAAGAAGTTATTTATACTTGTTCTCCATGTTTAGTTGTAATTATTTATTGTTCTCCATACTTATTTATAATCATATATTGTTCTTCATCTTGTTATTTTTTTGAGTTAAATGAGTTGTCTATTTATTATCTATCCATAAGCTACGAGTTATCCATTTTTTGAGTTAAATGAGTTGTCTATTTATTATCTATCCATAAGCTACGAGTTATCCATGCATCACTACCAATTATTTTTTATATTTGTTTTTTTTATAATTGTTTATTTCGAATTTTGAACCACCATAAAATCAATAAGAACAATACACTTGTCTCATCTTCCTTCAATTTTTAGAGAAAGCATAAATAGTAATCCACTCTAAGTTCTAAGATATAAACAATTAAATATATTCTAAGTTATTTAAAACTATATATATATATATATATATAAATTAATCACACACATTATAAATCAAATGATTTTTATTTTTTTATTAATTATGATTAGTGAGTAAAAATTGAGTTTGCAAATATATATAATCAAACTCAGGTCATTTATTAGTTTCCTTATAAGTCTTAAAGAGGATCATAGATAATTAAAACATTTTATCTCTTCATAATTCGTGATGTTAGAAAAAGTTTCAGATCATAATTTTATATTTTAATTGTAAATTATTAATTAATGTTAATTACGTATAATTCATTTTGTAAATTATATTATTTTATTTATCATATAATTTGATAAAAATAATTAAATTTTGTTTTTTCATATAATTATAAAGTTATAATTAAATTTTATTTTCCTATATAATTATAACTTTTTATACCTAAATATTTATTTAATTATAAAATATTTTATACCCAAATATTTACACAATTAGATAGAACGCATCCTCGAGCATGAATGACATTATTTATACACACTTCATCGCATATTTCTCAACATGCAATTAATTAATGAGAAGGAATTCCATCAAATGGAAGTGCCTCATCATAATTAACTGGTCGGTAGGCGATTACAATGAACAAATACAGAGATGGGCGACCACAACCTTTTAAAACCTTTTAATCACGGTTTAAGGATGTGCGGTTGTGATGCATTAGATTGACATATTCTTTTAATAAAATTCCTCAAGCGACCAATCCAATGACGGAGATTTGTTGTTTGCACACAAAGTACCTAAAGGTCTATTGCTAATCCACCGTTTCTTTTGTTTAATGGAACTCTCTTACTGTTGAGGTGTGTGAGATGTCTTAAAGAAAACACCTGAATATTTAATTATCGACTAGGGTTGGTAATCTTAGAGTTGAGGCACACTATATACTAAGGTAGAATGACACCTAAGTTTCAGCTTGTCAGACCTTAAAAATGTTTAATAAAGAAAAGATCGAAAGATCTTTCAAAATGAAAAATCGAATCAAACTTCAGAAAAAGATAGCAAATTAACTAACTAAACCAAATTAAACCAACATATCAAAATAGTATCAAATCATACTACTCTACTCTATGATTAAACAATAGAAAATTACTGATTAAAGAGCAAACTATTTTTATAAAAATAGAAACTACTTAATCAATTCTTCAGATTTTAATTTAGGAATTAGAAACAACTGTAAATGAAATTAAAGACCTTTCTACGGAATAACTTAAAATTACATATATAGAAAACTATGCTAATAAAAAAAAAGTACAAACTATTAATGAATTCAAGAACTACTTATGCATTCAAAAACTACACGAAAGCATCTAATTCTAATTCCATTATCCTTGATGTTGTATGTCAAATGTGATAGGAACTGGAGTGAATGAATCGTAATGACTTTCAAATGTAATAGCAAAACAAAATGGAAGTAAATCTAACCTAATTTCAATAAAGAGATGTAACTTGGAGAATGAAATTATTAACTCTAATCTGAACTAAATCTTAAGAACATGTAATAAACTATACTAAGAATAAAGCTTATAAATTTTGAAACAACAACATATTAGTAATTCAATTATAAAAGACATAACTCGAAAGACAATTGAAACGAAGTTAAGGAAAATAAGGTGGAAACTAAGAATAATGACAAAACTGAATTAAAACTCTTATAGAATATAAAGCAAAGGGCTAATTATTGTTAAGAATGCTAATTAGAAGAGATAAAGATTACAATTCAAAAGCTTGAAAAATTGAATTCAAAATAAGCATAAAACAATGCAGAAAGAATGAAAGTCCGAATTACGATCCAGATGACTATCCGAATGATAGTTCGGATGGAAGAAAAGCGAATAAAACTAAGGAAAAAACCAGTTTTGATGATCTTAATCGTCAGCGGGTGAGTGCAGATGATCCTACAGTGCAAAGAAATCAGTGAAAAGACTGTTGAGAAGCTACGATAATAGGAAGCAATCTATTCTAATCATTATCTAAGAGATGAACTATTTCTATTATATGCTAAAGCAAGACTAAGGTGAGAGAGAGAATTAACCTACAACTACAGAACAAAAGTTGATGGAACTAATTTTAACTATAACAGAACTTGAAACAACTTCTAACTAAACTCTATATAATCATGAGAAAATGAAAGCAAACTATAAAACGCTATGCTTGGTCAACTATTTATCAATTCTGGAAACACAGACTAAGTTACCAGCACAATATAAATTACAGAAACATAAGAAAATGACATGTACAGGAAAAAAAAATTAATTACATATACTGGAAAATGAATTGGCTATTTGCATAAAAGAAAATACAGAAACATAAACAAAACCTCCGGTTGATGAGGGGCCCTTCCCAACAATCAGAGATGGAAACTAAATCAACTTAGTTACTAACAGTAAAGCATCAACGAACTGAAACTTCCATTAGCTGAGAAAATTACACAGTGCTTGTAGCTCAAAGGACGAACAATTTTAAAAATCTAGAGACTCAGACTCTGGCTTAATACTAACTCGTCTCAGTCACAAATACAACTATTTATGCAATTTTAGAGTGGAGAGAGCAAGTCGACCCTTTAGTGGCCGACTGATCTAATAATATGTAGTTTTTAAGACTGTAAAACGACTGCTTGTAATCCACGACAACACAGAGGTCACTTGCCTGCTTTCACGGCGTTGACCCTATCCAATGCAAACAACTGCGTGTTCGTTTCCTTCAACCATGGGAATAATGTATGTTGGCGAGCTGGATGGACGGGCGAGAGGGCTATTGGAGCGTCGACGTGGACAGAGCGTGTGCTGGCAGACTAAGCGTGGGTGGAAGAGGCTCCTCTAGAACATCGGTGTGAGCAGGCATGCGTGATATCAGGTTGAACGAACAGAAAAGTCGGAACACTGGAGTGTTGATGTGGGCAGGAGGTGTGCTGTCGAGCTCAGGAGGCAAGGAGGCGAATCTTCTAGAATTGGGGCTCATCAATCATACCCACCATGTAGCTAACAAAACCCATATGTTCGTTTCTGTTTTTAATGGCCAGGAATATGCCAACCGATGATTCTACGGACTGGACAAAGGGATGGACAATGGACTGAATGTTGCTGGCGTCTTTGGCGTGGAAACAAGTCTGAATGAAGGTTCGTTTGAAGACCACACCCTGTACAGCAAAAACTAAATGCCACACGTGTCTAGAAATGTCACTTTAAACATTAATAAATCATAATATTGTGAGATTTGACCAAAATTCATATGATAAATGAGTATATGCATACCTGGTCTGTTTGGTGGTCTAAATGGCGGAAAGAATAACTTATCATAGAAAAAATTAGGAAAATGACGCCACTCAGAGTAGATTTAATGATAAAAAATAGTGACAAAATGGACACCAACATTCCCCCAAACTAGATATATGCTAGGTCCCATTGAGCAAAACAGAAAAGTTCAGGAAGAAGGCTGAGTTGTGGTAGCAGCTGCCTTCGACTTGGAAGAGGAAGTGGTTTTAGCTTTAAGTTTCTGGAGCTTCCTAAATTGGTCCTTCAAGGTGTCATACTTCATCCGAAGAGTAGTATGGGACATTGCTCTGGCATTGACCAAACATTCAATGCTTCTTACTTGTGTGCGTAGTGCCTTGCTTTCTTCTTGAAGCTCGGAGATTGTTTCCACATAAGTTTGATTCTGGTCTGTCAACCGTGCTATTACTTGGGTTAATCTATCCACTTCCTGCTGATTCAGAATGGGTTGTTCTATGCAATGTTCCAGGTCCTTTTGAGGACTCAACTTTCTTGAAGATGTCTCAAGATCAACCGTATGTTCTTCATTAACTCTGTCTTTGGTGTGTGCAGGAGAACTTTCAGCAGCAGGGGCTTTAGACAATTGAGCAGATACATTGGCTAATGTGAGGAGAGGTGTTTCAAAGGTATGGTCATCTAACTGGTTGTCTGAACGTGATGGCTGAATAGAATTCTGGGTGAAAGACTGGTCGACGAACTGGTCACGGTTTGTTCTTGTGGATTTAGTGGGTACTGAAAAGAGTGGAGGTTCTGAAGTGGGATCACCAAGGGTGAGCTCAGGAGAAGGCAATGAATGGATAAGGTGTACATCTCCTGAGGGATTCTCATCAAACCGCACATGCTTGGTGTCTTGTTCTGTATGGGTAGAGGCTTGGGTAGGCTCACTAACATTGGTGTGGAAACGATGGTGTTTTCTAGAAGCTGAGGATTTGGTAATAGGCTTCTCGATCAAATGAGGGTTTAGAATTTTAAAAACAAAATGATCCCAGGTTTTCCCTCTCTTTTCCAGCTGGTGGATGATCAAGATTTTAATAAGGCAATGATGGTACAAGATTCCAAAGGGATTAACAATATTCTTCCTGACATGACTTGACATCTTCTCTAAACTTTTTAGAAAATACAATGGAAAGTTGAGGGTCTGATTGTTAACAAAATCTGCTAGTAATCTAAAATGGCAGACTTTAAAAACAATGAACTTACCCTCACAAGTGATCAGATGGATGATGACAGTCAAAGGATTTAGGTATTCGGGCTTGACCCACTCCCAGTGGAATTCTTTTGTTCCAGCGACGTGTTGATATTCGGTCTTCAAAGCAAACTCATGATCCTTCCATGGAAGGAAGAGATGTTTATGCCAACAGGATCCTTCCCTAGGGAGCTTCGTGGCTAATGCGATAGATTCTTCTGTCACAAAAAAAGTGAGATGGCAAACTTTGGCCATCTTGCCATCGAATCCTTTAGCGAACAACAATGAAATTTTGTGGTCTTGGCCTTGGAGAAGGCGGAGAAACAGACCCCATCCAGCTCGAAGGAATACCTCACAGCATTCTTTGAACTTGGGGATGCAAAGTAAATCCTGGTAACTTCCAGGTTCATGACAGATTGGCATTGTTGATAGAGGATGGGGGATGCAAATAGATATAAGGGATGCAATAAATTGTAGAGGACACGGCTCAACAAAATGTATGGACAGCGAACAGAATGGAGCAAAATTCACGCAGCTATCAATTTCAACTGAAGTCCATTTGAGTGGTTGATTGATCGTAGGCATGCTTGAGAGATCACACTTGTCATTCGATGATATTGACTTAAGTGCCAACATAGGAATGCGTGAGTCAAAGAGTACGTGTGGCCATGATATTTTCAACCATGTCCAAAGGAGAGCTTTGTATAGGTTGAATATAATTCTCAAAATGAAATTATAACGTAGATTATACATGGGAGATCACGATAACTTGATTAATATGATGACAGATCGTACAATAGGATAAGTAATACCAAATGGTAGTCATGCTATGATTCACAATGATGCATAATCCATGCATTTAATAGAGGTGAGATGGGTAAGGGAATGAGACCATGTGCAAATTTGACATTTGATTGATCCTTGACATAATTAGCCAATTAAATTTATCAATAATATTCAAATTGGACATCTTGGCATATTTAATAAAGCCATTATAAGCTATGTTTCATTCGGCACTTCATTTAGATTGCCTCGTTCATCACCTCGTATGGATCGACATTCGACCCATCATTCAACCCTTCATACATACTTTTGTCTTTACAAGATCTGTTTGCTGATGCTGACTGAAGCTGATTTTGTAGGGAATTTTTGAGACTGTTATTGCACAAAAGATGCTGTAAACTTTGCTTTTCTAGATCTTCCAGTTGCGTTCCTCTTTATTTGTCATTGATTAGGACAATCCTTCTTTTGCTATTTCGCATTATTCCTAAAAATACCTATCATTTTATCAGAGATAAATAAATATAAATATTTAGAAAGAAAAAACAGTTCCGATTGTCCCCCAAACCAAAAATATGGCGTGTCCTCAAGCCATTAAAGAAAAATTGATTAATATTCAAATACTTTTAATGCATGGTTCAGGAAATAATCTAAAAAAAATGTTGTGATAATTCTCATAAGAAAATGAAATATTAACTAATATGCGTAGATGATTCAGATATGTACATTCGTCAAAAAGAATACAACAGTGCTTAAGAAGACCATATGAAGAATGATAATACAATTGATGTGAAATGCCATAGGAAAACAAGTCATCCATGACTCATTGTAAAGTTTTCTCGTTATCCAAAGAATATAGATAAGGTTCACCATAAAGTTTGTGAGATTTACTATAGTTATGGGTCCCATTTCTAGGATAGTCATATCCTAGGTATTATTTGAATTAGATGATGGGGTCCAAGTCCAACTTACAGCCATTCTCTAATGATAGTATAAATAATTGGCCTAAACATGTATTTTTATACTCAGGTTTTTTTACGAGCCATGTGAATAGCAATGCATTAACCAAACCTCTTTTACCCAATATTGCCCGCTGCCAGCAGACCTGTTCAGTATTCCGACGGGTTTATCTTGGTACCATGCAAGCATAGCCCTGCTACCAACGAACCTGTTCAGTACCCCGACGGGTTTACTTGCATTTACCGAGCTTTCTTATTTAATATTTTACTTACCATGGACCCACTACCAATAGGCCTATTCAGTACCCCGGCGGGTTTGCTTCATATAATGATATTTTTTGTAAGGAAGCCGGTTGGCACTAGAGTGTGCTAAGCCTGTTAAACACATAATTCACATTTTTAGCACGAACCTTATGAGTAACTTTATTTATAATGGCCTAAATTACAGATCATGTCAAAAGATAATAACCTAAAGCTGTTCTTTGACTTCCTAGTCTATCTTCTCCATAAAAAGTCAGTAATGTTCCCCACAAAATAGAAAATATCACTCACTTTTGGGCTACCTTTTAAAGGTGCTTTAAGAGACAAGTTTTGATAATGAGTCTAGGATGAGCTAGCAGTCCATAGGTGTAAGATAGAGTTTTTTTTTAAATCATAGAAATTAAAGTAGGTCTTTAAGCAACTGTTCTAATGATATATAAAAAATGTACATGTCTGAATCAAGTACCATATACAGAATCATAGAATAAAGTGGTTAAAAATAATATAAAGAACGCTTTAACCTATCACTATAAATTTTCAACAATAATCGAAAGAGAAGGAGAAATATAGATATTTCTTTTTAGAGCACTTCCCTTTCAGATAATATTGCATGAGCTAAGTATAAAGATAAGGTTCTTGTAATTAAACTACAAAACCACTTGTTAGATGATTCAATTTTATTCAAAACAAAAACATATGTATAAGAAAAATTCATATGAAGTTTAGGAAAAAGGGAAAAAGAGTCTTCCTGTTTTATTTTACAAAATTTCATAAGCTGACCATAAAAATAAATCTCCTCTAAAGATACAATCAATGGTTAGAAAGCACTCTTTATTATTAAAAATAAAACAAGAATATATTTACATATATACAAAGGAGATAACCCGAAATAATTTCAAGGACTAGGAGGAGGAGGAATAACTTCCTCCTCTACCAGCTCCATTTTCTCTTGTCATAAGGAATTCTACACAAAATCTTTTTTAGATATTGGTTGATGATAAAGTCTAAGTCTATTTCCATTCACAACGAAAGAAATTTGAGAATTATAAATTGTCTTAATTTTAACGGATCCATTATGAAAAGCTGTAACAATTTCATATGGACCCATCCAGCGAGTAGTCAATTTACCTTTAAAGTTTTTGTACCTTGAATCAAAAAGTAATGCCTAGTCTCCAGTTTTGAATTGTTTTTGTTTGATGTATCTATCATGCCACTTTTTGCATTGGTTTTGTATTAAGATTATGAGTGGAATAACATCTTGCCTAATTTCTTTTAATTCATTTATTTGTAGGATTCGTTGTGCATGTGCTTCTTCTAGATTCATCCCTAGTTGTGCAGCCATACGAAAGGTTTTGACTTGAAATTCAATAGGTAAAAGAACTTGTTTACCATAAACGAGTTCATAAGGTGTGTGCCCAATGGTGTTCCTCCATGTTATTATGTAAGCCCACAAGGCTTCTGGAAGCCTATCTGCCCAGTCTTTGTGGTGTAACTGAATAGTCTTAGTTAGGATGGCTTCTAATACTTTGTTGGTGGATTCCACCTGACCAATGGCTTGCGGGTGATATGGTGAAGATTTACAATGTCTAATACCATATTTTTCAATAAGCTTTTTCATTAATTTGGAGGTAAACTGAGATCCTTGATCGGTTACAATTTCCCTAGGTACACCAAATCGAGTAAAGATTTCTTCATATATGAATTCCACCACAAATTTCTCTGTGGCTAAAAATAAAGCTTTTGCTTCTACCCACTTAGTGACATAATCTGTACAGACTAGAATGTACTTCTTCTTCCGAGACATATGGGAAATTGGTCCAACAAAATCTAGAGCCCATTCTTCAAAAGGCTCAATCATAACTTGGGGTTGTAAGGGAATCTCATCGGATGGCATAGGTCTACCCATTCTTTGGCAACTGTCACACCCCTTGACATACTTGGCAGCATATTTGAAAATGCTTGGCCAATAATACCCAGAGTGTAACACTTTGTATGATGTTCTCTTATCAGAAAAATGCCCGCCACAAGGTCCACCATGACATGCATGTAGGATCTCTACCATCTCATCCTCCTGTACACATCGTCTAATAATAAGATTAGGACCAGTACAAAAGAGATCATTATCTACCCAAGAATAATTAGAGCTTTTAACTATGATCCTATGTTTCTCGGGTGGGGAGAGATGGTTTGGTAGCTTTCCAGTTGCTAAATAATTGGCTATGTCTGCAAACCATGGGGTTTGAACAAACACAACAAACAAATGTTCATATGGGAAGCTATCATCGACGGGACTAGCATTATCATCAGTTTGAATTCTAGAGAGAAAATCAGCTACCACATTCTCTTGACCGGGACGATCAACAATGGTGATGTTAAATTCTTGTAACAAAAGAAGCCACCGAGTTAATCTGCCATTGGTGATAGGTTTATTCATTAAAAACCTAATGGTGGAGTGGTCAGTGTGTATAAAGATTTCATATCCTATGATATAATGATGAAACTTGTTGATGGCATAGACTACTGCTAGAAACTCTTTTCAGTAACAACGTATTTCGATTCTGCAGGAGTCAAATTTTTACTAGCAAAGTAGATGGCATGCGATGTTTGTCCTTCTTTTTGACCTAAGACTGCCCCTATGGCTATGTCGGAAGCATTAATGGATATATGGAAAGGAAGGGACCAATTGGGGCCCCTAAGTATTGGTGTCACTGATAGCTTTGCCTTCAGAGCTTCGAAGGCTTGTTGACAAGGTTCAGTCCATTGAAATTCCGTGTCTTTCATGAGTAGTTTGAACATAGGTGCAGCTATCTTAGTGAAATTTTCAATAAAACGTCTATAATAGCCTGCATGGCCAAGAAAACTTCTTACTTCCTTCAGAGTTTTCGGAGGAGGAAGATTAACAATTATATCTATCTTGGCAGGATCTAGCTTGATACCTTGAAGAGAGACATGATGTCCCAGAACTATGCCTTCAGTTAGTACCATTTTACATTTTTCATGACTAAGGGCTAAGTTTGTTTCTTGGCACTGAATAAGAATTGTTTCAAGGTTATCAAGGGCTTCTTGGAAGGTATTACCATAAACTGTAAAGTCATCCATATAAACTTCTACAAAATCATGTATAAGGTCAGCGAAGATTCCTAGAACTGCCCGCTGAAAAGTAGCAGGTGCATTACATAGGCCAAATGGTAACACTCGATAGGCATATGTCCCCCAAGAACAAGTAAAGGTTGTTTTGTCTTGATCCTTAGGTGTTATTAGGATTTAATTGTATCCACTATACCCACCAAGGAATGAAAAATATTGTTTCCCTGATAAGGTGTCTAACACTTGATCGATGAAAGGAAATGGGAAGTAGTCCTTAAAAGTGGCCTTGTTCAGTTCTCAAAAGTCAACACAGATACGCCATTCCCTGTGACTTTCTTTGGAACTACCACCAGAGGAGATACCCATTTACTGTTGGAAATTGGGTAAATGAAACTGACGTTAAGGAGTTTTTGTAGTTCATATTTTACTATATCCTTTAGGGATGGATTCATTCTTCTCTGGGGCTACCTAACAGGAGGTATGTTCGAGTCTGTGTAAATGTGGTGGATACAGGTATCTGGGTGTATACCTTTCATATCGGTATATTCCCACGCAAATGCTCCAGTGTGACTCTTGAGAACTTTTAGTAATTGTTTTTGCTGACTCATCTAAACCTGCATTTATATGTAGAAATTTGTCGGTACTAACCTCACAAGGTATGGTATAGGATCCTAGGTGTTCTTTGATTTCGAAGACACAGGGTGTACTCGTAAATGTTGAGAGACTCATGTTTTCTTGGAATTCATCTCCAAATATTTGGTCAAGTTGGGAGAAAGACTGAGGAAAGTCTACACATGTTGTGGAAGAGATAAATTGGTTCAACACATTCTCAGTATTTTGCTCTTGAAGTGCCCGAGAGAAATCACTAACAAGGGAAAGTTATTCCAAGTTCTCATCTCCAAAAGGGAAATATAACCAAAATATATTTTCAATTATTGGCTACATTGGTGGGTATAAAGCTAGTTTTCTTGTAGATAACCCATGAAAGATAATCATATCTCCATCCCTACATCCGATAAATGCATTGGTCGTAGCCAACCAAGGTCTTCCTAAAATAATGGGGTGACCTTTGGAAGGGTATTTTGATTCTATGACCATGACGTCCATAGGATATTCCCATAAAGCTACTAATATAGTGATGTCATCTAAGATCCCGGTAGGTTGAACCATAGTGCGATCTGCTAATTCTAGCATTGTTGGGGTAGGGCAGAGGAAGTGTCATAAATTGAAAGTTTCTAAAGATGTGGTAGTCATCAGGTTGATAAAAGCTCCTAGATCAATAAGTGTGTTTCCTATGGCGGTGTTATTGATGATAACAGTCACCACAGGGTTCCCTGGGTTTGAATACTTTGGGATTCTAGGTTGGTTTGCTATGCAATTTGAAATTTCTCCTATTACATGAATCGTCAGAGGGTCTTTTTGCTTTTTCCATGGTCTTTTAATACAGAGTTCCTTTATTAATTTACTATAGATTGGGATATCCTTAATGGCTTGTAACAAAGGGATCTTAATACTAATATTTTTCAATTCGTTAATGATATCATACTCTGGATAAGTTACTGGTTTTTCTATTACTAGACGCTCCAAATATGGAGGTGATTTTTCCCTTGGAATTAATTCTTTATGTAGATGGTTGTGTGTTGAAGATTTAGGAATAACCACATCTTCAGGAATGGCATCATTCAAAACTTCAGTAGGTGTGTTTTCTTCTTCGTTTTCTTCCTGGATAACAAATGACGACTTGGGCTGGTCTTGCAAAACTCTTCCAAACCACAGTTGAATCTCATGTATTGGTGCAGTTGAAATGGCATATGATGGAAGAGGTAACAACCCAATGCTGTTGAGAGCTTGGGTTGGTTTGTTGTTAAGATTTGGTATCGGTTGTGCAGGTAATATTGTGGGTCTTGGAGGATTCATGTTCTGGAAATGGTGGGGTTGATTTGGGATAGGGGGTAATGAAGGAGGTGTAAATCCAGGAAAAAGTTGTTGAATATTAGGTGGGTAAGGATAGTTAGGCATAGGAGGAGGTGGTTGAGCATAAGCTTGTTCTCTCCACCCATGTGGCCATTGTTGTTGTTGGGTATTCTGAGGAGGTTACTGCGGTGGCCAATTCTGCCAACCTGAAGTATTCCATTGTTGAGGGGGGTGATAAGGATAGTAATAGGGTGGAATTTGTGATGGATCTTGATATGATGGTTGATCTCTAGGTTGCCAAGGACTCCTAGATGATTCACCAAAGTTTCCACTCTTATACACATCTTTCAACCCAGACAATGATGGACAATTATCAGTCGGATGTTCTTCTGTACAGAGGTGACAAACTGAAACATTATTCAATGGACATTCTCGTTGAGGATGTTTAGTTCTACACCTAGGACAAAAAAAACTCATTGCTACATGCTCTTCATCTTGCCTCTTCTTAGCTTGTAGTGCATCTAGTTGAGAACCCATTGCTCCTAAGATATCTGTTTTGAAATTTTCCAATAGGTTTCCCAATTCTACCCTTGTAACTCCACCAGGACTGGATGTGTTCCCTTTCAGGTTCCTAGCGTAAGATTCTTGAAAGTGTCTTCCACCTTTCCCTCTGCTCCTAGATTAATTCCTACATAACTCACAAATTGGTGCAAAAGGATGATGAGAGATATCTCCTGCTGCCATGAGATTAAGTTTCTCTAAGAATTCTTCTGAGATTCCCTTGAGGAAGAGTGTTCTTACTGCATCTTTTCAAATATCACTATGTTTAGATTTATGTAGCACATAGTTAAATATCTTGAGATAGTCTTCTAGGATCTCATCTTCAAGTTGTTGAATTTTAAAGATATCATTGTGAGAGTCCTTAGGTCTATAGTAATCCTGATATTTCCGTAGAAATGCATTCTTCATGTCTTCCCAAGTTCTAATACTAGACTCTCCTAATCCCATAAACCATCGAAGAGCAGAATCTTTCAATGTGGCAGGAAAGAGTTTTAGTTTTGGCCATCTTGTAGGTAATTATAACTCCTACACAAAATGTCAAACTTGAACAAGAATGTATCTAGATCCTCACTACTCTTCCCATAGAAGGTTGGTAGTGAGGAGGGAGGGATATTTTTTATAGTTACATCTTGTGTAGTGTCTAAGATAGGGAATCCAAAAGTACCTTCAGTCCTAACCTCTCCTTCTCCTTCATCTTGTCAGACACGATATTCATTTTCATCCTCCATGAAGATTCGATTGCCAAAGAGAGAATACCTAGGTGGATCCTTTCTTGGTGAATATGGGATGTCCCAACATTCTATTTCAAGAAGAGTATTCTTCTTTTTAGGAGGAGAATTACCAGCTACGTGGATATCCAGTTTTGAAGGTCCTATTGTTGTTGTCTCAATCTGTGAGATGACGATGTTCACAAAATTCTCAAAAAGAGCATCTACTTGTGCAGGATCGACAAAATCTACTAATTTTGGACCACTTACTATTGAAAAAGTAGTTTCTTTGGGTTTTTGGACTAATGGAGGTTTGGAAGGTTTTGACGTTTTATCCTTTGGAGTTCGCTCTTGTCTAAGTTCGGTCTCAATATAAGCTTGAGGTTCTTGTGGAATTTCTTTATGAACAGACTGTTCTGATGTCCCTATGGTTTCCCCTAATTGATTTCCAAAAAGGATTTCCTTTGATTTCCAAGTAGGACTATCCCACTTTGGTGTCTTCCGATACCTTTCTGCTGAGTTAGTAGTTGGGGTGGCACGCCCCCCATATAGGTTAGTAGGAATTCTAGTGGGGATTCTAGTAGGAGGGATAGTTTTAATAAATCTACCTTTTGAGTCTCGAGACCTATTCATGAAAAACAAACTATAATTGAAACAAATTCTAATTGCATCACTACTACTGCTGGGTTTTGGGGATGCCTGTTATAATAGATGCGTAGGTTCTTACCTCTCGTCTTACCGCTCACCCACCACCAGCCTATTTCTAAATTTCAAAAAAAGAGAATTCAAATCTATCCTTAAGTTTTTAAGAGAAGTTCCTATTTATCTACGACTAAATTCTACCTATCTACAACTGAGTTCTACCTATCTATCTACAACTCCCCGATAACGGAGCCAACATGTTGAGGTGTGTGAGTTGTCTTCAAGAAAACACCTAAATATTTAATTATCAACCAGGGTTGGTAATCTTAGAGTTGAGGCATAGTATATGCTAAGGTAGCCTTAAAAATGTTTAATAAAGAAAAGATTGAAAGATCTTTCAAAATGAAAAACCGAGACAAACTTCAGAAAAAGATAACAAATAAACTAACTAAACCAAATTAAACCAACAGATCAGAATAGTATCAAATCATACAACTCTACTCTATGATTAAACAATAGAAAATTACTGATTAAAGAGCAAACTATTTTTATAAAAATGGAAACTACTTAATAAATTCTTCACATTCTAATCTAGGAATTAGAAACAACTGTAAATGAAATTAAAGAGCTATCTACGGAATAACTTAAAATTACACAAACAGAAAGCTATGTTAATTCAAAAAAAAACTACAAACTATTAATGAATTCAAGAACTACTTATGCATTCAAAAACTACACTAAAACATCTAATTCTAATTCCATTCTCCTTGATGTTGTATGTCAAATGTGATAGGAACTGGAGTGAATGAATCGTAATGACTTTCAAATGTAATAGAAAAACAAAATGGAAGTAAATCTAACCTAATTTCAATAAATAGATGTAAACTACAAAGAGTCCAATTACAGGTAACTTTAAACATTATGATCTATCTTCTATCCTTAAGCAAAATGACATAAAACTAATGAAATCTAGAAGCAAGTAGAAAACTTGATAAAGATATTTATTTCTGGATTCAATTTGGAAGCAAGTAGAAAACTTGATAAAAATATGTTATATAGAAGCAAGTAGAAAACTTGATAAAGATATTTATTTCTTATCCAAATTCTATTTCATGAACATCTTCATCATTTGAGCGAACGATAAACTGATCCTATACTTAACAAAGAAACTATCAAAATTCAGATAACTTGGAGAATGAAATTATTAACTCTAATCTGAACTAAATCTTAAGAACATGTAATAAACTATACTAAGAATAAAACTAATAAATTCTGAAACAACAACATATTAGTAAATCAATTATAAAAGACATAACTCGAAAGAAAGTTGAAACGAAGCTAAGGAAAATAAGATGGAAACTAAGAATAATGACAAAACTGAATTAAAACTCTTATATAATATAAAGCAAAGGCCTAATTATGGTTAAGAATGCTAATTAGAAGTTCGAAAGATTACAATTCGAAAGCTTGAAAAAATGAATTCAAAATAAGCATAAAACAGTGCAGAAAGAATGAAAGTCCGAATGACGATCCGGATGACAGTTTGGATGGAAGAAAAATGAATTAAACTAAGGAAAGAAGCAGTTTTGATGATCTTAATCATCAGTTGGCAAGTGCAGATGATCCTACAGTGCAAATAAATTAGTGAGAAGACTGTTGATAAGCTACGATAATAGGAAGCAATGTATTCTAATCATTATCTAAGAGATGAATCATTTCTATTATATGCTAAAGAAATACTGAGGTGAGAGAGAGAATTAACCTACAGCTACAAAACAGAAGCTGATGGAACTAATTTTAACTATAACATAACTTGAAGCAACTTCTAACTAAACTCTATCTAATCATGAAATAATGAAAGCAAACTATAAAATGCTATGCTTGGTCGACCATTTATCAATTCTGGAAACACAGACTAATTTAGCAGCACAATATAAATTACAGAAACATAAGAAAATGATATGTATAGGGAAACAAAATTAATTACATATATTGGAAAATGAACTAGCTATTTACAGAAAATAAAATACAGAAACATAGACAAAACCTTTGGTTGATGAGGGGCCCTTCCCAGCAATCAGAGATGGAAACTAAATCGACTTAGTTACTAACAACAGAGCATAAACGAAATGAAACTTCCATTAGCTGAGAAAATTACATAGTGCTTGTATCTCAAAGGATGAACAGTTTTAAAAATATAGAGACTCAGACTCTGGCTTAAGACTAACTCATCTGAGTCACAGAGACATCTATTTATGCAATTTTACAATGGAGAGAGGAATTTCACCATTTAGTGGTCGACGAATCTAATAATAGGCAATCTTTAAGACTGTAAAACGGCTACTTGTAATCCATGACAACATAGAGGTCGCCTGCCTACTTTCATGGCGTCAACCATATCCAACGCGAATAGGTGCGTGTTCGTTTCCTTTAACCGTGGGCAGAATGTATCCTGGTGAGCTGGATGGATAAAGGAGAGGGCTGTTGGAGTGTCGATGTGGATAGAGCGTGTGTTGGCAGACTGAGCGTGGGCGGACGAGGCTCCTCTAGAACATCGGCGTGAGCAGGCGTGCGTGATATCAGGTTGAACGAACAGAAAAGTTGGAACGCTGGAGTGTTGACGTGGGTAGGAGGTTTGCTGTTGAGCTCAGGAAGCAAGGAGGAAAATCTTCTAGAACGGGGGGTCATCAATCATACCCACCACGTAGCTAACATAACCCATATGTCCATTTCTTTCTTTAATGGCCAGGAATATGCCAACTGATGATTCCGCGGACTAGATGAAGGGATAGATGACGAGATGAACGTTGTTGGAATATTTGGCATGGAAATGAGTCTGAATGAAGGTTTTTTTGAAGACCGCATCCTGTAGAGAAAAAACTAAATGCCACGCATGTCTAGAAATGTCACTTTAAACATTAATAAATCATAATATAGCGAGATTTGACCAAAATTCATATGATAAATGAATATATGGATACCTGGTCTATTTGGTGGTTTGAATGGCAGAAAGAATAACTTATCATAGCAAAATTAATGAAAATGATGCCACTCATAGTAGATTTAATGATAAAAAATAGTGACAAAATGGACACCAACACTTGCCACGCAGAGCAAGTGAATGAACGGTGGACATGTTAAATTATTCCCAACCACGTTTCAATCCAGGTGTACAATCGTTTCAATTATATAGCCGTCCGCTCAGCCATTTCAATCACCCAGGCCTTCAATCGCTTCATAAGTTATAGTAGGTCGATAATTCTTTTTGGGAGCTCAACTCCACTACCACCACGACGTCCATGCATAGGTTAATGCAAATCGAAACAATGGTTTGGGAGCTCGGATCCAAGAGCACCACCAGGATGAGGTATACTCTATCATAAATCCTTCAAAGGCAATGTCATCTGGAAAGATAATAATAGGTTCATCATGATCACTGTTGGGTTCATCATGATCACTGTCGGGAAAGCTACAACAACAGTTTGTATTATGTTCATCTTCCCAGCTTCTAGTGCTCTTAGGTAAAGAAAGAATGGTTGTTTTTCTCTTTTACCTTGCTTATATGCAACTTCTAACCTCAAATAACTTCTCTGCAATTAATTAATTGCAGAGACCCCGTAGAAACAATTACAGAAATCGCTTTGTGTGCAAGATCTTATTATATGTGAACCTGGAAGTCTTCTAATCTTCTGTCTGTTCATGTTCATCGGAAATTACATTTGCATTTGTTCATCGTTTCCATTTGCATTCCCTGGGAAAAGTAGGTGTTTTTACTGCCCAAAACCACGATGAAGCCAGCCAGTCAATTGGGTTTGCGTTCGTGGAATGTAGGATTACAGGCGAAGGCGTCCATACCTTGGGCGTGCATGGGGTAATTTCTCTCGTGTTGTTTATATTCAATGTCTGATGGAGTCAACTCTTGATTCTGAATCCTGGTCAAATTTTGGCCATCCCTTCTGTAAAAGGTATTCCTAAGAGATTTTATAGTAATAACATTTTTTCTTATTCAGTTTTAAGTTTTTTTAATTATTATGAGAGATAGGTGGAATTTCATTAGAGGTTCGGTCTAAGACTGCAAGTGATAACCCAAAAGCAATTAACACAATGTGTAGTTTGTGAAAGAATCCATAGTTAGATGAATGGAGTTTCCACTGAAACATCCATTCTAAAACTGGAGAGATAGGTAGAGTTTCATTAAAAGTTCCTTATAAAACTACAACACAATAATTAACACAATATGTAACTTGTAAAAACATCCATTCTAAAACTGCAACATAGTAAAATCCAAAAACAATTAACACAAGATCAAGATATTATAATTCTTATTAACCTTGAATATAATTCTCATAGTAGCTACAATTTGCTTTCTCTCATCATCACATATTTAACAGAGTTTTCATTACAAGACTGCATTCTATGGTCTATACGAATGCACAGAAACCCGTACATCGATCGAAGCTTCATCGATGCTTCATTCTGGGTTCGGCCTTACATTGTAGTACATATACAGTCGATATCGCTCTCTCAAGATCTACCTTAGCATAAATCTGCATACTCTTATTACTGCAATGCTTCCGAAATCAATATCTAAGTTTACTGTATTTTAGAAGATATTTTTTTTTAAATCCATCTTTATATTAACTATCAAAGATATTTTGTTTTATTTTTTTTGCTCTCTATCCTTCCTAATGGAAATTTGGATCGACAAACAAACAAGGATGTATATTAAATGACGTATAATAGAAGCCTTTGTTTACATCGTCGCGAATGAGAATATGTTATCACCATTGTGAATTTGTGAATGAGAGAATATGTTTTCACTATTTATATGTCCCACATTGTGTGAAAATCCTCATAGCAGATATAAGAGATGATGTATACCTCACAAGAAAGTAATTGATTAAGCAAGAAAATAGAAGAAGAGTGGTCATTGCAGTATAATGAGCAATAGAACAATAATACAGTAGAACTCGGATAAAAACAAAAATACTTCACACACACTAATTCATTAATCACAAATGGAAAAATAAATAATACAATGCATGAGGAATTCGAATGCGTAAGGTGGAAATTCGAATTAGCCTTCATGGAGTGATCAAAAGATCACTGGAGTCTCATCGAAGCACAACTAGAAGTCTATCTCATCATTGGTGGAGTCATCAGTGCATAAGTAATTGTCAACTGTCAGTCAAACTCAGTCTAACTGAGTGTGGTAGGTGTAACTGATTGTAACTGGCACATGGAGACACTAACTGAATGAAGGAGGCTTAGTGGAGGGTGCACGAAGAGCTAACTGAAGTCAGAATGTGCAGTTAAGTCTCACTGGAGGTCCATCGGAGTGATACAGTCAGTTGAGAGTCAATCAAGCCTAAAATCAAGGCGAGAACTGAAGATAACTGAATGCTAGGTAAGGAAGGGTGCTTTTCTCAACTGGTAGATGAAAGGAGGGCATACTAAGCTCTAGGAGGGATGAAACTAAGTGGAAGGAAGCTCTGGGGCTAGCTAACTAAGGGCTAGGTGCTGGGACTGATGACTAGGATGCATGCAAACCCTAAATAATGCATGCAAACCCTAAAAGTGCATGCATGACTGAAAATGGAAAGGATGAAAATGCTAGTAGGACTAGGATGGAGTATAGGAATATCCTAACACCCCCCCTTAATCCATCATGGGCCCTAGTAACTGAGACCAAATATCACCCAATACAATGAATAATAATAACAGTCGATAAACCAAGGAAATGGGGAAAATTTCATGGGAAAAATACCCCCCCCTCAAAATAGATTGTAAGGCACACACAAAAATAAATGCTCCAAACTCAAGCAGGTGTGATGCTTGGTCATATGTCTGGATGTATCTTCTTCTTGGGAAGAAGTGGATAATGCTCAGAAAGCATGTGCTTGTACTTGCTCTTCAGATCGAATGTGATGAGAACAGATCCAAAAGTATGAGGATGATCCTTGAACCTATGATTCGAGTCAGCTGAGGTAGGATCAAATCTATGAATGTGCAGATAGTCTTTTGTCTTCTCCTTTGAACCATCATGGGTGAGATAATGCCAAAAAGAACCATCAAATAATAATGATTGCTTGGAATCCAAATCAGCTCCAAGACTTGATAAATGGTTTCTTGAGATCTCCTTTGAATGAGCAGGGGTGAGATCAAAACCATCATATGCATGAGAAATTATCCCAAGTAGTAATTGCTTAGAATCCAAATTAGACCCAAGACTTGAATCATGGTTTCTTGAGATCTCCTTTGAACCATAAGAGGTGAGATCAAAACCAGTAAATGTGTGAGAAATTATCCCAAGTGAATGGCCATGTTTTCTTGAGATCTCCTTTGAACCAGCAGGGGTGAGATCAAAACCATGATGTGCATGATAAATTATCCCAAACGAATGGCAATGGCCATATTCTTCAATAACCTTCTGAAAGCATGTAATAATGATCATATAGTAGTAAATAAGAGGTGATTGCTTGAGGAGAGCGAATGCATTACCTCCAACAACTTATTTGAACTTCGAAACATCCAATAGATCATGATGCAAACCAACAGACTTTGGTGCAAGAGAGGATTTAGGACCTTCTGCAATATCTAGAGTGTGAGTTGGCACAGAAAGAGAAGAAATTTGGAGCATGAGTATAGAATCTGCAAGTTCTTCTTCTTTGTGGACAACTTCAATATGAGATGTGTTTGATACTGGTTCATGATCAATGAGATCATCAAGGAGGGAGAATGCATCACTTTGCTTGCTCTTGAAAGGGTTTGGACCAAATCCTTCATTCTGTTTGCCGAATCTTTCATCCAGATGGGCCCATAGCTCTTTTGGAGTTTCAACGATATCAATGATTTGGTATAATATGTAATCATCCAAAGCAAGCATCATTCTTCCAAGGGATTTGTCACCTTTATTCAACCATTCAATCTTCTCTTAAGAGGATTCGAACTCTCTTTCAAAATAACAATCAAAGAGATCATGGCTCTTCAAATATGCTATCATTTTTTGTTTCCATTCATCATAGTTGAATGAAGAAAGAGGAGGGATTTCTTCTGAATACATTGAAGCTGTAGAAGACCTGCAAAAACAATAGAGAATATTTGCAATTGCTACTGCTGCAAAAATGCAGAAACTGTTGCAACTATTGCACTCGAAATCTTGATAATAACATGCAAAAAACTCTCAGGAATGGAGATAAACAATACTCAACATGCTCTGATACCATGTGAAAATCCTCACAGCAGATCTAAGAGATGATGTATACCTCACAAGAAAGTAATTGATTAAGCAAGAAAATAGAAGAAGAGTGGTCAATGCAGTATAATGAGGAACATAATAATAATACAGTAGAACTCAGATAGAAGCAAAAATACTTCACACACACTAATTCATTAATCACATATGGACAAATAAATAATACAATGCATTAGGAATTTGAATGCCTATGGTGGCAATTCGAATTAGTCTTCATGGAGTGATCAAAAGATCACTGGAGTGTTATCAGAGCACAACTAGAAGTCTATCTCATCATCGGTGGAGTCATCAGTGCACAAGTAACTGTCAACCGTCAGTCAAACTGAGTCTAACTGAGTGTGCTAGGTGTAACTGATGGTAACTGGCACATGGAGACACTAACTGAATGAAGGAGGCTCAGTGGAGGGCTCATGAGGAGCTAACTGAATTCAGAATGAGCAGTTAAGTCTCACTGGAGGTCCATTGGAGTGATACAGTCAGTTGAGAGTTAGTCAAGCCTAAAATCAAAGAGAGAACTAAAAATAACTGAATGGTAGGTAAGGAAGGGCACCTTTCTCAACTGGTAGATGAAAGGAGGGCGCACTAAGCTCTAGGAGGGTTGAAACTAAGTGGAAGGAAGCTACAGGGGCTAGCTAACTGAGGGCTAGGTGCTGGGACTGATGACTGGGATGCATGCAAACCTTAAATAATGCATGCAAACCCTAAAAGTGCATGCATGGGTGAAAATGCAAAGGATGAAAATGCTAGTAGAACTAGGATGGAGTATAGGAATATCCTAACACATTGGTTCGAAGATAGAAAAAATGAAGATGTTTCGTAGAGTACATATAAACAACCCCAATTCACATTTAAATTCAAAATACTACTCAAATTCTAATTTGTTATTTCAGCAGTTTTTTTAAATGCACATTCAACTTAATTTCTTAATTTCCGTTTTATGGAGAAAAAAGTATTCTCATTCTCATTTGTTGTATGATTTTTTTTAATTTACTAACTGTAACGATGTAATGATGACTTGTCAGATTATTTTTGAAACATGGATTAAGTGAACATTGTGAGAAAGTAAATTAATAAATTAATTAGTAAATTAATAAATTAATTAGTAAATTAATAAATTAATTAGTAAATTAATTAATTTAATAAATATATAATTATTTAACATTACATATTAATAAAAATTATAATTTAGTCAATTAAATATATATATAATCTATAATCTATTGTTTTAATTTGATGTATTAATATTAATATTACATCTGAGGTTAATATTACATCAAATGTTACTTTTTAAAATAGTTAATACTTAATCATCATTTACATTATTGCTACTTAAATATAACTATATTGCATAATATGACATAATTTTAATATTACCAACGATATCAATATTATTAATAATATTGATATTAATAAGAACATTAATATTATAACAATAACAATAATATTAATATTAATAACATTATTCATAATAAAATTAATAGCATTAATAATATTATTAATGTAGTATTGATATCAACATTGATACTAACATGAATAAAAAATACTAACATTAATAATAATACTAATAATTTACAACCATGGTTAACCATAGTCCAACATTTTTATATCCAATGTTAGACTATGGTTAAACATATTTAACCATGGTCAAACACTATAAACTATAGTCTAACAATGTTTAGCCATGGTTCTTTTGGTTATGTTAAGTATGATTAATGATGGTTTAACATGGTCTTCAATAACGAACCATTTGAAGTCAACTATGGTGCACTAAAGTCAAACATGTTTAACCAACATCAACCATAGTGAACTATGGTTAACCAAAGTTAACCGTGGTCAACAATGGGATGTCATCAACCATGGCTAAACATAGTAAACCATGGTTAGCCAAATTTTACCATAGTCAACTATGATGCAACCATATGGAATGATGATACACTAAAGTCAACCATGCCTAAATAATAGCCAAACATCAATTAATATAGTCTATCTTAGCCAAACAAACTCAACCATGCCTAAACAAAGTCAAACAAATCCAACCATGCAAACAACTAAAGTCAAACAAAGCCAACCATGCCCAAACAACCAAAGTCAAACAACTTGACAACCATGCCTAGATAATCAAAGTCAACCAAAATAACCAATGTTAACCAAACAACAAAAGTCCTACAAACTAAACCAAAGTCAACTGTGCCCAAACAATGTAAACCAAGGTTAAGGATAATAAATAATGGTCAACTATACAATGTAAACCAAATACATATAAATCATTCAAGCAAAGTCAACCAATCTCAACCATGCTTAAACAACCAAATTCATCTGAAGTCAACCATGTCCAAACAACCAAAGTCAACTAAAACAATCAAATTCAACCATGAAAAACAACTAAATTCAACCAAAGTCAATCATAGTTAGTCATACCCAAACAACCAAAGTTAATCAAAGCCAACCAAAACAACCAAAGTCTACCAAACAACCCAGGTCAACCTTGTCGAATCAACAAAAGTCAACCATGCCCAAATAATGTAAAAAAATTTAAGCATAAGAAACGATCATCAACCAAGTCAACGATGGCAAATCAAATTCAACCATGGTTAACCAAACCATGTTAAAAAAAGTCAACTATGTCGATCAAACCAAACAATCAAAATCAAAGTCAACCATGGTCAGCTATGGTTAAACATAGTTTAAAGTCAACCACATGCAAACAATGGTTGGCCATGTTTTAACGTCAAAAATAGTCTACCATGATGTGATAATAGTCAACCATGCCCAAATAACCAAAGTCAAATAAATTCAACCATGCCCAAACAACCAAAGTTAACCAAAACAACCAAATTCAACCAAACAACCAAATTCTTCCAAACTAAAACAAAGTCAACCATTCTCAAACAATGTAAACTGTGGTTAAATATAATAAACCATGGTCACCTGAACAATGTAAACCAAATTCATGTCCACATGGGTGTGGCTCATTGGTGATTCGATTGATATGAAGCCACATGTTGTAAAAAAAGGTCACGAGTTCAAATCACACCCAGGATTACTCGTTTCCCATGCTTGGGGTAGGTTGTGGGGCACCTAGGGGTATAGTGGTAGCGGGATTGGATCCATGGACCCCATGTCACACGAGTACCATCTCAGTCCCCAGTTGTTGATTCCATTAGTTAAAAAAAAAAATGTGAACCAAATTCATAAAAACAATGTAAACTCTCAAGTCAGCCAAAGAAAACCATGCCCAAAAAATGAAAGCCATCCAAAGGAAACCATGCCCAAAGTCAACGAAATTCAACCATGCCCAAATAACCAAATTTAATCAAAGTCAACCAAAAGATGCAGAGTCAACCAAACAACTAAGGTTGACCAAAGTTAGGCATGGTTAACCAAACAATGTAAACTGAAGTCAACGATGGTTAACAAAAAAAATTAAACAATGTAAACATGGTCAACCTAACAATGTCAACCATAGTCAACCAAATAAGGTAAGGGCGAGAGTCAATAAAAGTAAACAATGTTAACATGGTCAACCAAACAACGCATACCAAAGTCAACCATAGCAAACCATACAATGTAAACATGGTCAATCAAACTTTGTAAACAATATATAAACAATTCAAGCAAAGTCAACCATGCACAAACAACCAAATTCATCCAAATTCAACCATTACTAACCAACCAAGGTAAACCATGCCCAAACAACCAAAGTCATCCAAAACAACCAAATTCAATCATGCCCAAACAACCAAAGTCAATGAAAGTCAACCACACCCAAACAACCAAAGTTAATCAATGTAAACCAAACAACCAAGGTCAACCAAAGTCAACCATGGTAAACAAAACAATGTAAACCAAAGTAAACCATGGTTAACCAAACAAAGCAAACAATGTAAACATAGTCAATCAAACAATGTAAGGCCCAAAGTCAACCAAAGCAAACAATGTAAATATGGTAAACCAAAAATTGTATACCAAAGTCAACCATACTCATTTAGTCAACCAAAGTCAACCACATCCACTCATAATCAACCATTGTAAACCATAATCAAGTAAAACCAACCAAAGTCAACCATTATTTACCAAAGTCAACCACATTCAATGAGAGTCAAAAGTTAAACAATGTTAATGAAAAGTCAATTTTGGCCAAACAAGTCAACCATAGTCAACAATAGATAACCATAGTCAGTTAGTCAACCAAACTCAACCATAGTCAAACATAGTTAAACATAGTCAATCATGTTCAACCATAGTAGTCAACCAAGGATTGCAATCAACCAATGATTGTAGTCAACCATTATATTAAGGTCAACTATAAATTGATTTCAATCTTGGATTAAAGTTAACCTTACTTAAGAGTCAACCTTGGATTGAAGGCAACCATGGATTGAATTCAACTATGTTTAAATGAAAACTATGGGTGGAAGTCAACTACGGGTTGAATTCAAGCAAGTAATGAAGTCAACCTTAGATTGAAGTCAACCATGGATTGAATTCAACTATGTTTAAACAAAAACTATGGGTTGAAGTCAATTATGGATTGAATTCAACTATGTTTAAACAAAAACTATGGGTTGAAGTCAATTATGGATTGAAGTCAACCAAGTACTAAAGTCAACCTTGGTTTGAAGTCAACCATGGATTCAACTTGAATTCAAACATGGATTGAAGTCACCTTTGGATTCAACGCTTAGATTGAATTCAATCATGGGTTGAAGTTAACCTTGGATTGAGGTCAACCATTGATTGAAGTGAACCATGGAAGTTAAACTTGTATTGTAGTCAACTATGGAATGAATTCAACCATGGTTTGAAGTCAACATTTGATTGAATTCATTCATGGTTTGGTGTCAACCTTGGATTGAAGTCATCCTTACTTCAAAGTTAACTATGGATTGACTTCTTAATATAGTTAAACAATGGTTGGCCATGTTCTCCTATTCATGTCAACCATGGTCCACACCAATGTTCTCTTGGTTATGTCAACTATGAAGCACTAAATTCAACCATGCCTAAACAATGGTCAACCATGGTTCAAAGTGTACCTTGGTTGAGCGTCAACTAGGATTAAGGTTAACCATTATGAAACATGTATAAATAATTGAACTTATATTGTTATTAATTATTTAATTTTTATTTATTATCTATTTACGTATATTATTTTTTCCTATATTTTCATTACTATGTAATTTTTTTTAATAATAAAATTTAGATTGTAAATAATCATATAAATATCTAAAACTAATATCTAAACTAAAAATCTAAAACCAATATCTAATTATTAAAACTAAAACTAATATCTAAACTAATATCTAAAACTAAAACTAATATCTAAAATTAATGTTTAAAACTAAATTTATTTAATTTATTTAATATCTAAACTAATATCTAAATTTATATTAAATTATTTAATATTAATTTAATTTAAAATTATTTAATATTAAATTAAAACATATTAAATTAACCACATTTAAAAAAATAAATTAACTTTTAAATTAACATTTAAAAATTGTTAATATTCACATTTTCAATTTATTTATTTAATTTAATTTAAAAATGAATTGTTTAAAAAGGTTTTTACTTTAATTTTATTTAGTTTTTTTTTTAATTTCTTTATTTTTATTTATTTTTATTTTTCTTATTTTTTTAGTTTATGTTTTAGTTTATTTTATTATTATTTTACTTTACTTTAATTATTTAATTTAATTTAATTTTTTATTCTCTTTATTAAATTTTACTTTTATTTAATTTTTTTTCCTTTAATTAC
This sequence comes from Larix kaempferi, assembly GCA_027924585.1. Classification (NCBI taxonomy): domain Eukaryota; kingdom Viridiplantae; phylum Streptophyta; class Pinopsida; order Pinales; family Pinaceae; genus Larix; species Larix kaempferi. The sequence continues at coordinate 56,068,832 of BSBM01000456.1, read as the reverse complement.
TTTACTTTACTTTACTTTTATTTTTATTCTATTTGAATTCACTTTTATTTACTCTAGTTTATTAATTTACTTTAGTTTACTTTTATTTTATTTTATTTCTTTTTTAATTTAATTTATAATTTATTTTAGTCTTTTCATTTTTATTTCGAAATAATATTTTTATTAAAATTTTAATTTCATTATTTCTTGGTTGGGGCCGACTGTTTATTAGCAACAACCACATTTTTAAATATGGTTGATATTTGTCGATCGACGAATATCAACCACTTTTAAATTTGTGGTCATTGTTGATATAAGCCGATCGACGAATATCAACCACATTTAAAAATGCGGTTGTTGCTAGTGATATTAACTCCATTCTCTTTAAGTATGTTAAAAGTTGTAGAATAGTGGCAATAACACCCATATGTGGGATGAATTCGAGGCTTGTGGGATTAATTAAAACTGTTAAATGGAGAGCAAAAGGCATTGTCTCCAAGGTGGGGGCAAGTTCGGATCCTTGACTACACATGTATATTTTTATTTATGATATTCTCAAGATGTTGTGTGTTCATCCATGATGTATTTTCACTATTGCATCATTATTGTATCGTATTGACTGGAATGATTTTCAAAAATGTTAGAAACAATGTGAGAGGGATGGGCTGGTGCAAGCTAATGCTGGTCACTCATGACGCGTTAGTCGCAATGGACTCTTGGAAAAACAGAAATTTGAACGTCAAAAAACAATATTAGAGCTATCTACACAACTTTTTGGAATATGCCAAAAGAAGATGAAACGTAGACAATCGGATTACCTTCCGGAATATATAAATATTATTTATGGAAATTAAGTATAACTCCCAAAAAATGGGGTTCTCCTAAGGTTGGTATGTTATTTTTTTAAAGAAAACATAATGAATATGTTTACGTTAGTTCCCTAGTTCGGTATGCAAATGGTGGAATTTTGTAAAAAAATTTATATACAGTCGTAGATAACATGCCGTTCTAGTGCATCACTATTTTTCCATATTTATTTTTATTTATAATTAAGGAAGCCAGCCAAGCCCTAGAATGACTAGATTGAGCATTATTCCCCAACATCATGGTCTTAACATAATCAATGAATTTTTTTTTTTTTAGGATGTAGGTCTTTGTGTGTACTTGTGTAGTTTTATTTCCATTTTCAAAATAGGTGAGCCAATCAAAAGTTATAGACGAAAGAAATAACCTACTTTTTGTGTAAGATTGATGTTAGTGCAATTGAAATTAATTAAAAAATAGGAACAAATAATAGATTTAATAAAAAATTACATATTCAGAATCTATACACATAGTTCTATAAGTGTGTGCAATTTTATTAGCAGTGGACTGTTGTAGCATATGCATAATCATGCTCGAAACAAAAGAATGTATAGAATAAGATGTATTTTGTTATAACACAGTGTTTGGCAACCTAAACCTAAAACTATAGCAGCCAAGTCATCCACCACGTTGGTGGGAAAGGAATTACCTGCAAAAACTTAAAAATTTAAATGGTGTGTGTGCGTTGATTTAAATAATGCGTACGCACTAACATCATGCACACACTAACAGTGCATATGTGCTATTGCATGCGTACGTGCTATTTAGTAAAATTGGACCAAACCATAGCTCAAGCACATATGCATCCATACAAAAATCCTATTGAATGGATGAAGATGATGATGATGAAGATGATGATGATGATGAAGATGATGATGATGAAGATGATGACCAAGATGAGGAGGAGGAGGAGGAGGAGGGTGATGACGATGATGATGAAGATGATGAGGATGAGGATGAGGATGAGGATGTGGATGATAACGATGATGATGATGATCATATTCGTCATCATCATCATCATCATCTTCATCTTCGTACTCATCTTCATCATCATCTTCGTCATCATCATCATCATTATTGATGATGATGATGATGATGAAGACAAAGATGATGATGATGATGATGATGATGAGGATGATGATGATGATGTTGATGATGACGAAGATGACTATGATGATGCTATTGATGATGATGATGATCATATTCATCATCATCAGCATCATCATCTTCATCTTCGTACTCATCTTCATCATCATCATCATCATCTTCGTCATCATCATCATTATCAATGATAATGATGAAGAAGATGATGATGATGATGTTGATGATGATGATGACGATGATGATGATGTTGACGATGTTGATGATGATGATGATGATAAGGAAGAGGGTGATGACGACGATGATGATGGAGATGATGATGATGATGATGATGATGATGATGACGATGATGATGATGTTGATGATGAAGACGATGACCAAGATGATGATGATGATGATGAAGATGATGACCAAGATGATGAAGATGAGGATGAGGATGAGGATGAGGATGATGATAATGAGGAATTGGCTGATAACGATGATGATGATCATATTCATCATCATCTTCATCTTCGTACTCATCTTCAACATCATCCATCATCTTCATCATCACCATCATTGATAATAATGATGATGATGATGAAGATGATGGATGATGTTGAAGATGAGTACGAAGATGAAGATGCTGATGCTGATGATGACGAATATGATCATCATCATCGTTATCAGCCACTTCCTCATTATCATCATCCTCATCCTCATCCTCATCATTGATAATGAGGATGAAGATGATGATGATGATCTCATCATTGATAATGATGATGATGATGATGATTATGAAGATGATGGATGATGATGAAGATGATGATGAGGAATTGGGTGATAATGATGATGATGACGATGGAGATGATGATGATGATGAGGATGATCATGATGATGAGGATGATGATGATGAGGGTGATGATGATGATGTTGATGATGACAAAGATGATTATGATGATGAGGAGGAGGATGATCATATTCGTCATCATCAATATCATCATCTTCATCTTCGTACTCATCTTCATCATCATCATCATCATCTTCGTCATGATGAAGAAGATGATGATGACGAAGATGATGATGATGATGTTGATGATGATGATGACGATGATGATGATGCTGATGATGAAGATGATGACCAAGATGATGATGATGATGATGATGATGATAAGGAAGTGGGTGTAACGATGATGTCGATGATGGAGATGATGATGATGACGAGGATGATGACGATGATGATGAGGATGATGATGATGATGCTGATGATGACGAAGATGATTATGATAATGATGAGGAGGAGGAGGAGGAGGAGGAGGATGATCATATTTGTCATCATCAACATCATCATCTTTATCTTCATACTCATCTTCATCATCATCCGTCATCTTCATCATCATCATCATTATCTTCATCATCATCATCATTATCAATGATGATGATGACAAAGATGATGATGATGATGTTGATGATGATGATGACGATAATGATGATGTTGATGATGAATATGATGGCCAAGATGATGATGATGATGATGAGGATGAGGATGGGGATGATGATGAGGAAGTGGGTGATAACGATGATGATGATGATGGAGATGATGATGATGACGATGATGATGTTCATGATGATGATGAGGATGATGATGATGATGATGATGTTGATGATGATGAAGATGATTATGATGCTGCTGCTGCTGATGATGATGATGATCATATTTGTCATCATCAACATCATCATCTTCATCTTCGTACTCATCTTCATCATCATCCATCATCTTCATCATCATCGTCATCATCTTCGTCATCATCATCATTATCAATGATAATGATGAAGAAGATGATGAAGATGATGTTGATGATGATGATGAGGATGATGATGATGTTGATGATGTTGATGATGATGATGATGATGATAAGGAAGAGGGTGATGACGACGACGACAATGATGACGATGATGATGATGATGATGATGATGACGATGATGATGATGTTGATGATGAAGATGATGACCAAGATGATGATGATGATGATGAAGATGATGACCAAGATGATGAGGATGAGGATGAGATGATGATAATGAGGAAGTGGCTGATAACGATGATGATGATCATATTCATCATCATTAGCATCATCATCTTCATCATCGTACTCATCTTCAACATCATCCATCATCTTCATCATCACCATCATTGATAATAATGATGATGATGACAAAGATGATGATGATGATCTCATCATTGATAATGATGATGATGATGATGATTATGAAGATGATGGATGATGATGAAGATGACGATGATGATGATGATGAGGAATTGGGTGATAATGATGATGATGATGATGGAGATGATGATGATGATGAGGATGATGACGATGATAAGGATGATGATGATGAGGGTGATGATGATGATGTTGATGATGACAAAGATGATTATGATGATGATGATGATGAGGAGGAGGGGGATGATCATATTCGTCATCATCAATATCATCATCTTCATCTTCGTACTCATCTTCATCATCATCATCATCATCTTCATCATGATGAAGAAGATGATGATGACGAAGATGATGATGATGATGTTGATGATGATGATGATGATGATGATGAGGAAGTGGGTGTAACGATGATGTCGATGATGGAGATGATGATGATGACGAGGATGATGACGATGATGATGAGGATGATGATGATGATGCTGCTGATGATGAAGATGATTATGATAATGATGAGGAGGAGGAGGAGGAGGATGATCATATTTGTCATCATCAACATCATCATATTTATCTTCGTACTCATCTTCATCATCATCCATCATCTTCATTATCATCATAATTATCTTCATCATCATCATCATTATCAATGATGATGATGATGAAGATGATGATGATGATGTTGATGATGATGATGACGATAATGATGACGTTGATGATGAATATGATGGCCAAGATGATGATGGTGATGATGATGAGGATGGGGAAGATGATGAGGAAGTGGGTGATAACGATTATGATGATGATGGAGAGGATGATGATGATGAGAATGAGCATGATGATGAGGCTGATGAAGAATATGATCATCTTCTTCATCATCTTCATTGATAATGATGACGACAACGAGGATGATGACGAATATGATTATGATGATGATGATGATGATGATGATGATGATGAGGATGATCATGATCATATTCGTCATCATCAGTACCATCATCTTCATTTTCGTACTCATCTTCATCATCATCCATCATCTTCATCATCATCATCGTCGTCGTCATCATCATCGTCATCATCATTTTTGTCATCATCATTATCATTGATAATGATGATGATGATGAAGATGATGAAGACGACGACGATGATGATGATGATGAAGATGATGGATGATGATGAAGATGATGGATGATGATGTCCATCATCTTCATCTTCATCATCATCATCATCGTCGTCATCATCCTCATTGATAATGATGATGATGACGAAGATGATGATGATGATGATGATGATGATGAAGATGATGGATGATGATGATGACGATGATGATGATGTTGATGATGAAGGTGATGATGAAGATGATGACCAAGATGATGACGATGATGATGAGGAGGAGGAGGATGATGATGAAGAAGTGGGTGATAATATTGATGATGATGATGGAGATGATGATGATGACGAGGATGATGACAATGATGAGGATGATGATGATGATGATGATGATGAGGATGATGATGATGATGTTGAGGATGACAAAGATGATGACGAGGAGGAGGAGGAAGAGGAGGATGATCATATTCATCATCATCAACATCATCATCTTCATCTTCATACTCATCTTCATCATCATCATCATCTTCGTCATCATCATTATTATCAATGATGATGATGAAGAAGATGATGATGATGATGTTGATGATGATGATGACGATGATGATGATGTTGATGATGAAGATGATGGCCAAGATGATGACGATGATGATCATGAGGATAGGGATGATGATGAGAAAGTGGGTAATAACGATGATGATGATGATGATGGAGATGATGATGATGACGAGGATGAGGTTGATGATGATGATGATGATTAAGAATATGATCATCTTCTTCATCATCTTCATCATCTTCATTGATAATGATGATGATGATGAGGATGATGACAAGGATGAGGATGATGATGATGAGGATGATGATGACGATGATGATGAAGATGATGATGATGATGATGATGAGGATGATGATGATGATCATATTCGTCATCATCAGCATCAACATCTTCATCTTCATCCATCATTTTCATCATTATCTTCTTGATCATCATCATTATCCATCTTCATCATCATCATCATCATCTTCTTCATCATCATCATTGATAATGATGATGATCAAGAAGATGATGATGATGATGAAGAT